>OX377620.1:164448152-164985741 GCA_947397865.1 Polietes domitor | reverse complement strand
CAGCTAGAAACACGAAATTCGGTGTGTACATTCCTCTAATTGAGTTGATATAATATAAAAGTATTTTTTCGAAATTTTTTCTAACAAGACGGGGGTTTTTCGAAATTCGTACTTTTAAGGGGTAAAATGGGATAAAAATGGTACCACCACAATGACCAAACGGCTGGGCCTAGAATCTTGAAATTTGGTTTTTGGTATTCCTCTGCGGCATGAAGGCATCCCAAAAAAGTGGATTTTAAAAAATTCGTACTTTTGGGGGGTTAAATGGGTTTGAAAGGAGTTTTAAAATTTTATAAAATTGTACCACCGCAATGACCAAACGTCTGGGATTAGAATCTAGAAATATGGTAAAAAAAATCCTTTATAGCTTCAACCCGCCCAAGAAAATATGTTTCAAAATTCATACTTTTTGGGGTGTGAAATCGGATAAAAAGGGATAAAAATAGTACCAAATAAAATGGATGGAGCTGAAACCATAAAATTCGGTGTGTACATCCCTCAAAATGTTAGGAATCGCAAAATGAAGGAATTTTTTCGAAATTTGTACTTTTTAAAGGGAAAAGGGGATAAAAAAGGTACCAACAACACGGCTGACGCTACAATAATGAAATTCGGTGTGTATATTCGTTTTACAGCGCAGATCACTAATAAGAAAGCATTTTTTCGGGTTTGAAGGGGAGTTTTTCGTAATTCGTTCTTTTAAGGGGTAAAATGGATTAAAGAGGGATACAAATTGTATCACCGCAATGACCAAACGGCTGGGACTAGAATCTTGAAATTTGGTACAAAAAAATCCTTTATAGCTTCAACGCGCCCAAGAAAATATTATTCAAAATTCATACTTTTTGGGGGTGAAATCGGATAAAAAGGGATAAAAATAGTACCAAATAAAATGGATGGAGCTGAAACCATAAAATTCGGTGTGTACATCCCTCAAAATGTTAGGAATCGCAAAATGAAGGAATTTTTACTTTTAAAGGGAAAAGGGGATAAAAAAGGTACCAACAACACGGCTGACGCTACAATAATGAAATTCGGTGTGTATATTCGTTTTACAGCGCAGATCACTAATAAGAAAGCATTTTTCGGAATTAGTACTTTTAAGGGATTAAATGGGATAAAAATTGTACCACCGCCCTAACCATATGGCTGGGCCTAGAATCTTGAAATTTGGAACGGGCATTACCAAGAAAATATTTTTCAAAATTCGTACTTTTTGTGGGTGACATCGGGTAAAAAGGGATAAAAATAGTACCAATCAAACGAATGGAGCTGGAATAATAAAATTCGGTGTGTGTATTTGTTTTACAGCGCAAGGCATTTTTCGAAATTTGTAATTTTAAGGGATTAAATGGGCTAAAAATTGTACCACCGCTCTAACCAAATGGCTGGGCCTAGAATCTTGAAATTTGGAACGGGCATTACTTTTATAGTACGATCGCGACCAGAAAATATTTTTCAAAATTCGTACTTTTTGTGGGTGATATCGGGCAAACAGGGATAAAACTGGTACCAATAAAATGGATGGAGCTGAAACCATAAAATTCGGTGTGTATATCTGTTTTACAGCGCAAGGCGTTTTTGACATTTGTAATTTTAAGGGATTAAATGGGATAAAAATTGTACCACAGCCCAGACCAAACAACTGGGCCTAGAATCATGAAATTCGGAACGGGCATTACATTACAGCACGAATGCGACTAAAAAAATATTTTTCAAAATTCGTACTTTTTTTGAGTGAAATTGGGTAGAAAGGGATACAAAATGGTATCAATCAAACAGACAGCGCTGGAATCGTGAAATTCAGCGTGTACATCCCTGAAAATACTTACAAACGCAAATTGAACGAATTTTTCGAAATTCGCACTTTTAAAGAGTAAACGGCAAAACGGGGATAAAAAAGGTACCAAGAACAAGGTTGACGCTACAATCATGAAATTCGGTGTGTATATTCGTTTTATAGCGCAGAGCACTGATAAGAAAGAATTTTTCGAAATTTTTTACATTCAAGGGATTAAATGGGATAAAATTTGGACCACGGCTGAAGCTAGAATTGTGGAATTCGGTGTGTATATTCCTCTGACCGTGTAGACGCGAAGCATCACCTTTTAAGTAGAAATCGGAACAATAAGCGATTAAAATGGTACCCGCCAATGTATCAAATAAGGTACATATTTATGTATTGCATCAAAATGTGTACTTTAAAGATGGAAGCGGATCAAAGGTGATAAAAATCGTAAAACAAAATTGGGGAAATTGGGATAAAGATGGTACTAACCAATGTTTTCAGCTGGAATATGAAAATAATTTTAGAAATTTGGTGTGTACATTTCTCCGAGTACGTAGATGCGCAACATAAACTAATATTTCTAAATGTGTACTTTTAAGGGCGGCACAAAAAGTGTTAAAAATGACATCCACATAAAAAAGGATGCAAATAGTACCTACCAAGTGATTATAAAAATTATGCAATAAAGTATATGTTGGTACTACAAAGACAAAATTAAAAACTAGACTTTCTTCTCATAAATCACACGTAAATGCACTTGCACTATTAGAGTAAACAACTACACTTACAGCCCACTGTGCACTGACTGGACACACCCACCCTTTGACGACGTAGACATATTAACAGAAGAGAGTAAATACCATAGGAGATATACATTAGAAATGCTCTACATTACGGACGTTCCTACTGAAAAGAGACTAAATTACAAGAATAGGAAAGACGGACAGTAGTTGACAAAAACTTGTGAAAGTGGAAGGATCGTTTTGTTTTTATACCCGCCACCTCCAGGATGGGGGTATATTCACTTTGTCATTCCGTTTGTAACACCTTGAAATATTCAACGGAGACAACATAAAGTATATATATTCTGTATCCTGGTAAAATTCTAAGACGATTTAGCCATGTCCGTCTGTCTGTCTGTCTGTTGAAAGCACGGTAGCGGCCGAACGAAATGAGCTAGGAGGTTGAAATTTTCCGTACATGTGTCTTATGGTTGCAGATCGGTTGGGATTGAATGTGGGCGAAATCGGCCCAAAGAAAATACCCCTAATATTTAGACAATTTAATCAATTATTTTGAAAATTTCCGATTCTTCTACACTTGAAATTTTTTTCGTAGCTTCCTCTAGTAAAGTGTAATCATCATAGAGTACAAAAAGATTTAGCGGGTGAAATGGGACTAAAAGGGATAAAAATGGTACCAATGATACGATAACATCTAGAAACATGAAATTTGGAATGTACATCCGTCTAATTGCGTAGATACGTAAAATAGAGGGATTTTTCAAAATTCGTACTTTTAAGGGATGCAATTTGAAAAGAGGGATAAAAATTATACCTACCAAACCGCTGAAGTTGGAATCACGAAATTCGGTGTGTACTTTCATCTGACTGTAAAGATGCGAAATAAAGAGGATTTTTTCGATAAAAAGTACTTTTAGTCGGAAAATGGGGTGAATGGGGATAAAAATGGTGCCAACCAAACGGCTGAAGCTATGATAATGAAATTCGGTGTGTACATTCATCTGACTCTGAAGATGCGAAATAAAAAGGATCTTGTCAAAATTTGTAATTTTAGGTGGAAATGGGGCGAATGGGGATAAAAATGGTACCAAACAAACGGCTGCAACTATAACAATGAAATATAACAATCTGACGGCGGTGACGCGAATAATAAAGATATATTCCGATATTCGTAGTCTCATAATCTAAATGGAATTAAATTTGGCTACAATCAAACGGCTGTAGCTAGCATCATGATATTCAGTAGACGCAGAAAATAAGAGGTACGAATTTAGGCTGTAGCTGGAAACAAGAATTTGCAAATGGTGAAAATCTGGCTTGAGGGAAATTGTTTCTATCTAATAATATTTAGGGCACATTTTTGAATATTTCTGATTAATAATTAATTTATATTATAATAATGAAGAATCACAATTTTCCTAATGTGGTAGTGCACTTCAGTGTAATGTCGACAGTCTCTAATCTACCGATAATACTGTAAAATACACTCCATGGTGGATGGTATACAAGATTCGGCCCGGCCGAACTTAACGCCTTTTTACTTGTTTAAAATGTAATTATATTAATTGTTTAAAAATTGTTTGTATATTGATTGTTATTCTTATGTATATTTGTTTAGTGTAACGCCCCTGAGGATGATGGACGAAGTCGATCGAAATATCGAAAATTGAAAAATAAAATAATAAACAAACAAGATCTTGTTTTCATTTATTTGAGACCTTAAGACGGACGTTAATACAAAACTTTATCAAATATCAAAATACAACTGGTTCCGAATATTTTACTAGGTCTATGGACTATATGTGTTGGGGTACCATAACGGATATAAAGAGTGATTTTTTTGAGGTTAGGATTTTCATGCATTAGTATTTGACAGATCACGTGGGATTTCAGACATGGTGTCAAAGAGAAAGATGCTCAGTATGCTTTGACATTTCATCATGAATCGTCTTACAAACGAACAACGCTTGCAAATTATTGAATTTTATTATCAAAATGCGTGCTCTGTTAAGAAAGTTCATTGCGCGCTTCCATTTTATGGTCAGTTTAATCGACCCACTGAAGCGGCTATTCGGGCTATTGTGACTAAATTTCGCACCAAATTTACATTGTTGGACATTAAACCACCAACACGCTTACGTAGAGTGCGAACTGAAGAAAATATCGCAGCTGTATCGGCCAGTGTTAATGATGACCACCAATTTTCGATTCGTCGCCGTTCGCACCAATTGGGTCTCTGTTACTCAAAAACGTGGAAATGCCAAAATTGGACTAAGCGGATGGACCACCTAAGACGCAGCCGCGGTCAACATTTAAATGAAATTATCTTCAAAAAGTAAATGTCATGGACCAATCTAACGTTTCAAATAAAGAACCGATGAGATTTTGCAAATTTTATGCGTTTTTTTAAAAAAAAAAGTTATCAAGCTCTTCAAAAATCACCCTTTATATCAATTTCATCCATCTCCGAATTTAAACTAAGTCTGAGAAAAATAATACTTTGTTCATAGTTGGAATAAATTACTTAACTCCCTTCGAGAGTTATCGTGTACACCAGCAAGCCAGACAGACAGACGGACGGACGTGAAAGGGATTTAGTACATACTTAGGGTATTAAATCACTCTGAGTTACACTTTTTTCTATCCCAAATGCATATAAAGGGTGATTTTTTAAAAGCTATAGGAAAGTTAAAAAACACATAAAATTCAGAAAAATGCATGAAATCTTTATTTGTATCGATAGTACGGTCCATATAATTTAATGTTTGAAGATTATTTCATGCAAATGTTGACCTTGACTGCGCCTCAAATGGTCCATTCGCTTAGTCCAATTTTGGCATTTCCACGTTTTTGAGTAACAGAGGCCCAATTGCTGCGAACGGCGACGAATCGAAAATTGGTGGTCATCATTAACACTGGCCGATACAGCTGCGATATTTTCTTCAGTTCGCACTCTACGTAAGCGTGTTGGTGGTTTAATGTCCAACAATGTAAATTTGGTGCGAAATTTAGTCACAATAGCCCGAATAGCCGCTTCAGAGGGTCGATTAAACTGACCATAAAATGGAAGCGCGCGATGAACTTTCTTAACAGAGCACGCATTTTGATAATATAATTGTTAAATTATAGACCAAACTGAAGATGTTTGACAGTGAAACGAAACACGAAACGTGCGTCAGCTGTTTAAACCAGTGTTGCCAAAAAGATAATAGCTTTATATCTACTCCGTAGAGTGAGGGTATAATTATCTCGGATTTTTTTTAAGAAAATTGTTTCAATTTAAATTAATCTCTTGACTGCGTATAAATTGATGGCACAATATATTTTTTTTGTTTAATTTGTACAAGGGGGACAAAAATCAATATGGTGTATAAATTCCTCCAGCTACGTAGGATCTGGAATCGAGAATTTGGTGAGAATACGTTGTTGGGAAACGTAAAGTGTGTGTTCCAAATTTTGTGAGCATTTACAAGCGATTTACCCTGAAATAAATATCCTTACACCGCATACGAAGTAGCGGGTATTTGCTAGTAGAGGGATAAAAATTGTACCTACCAAACGGCTGCACCTAGTATAATCAAATTAGGTGTATACATTCCTCTGATTGCGTAGACACAAAAAATAAAAGATTTTTTTTTCAAATTTTTACTTTCAAGGGATGTATTGGGTACGGAGGGATAAAAATAGTACCTACTAAACGACTACAGCTAGAATGATGAAATTCGGTGTGTTCATCCCTCTAAATGCGTAGGCACGTAAAATAAAGAGGTTTAAGGCAGACGACCTCTTAAAGGGTTAAAATAGGAAAAATGAGATACAAATGGTACCAACCAAATGCCCGCATCCAGAATCATGCGATTCGGTGTATATATTCATCTGACTGCATAGACACGCAAAATAAAAAGAGTTTTCCAAATTCGTACTTTTTTATTTTACGGCAAAAATTGGTTAAATGGTTAATGCTAAACTGGTATAGATAGAAGCATGAGCAATGTATTTTTAACATATATTCCACTCTTTCATTTGATACCCATATCGCCTTTGTGTTGATAGCAAAAGTATGGAAATAAATTACACTTTGCAACAACAAATTTGTCGTAGAGTCATATATAACATTTTCTGATGTATTTTGGCTTTCTAAATTCCTCACTTATACATTTATGCATAGATTTCTTATGCATATAAACATTGTTTTTTCATTAGATTCTTTTTTCTATTTTTTATGATTTTTTTCATGCCTGCAAAAATAGTTTTTTTCGAAAAAACAATTAAATTTTCCCAAATTTTTGGTAATTACCTTTAATCGAGCTAATATATCTAAAATGAGAGCACAAATACTAATGGTACCTACGACCAAAATTTTAATTTTAATATAAAATTAAAAAAAATTATCCATAAAGTATTTTTTGTGTTGATTTTATGAATCAACATGCCTCTATGCCACACACAAAATATATTTTTTCTACTTGGACACACAATTTTTCTTTTTTTGTTGTTGCTTAATATTATATCCTTTGAAAATTAATTAATTAGTTCTGTAAAAATGAGTAAGGATCACCATATGCAAAACTGAGTACACAGTTTTTCAACTTACAATCTCTAGTTTCATATATGGTCTTGTTCAGGTCCAAAAAGTGCTGTTGCATAGTCTTTTACTTGTTTCAGTCTATGAAGTGAATGACACCCAACGTGGACCTTGTGACCTTTACATTTTACGTATAGGATGTGTTCAGCAATATTACTTAAAACACTACGAGGAATATTTTTGTAAAACATTTTAATCCTCTAACTCTTCAATATAGGGGTCTTTTTGGTTCAAATTACTCTTTTTGCACATTCTTATGCATGAATCGGCATAGAAAACCTGGTGATCCTTACCTTTCAGGTATAGGATGAGTACATCAATATTACTTAGAACACTACGAGGAATAATTTTGTGGAACATTTTAAGCCTCTAACACCTCAATAGAAGGGCATTTTTGGTCCCTGTGGTGCAATGGGTCAATATTCCCCCTTTTTGCACATTCTTTTGCTTGAATCGTCATAGGAAACCTGGCGATCCTTACATTTTATGTATAAATTGTGTTCAGCAATATTACTTAAAACACTACGAGGAATATTTTTGTAAAACATTTTAATCCTCTAGCTCTTTAATATAGGGATATTTTTGTTCCTTTTTGTGCAAAGGGTTCAAATTCCCCCATTTGCACAATCTTTTGCATGAATCGTCATAGGAAACCTAGCGATCCTTACAATTTAAGTATGGGATGTGTTCAGCAATATTACTTATACCACTACGAGGAATATATTTGTGGAACATTTTAACCCACTAGATTCAGCAATATTACTTAAAACGTTAGAAGGAATATTTTAACCTTCTAGCTCCTCCATATAGGAGACGTTTTGGACCTTTTTTGCAAAAGGACTAATATTCCCCCATTTGCACATTCTTTTGCATGAATCGTCATAGGAAACCAGGCTATATCTACAATTTAAGTATGGGATGTGTTCAGCAATATTAGTTAGAACACTACGAGGAATATTTTTATGGAACATTTGAACCCTCTAGATTCTCAACATAGGGGTATTTTTGTTGCCTTTTGTATAAAAGGGCCAATATTCCCCTTTTGCACATTCTAATGATTAATCGAAATAGTAAACCTTGGAGTTTGGTTTTATTGAGCCGTTTTAACTATAGGATGTGTTCACCAATATTACTTAAAACACTACATGGAACATTTTTGTGGAACATTTTAACCCTCTAGCTCCTCCACAAATAGATCTTTTTGGTCCCTTTTGTGCCAAAGGTGGAGTATTAGCCTTTTTTTGCATGAATCGTCATAGGAAACCTGGCGATCCTTACATTTTATGTATAAAATGAGTTCAGCAATATTATATAAAGCACTTTGAGAAATATTTTTGTGGAACATTTTAACCCTCATGCTCCTCCATATAGGTGGCCTTTTTGGTTCATTTTGTGTAAAAAGGGGAAACAACCCTAAAACAGGGCTATAGCGGGTCAAAATGTTCTAGAGAAATATTTGCCATACAATTCTACTATAAGTTTGTGAATACACCAAAACTCTAAAGTGTATTTTAATGTCAAAGATAAGTCAAAACTTAAAATACATTTTAGGATTAATTTCGCACTTTTTCTGAAACATTTTTTTCTGGGGCTGAATTGTCCCCTAAAATTTAATTTTAGGGTGTTGATGTGAATGGAGAAAATATTCTACGTCAAATTTCACTCGAGGTCGCCGAACAAAAGAAATATGTAGCTATAATATATATAAATAAAATATCATGGCCAATGTGGGTATTTAAAGAAGAAATTATTTATTAATTTTTTCGTTTAACTTTTGACAATTCTAATCGGTTTTCAAACAATGACTAGCATATGACATGATATATCATTCAGAAAACATCAAGATTCTCTCAGAAGAGAAAGAGATGTTAACAAACAGTCTTAGAATAGCGCCCAATGTGTTGCTTTATTGAAGCAAAAATTGACATTAAGTTTGCAAATTTAAATCTTTATGCTTTTCTTAGGCAAACCAACTATGTTTCAGCGGTTTCTATTTTGCTGAACTGTAAAAAATTACTGTAGTTTTGGCAAATATGTAAATTAGATTATTAACATATCAAATATTATAAATCATCTATATGATTAAGTTTTATGTATATTTAGTTCTATACAAATCTTTTAGATAAATGAGTTCATCTTGTCTAGCTTGGTCAGCTGATGGCTCGCGAACACATTCCTAATATATTCCAAAAAAACAATGATGGTTCTAGTTTCGATAAATATTTCGATTAATCACTTTGCTGATAATTTCGACATTTGCATAATTTTATCATACTTCATCATCTTTATATTTCTGTTGAAAATATTCCATACAAAATTATGATGTTCCACAGCTGGTCAGTTAGACAGGTTCTCATCGTGACTGTGCAATTTCGACTAAGCTTTTTTTGTTGCAAATATTCTGCATATGTTTTTGGAATTGTTGGTCGGTCTAATGTAAATAAAAAACTGATAAAAATTAACATATTCAAGCCATATCGAAATTTAGTGCACCCATATTAATTGTCTTAAATTTGTGGTTTAAATTTGGATAAATTTCCAAGCAAAACCTGTCTTGTGAAATTTCATAACAACCATTGTATGTAGAACAATCCTAATCTTTATTGGATTTGGCTTATGCTGCCAATGCTAATGCTAATGGTACTGGTACTGGTTTTTCCGCCTATCGTTCTGCTGGTGTTTCCAGCTGGAATGCTAAAACAAGTTCTAGCCATATATGACTTGCTTCCAACTAAATATTTCACATTTCGCAAATTTTTCTTTTATCCCACCATTCTTAATTAGTTGTGGAACGAGTGGTAGAAGCAACTCAAAAATTCTTCCGCTATTATTATTAGAAGATACTTCCGAATAAATTGAACCAATTGGAAGGTTATATTTATTATTAATTAATGACCTGACTTGAAATCCCCCCAGAACAAAATGTGATTTAAAACTATGTTTATGTTAAGCTATAGCGTGTGATTGATGATCTGGGCAGTTGCTGTGTAGATAGTGGATTTTAGTATTTAACTTCTGACTATAAATTTGATGGTGTTTAAGGTTTGGCTTCGATTCCATAGAATGGCTGTGATTCCATAAAATGGCTGCTGATGGTGAAGCGCTTGGGAAGAGTTGAATCTGAAAGTGAGAATTGGAGCTGGAAGAAGAAAAAAGTACACTCTTCCTAAAGAGAATTCATTGTCCTGAAGCAGCTATACTTTTCTATTCAATTTATTTGGCCTTTCTTAAGTCAAAGGATTAAAAAAATTAGACTAAATTAACTTCACGTTTCCTCTATCTAGAGATAGAAAATTCCGATCAAGCACAATGTGGTCTCAATTTCAGAACAATTAAGCGGGTCACAAATTTCGAACACAAAAAATAGACTAAAGTTTGCAGAATAGAATTTGTCATGATTGACAATATCAGAAGTTTAAAGAAAAATCAGTAAATGTATTGCAAGTAAAACAATACAATTCGAAAATCAACAAGAATTCATTGAAGATAGAATAAATAGGTTTGGATGGGTTGATTGGAACGCCTCACTGTGGAATATTTTCATACAAGCTGCGGCAAACATTAGAAGGAATAGATCAAGGACTCTTATATCATTAAATTAGATCAAAAACAACTTTTTGTTTAAAGCCTTGTGGGCTTTAAACGTCATCAATTTCTTATTTTAATATATATGTTAATAGAAATCATTATCAGTGATTTCATTCGAGTCAACAATTAAATGAAAATTGTCAGTGCCACGCCCAACTCCCAAATATAATTTTTTTTACTTTTTTACGATTTTCGAAAATTTCGATAAAAACTATTTTATTTTTTAATCGATGACAAACGTCTATTGTAACATCATAAATAACTTAAGACCATATTTACTTGCGCTCGCATGCCATAAAACCTTACATCCCTAAAGTATGCTTTAAATAAATTTTCATTAACAGAGAACAACGAAGACAGAATTGCTTCATTTTTGGCTTAGAAGGTTTTACCATTTCAGTAATTAAATCGATGTTTGCAGCTATAAGCAGAATATTCTTTTTAAAATAAATAAATAAGACAATAGTTTAAAAATATCCGTAAATGCCGAGGCATCGTTGGGCTTCGCGAATATAGTTTTGTGCTGTAGAAAACTAACAACATTAAATAAATACAATCTACAGGTAAACCACTGTCTAAAAAGGAAAGCAAAAACGTAATTACACTTTTTTCGAATGCAAAAGAACACCTCAAGAGCTCCTATTTTCTACGAACTAAACGAAATTTCAATACGATACATGGTTTCCGAGATACATCCCAATAAAATAACCTCAAATTTCCAATTACTTTAGCATTTAAGTTCATCCACAGCTAAATTTACCCGCGATATTGGCAAAATCTTTCAGAATGCACTTAATAGGAATGTTCTTTGGAAAATTCAATCGGTAAAGTCGAGATTTGGGCACATGAAACTCGGGAGAAATTGCAACTGGCGAGTTCACTCAGAACCGGCTAAATTCGGTCTAAGGGATAAACTTCAAACAGGTGTTAATGCTGAACTAATACAGATAGAAGCCTTTGGAACTTTGTAGACCTGAGGAAATGAAAAAAACTAAAAACGCAAAGTAAATCCTTTTTGTCTATAGTTCCATATACGTATATCATCCGGTTCAAGTGTAACGACTTTTTTATACTCTCCACCTCCAGGATGGGGGTATACTAACTTTGCCATTCCGTTTGTAATACCTTGAAATATCGACCTGAGACCCTATAAAGTATATATATTCTTGATCGTCATAAAATTCTAAGACGATCTAGCCATGACCGTCCGTCTGTTGAAAGTACGCTAGCATCCAAACGAAGAGAGTTAGGACGTCCAAATTTTCCACAAATGCGTCTTATAGTCGTAGATCGGTTGTGATTGAAACTGGGCGAAATCGGCCCAAAGGGAAAATTTTTTCCCTCACAAGGAAAAATACCCATAATAACCTCTAATATTTTAGAGTATTTAAGCATATTTTTACAATATCTCTGCTTCTACTTACTTGATATTGGTATGCGCATTCCCCTACAAAAACAAAAATGTGCACAATAAAGTGATCTTTATTCGTAGGGGCTGAAATGGGGCAAAAAGGGATAAAAATGGTACATATTAAACGATAACAGCTAGAAACTCGATGTGTACGTCACTCTAATTGAGTAGGTACATAATATAAAAGTAGTTTTTCCAAATTCGTACTTTTAAGGGGTAAAATGGGAATAGAGGGATAAAAATGGTGCCAACCAAACGGCTGCACCTAGAAGAATGAAATTCGGTGTGTACAATCCTCTGATTGCGTAGACACGTAAAATAAACGGATTTTTCGAAATTCGTACTTTTTGGGGTTAACATGGAAAAAGGGGATAAAAATAGTACTAACCAAATGACCGCAACTAGAGTCATGAAATTCGGAGTATACATTTCTCTGACTGCGTAGACAAGAAAAATCAAAAGGGTTTTTTTTCTAAATTCGTACTTTCAACGGATACAATGGGTACAGAGGGATAATAATAGTACCAACTAATGTGCTATAGCTAGAATGATGAAATTCGGTGTGTACATCCTTCTAATTGCGTAGGCAAGTAAAATAAAGAGATGTCAGAAAGTCGTACTCTAAAGGGGGTAAAAGAGGAAAAGGGGGATAAAAATGGTACCAACCAAATGGACGCAGCTAGAATCATGGAATTCGGTGTATACATTCCTCTGACTGCATAGACAAGCAAAATAAAAAGATTTTTCCAAATTCGTTCTTTTTTAACTTTACGGCAAAAATTGGTTAAATCATGAAGTTAGGTTATTTTGAACTATGTACGTGAGCTAATGGATTTTAAAAAAAATTTAGTTTTGGAATTCAAATGGAATGGAAATACACCCAACCACCCATACAACCAACTCTAGCACCTACTACCTACCAATATTTATTTTTGAATTGACTTGAAATATTATTCCTATATATAAACGTATTGGTAGCCTTGCCTTATAAGCGTGTTTGGAAATAATAGAAATATTATATTTATTTATACAATTATTTTTTCAATATTTGTATTTGTTTTGGTTTGACTATATTAAAACAAAATATAATAAGAGTACTGCACTTCTACGAAAATCGACAACCTCTGTGGAATGCAATCCATGGTGGAGGGTATATGAAGGACGGCCCGGCCGAACTTAACGCCGTTTTTACTTGTTTCACTTAATACAATCCTTTCTTCGACCAAAAAAGTGAAAACTTTGGCCCACTGTACAATGAAACTCAGATCAGCTGGACTATAAGTTTATTCTTTTTTTTTACATTAGAATATTAGCTATTAAAAAAAAAAACTAAATATTTTCTTCCTACTTTTTTCTATTTTTTTATAATTTTTTTCGTTGCAGAAAAAATAGATTTTTTTCGAAAAAAAAAGTATTTTTTCCCCAATTTTCTGGAGACTGTTCCTGAACCTTTGTTTCTATGTGAAAGAGTAATTCGCTAGATTTGCAGCCATATATCTTTAATTTAACAATTTAACATTTTCTGGGCCAAGAATACTTCATCGAATACAAATTATTGCAAGTTACTTTTGTAGAGGTCATAGAACTGAATGATATACATATATATATATGTGATATACATATATTGGCATTTGGTTCTCAAAGTCATTATCAAAAATAATTTTCACGCATTGCAATTTTATTTGCTTCTATAATTTCTAGAGGTAAGACTTTATTCTTGAAAGTACAAGGTTTGCTTGAACTTTAGCATTGAGGGCGGACGAAATATATGTGTGAAGCTCTAGCAGTTGCTCATTGACAGAGATTTAGATTCGTCCTTGACCGTAATTCTTCGCGTTGAACGCATTGAAATCATTATTATACTGAAGTCATTAAGCTTGTGATTTCATTAGTTAATTCTTCTGCAGTTCGTTTCGTGTTTGAAAATTGAAAATTCTCATTAGTTCAGTTTATATATTTTCTAAACCTAACATCTGAAAATAATTGGTTGTACTAGCGCACGAAGCACAGTTTTTAGTCGCATTCCAAAATCCAAATTTACATATTTCCCGGATTTGAGGAAGTTCTTTTAAAGTAGATGAAGCACATTTTTTAGTCGCATTCCAAAATCCAAATTTGCTTATTTTTCCCGCAGTTCTTTGGAACAACTTCCAAAAAAGTTGATAATTACGTTAATATCCCTTAAGATTTTACGATTGAGAACGATTTCTTCGTATGGTCTCACAGAGGTAAGGTATTCGCTTTGCGCCCAGAAGGTTTCGGGTTCCAATTGTGGCTCGGGAAAACAAGTTTTTTGATCATATTTTGTATTTTATTTAATTTTATATATTTTTTAATTTTATATATTTTTTCAAACATTTTTTTATATTATTTATGCACTTTAAATATTTAATTTTGTATTAATTACACTGTCCAACAGCATTTTTGGAACAGAATAGATACCGTACTAGTTATAGAGATAAGGTGTCCGTTTTGCATCCAGAAGATCGCGGGTTCAAATCGTGGCTCGGAAAAAATATTTTTTTTGTTATTATTATTTTTTAATTTAATATAATTTTATAAAATTAAATATTTTTTTAAATTTTATATATATATATTTTTAAATTATATATTTTTATTTTTTTTTTGCTTCAAATATTTAATTTTGGCTCGGAAAAAATCTTTTTTGTTTTATTATTATTTTTTAATTTTATATAATTTTAAAAAATTAAATAATTTTTTAAAAAATTTTATATTTAAAAAAAATTATATATTTTTATTTGTTTGCTTCAAATATTTAATTTTATAGAAATTACACTGTCCAACAAAATAAGACTTATCTTAAATTTTTTTTCATTTTATTTATGTACTTTAAATATTTAATTTCCAACAAATCAAAACTTTTAGATTGGAACAGAATAGCAACCCCATAATTTTGAAAGGGCATGTGGAGTAGATAATTTTTTTAGAATATACTTATAGTTTAGCTGGGCTGAGTTTCTTTTTACAGTGGTTTAAAGTTTTCATTTTTCGGTAGAAGGGAACATTATATACAAAGCGAAAAAACTGCTGTAAGTTAATTTCTGAGAGAATCCTTATGGCCAGAGTATTATTTTGGAATTTCATGAGGATTATTTTTGTGGAAGATCTTCAGCCTCTAGCTCCTCTCTTTAAATGCCATTTTGACCCTTTTTTCGAGAAAAATCAAAAAAAAAAATCCTTTCAAAAAAGACATTTAAGGATTAAAATGTTCTACGAAAACAAGTGCCAGCAAATTTCAGTGGGTGTCAGCAAAGCCATCAAAGTTGTAACTAAAGCCAACCGATGTTTTTTTGAAGATCGATCTTTTTCGAGCATAAATTATTAAAATATAAATTGAAATAGCATTAAAATAAGTTTTTTTAATCGCAATAAATCTGGCATCTCTTTGTCTTGTTTTATTCATAGTGAGCCGCAAAGTATGCAGTACCTTTTAACTATCATAATTTGACAATTATTTGAGATATTTCTTTGCCGACTTTTAGGCGAGGATTTTTAACCCATTCGCGGCTAGTAACAATAGCAATCACAGTAATTTTTTGTGGAATTATGCCAATTTGTTTGAAACCCCATAAAATATAGATGCATGTGTACAGAAGGCAGCGCCTTCGGTTGTTCACCTAAGAGGTTCAAGTTCCTCAAAAACATGTTTGCTTTTTTATAGAAATAAAATCCCTAGCAAATACCAGCAAGTGTTAATTCAGCTAATATAAAAGGTATATTGTCTGAGAGCGGAATTCAAAACTGAAATCAATTTTTAATACTCTGCACCTTAGGATGGATTATGTATTAATTATACCCTCACTCTTTTGGAGGAGGAGTGACTTAAGACCCTAAGTATGTTGGGATCAAATCCGTTTCACGACTTTTTAAGTTGTTTGAGTCATGTCCGTCCGTCAATCCATCCGGTGTACACGATGACTCTCGAAAGGAGATGAGGAATCAATTCAAACTTTGCACATGCTAATATTTTTCCCAAGTTTAAGATCGAAGATGGGCGAAATTGCCACGCCCCTTCTGGTACCTCCCACACAAATGACCCATATTTCTATGTTGAATTAAAACTATTGTAACTTCCACATGGATCTTGGGAATCAGCTCTATTTTTATTTTATACCCTCCACTAGGGTATTATGTGCTTGTGCATTTGTTTGTAACATCCAAAAGGAAGCGAGATAGACCCATTGTTAAGTATACCGATCGACTGTCCATCTGTCCGTCTGTCTGCCCAACCGTCCATCTATTCTTGTAATCAAAGTCCAGGTCGCAACTATTGTCCGATCCTAGCAAAAATTGACACATGTGAGTTTTACGGACGAACACTATTTAATGTGAAGCAAATCGGTTCAGATTTCGATATAGCTCCCATACAAAAGTCGCTCCAAAGTCCGCTCTAGAATCCACATATTTTAACCAATTTTCTTCCAATTTGGCACAAAACCTTATATTTCGACTAGAAACATCTGTGTTGAAAGCCGGTCAGATCGGTTCAAATTTAGATATAGCAAAATTTCCAAATTTCGATCTCTATTTAGCTTTTCCGCTCTATAAACCAATTTGGCACAGTACCTTATAATTTGACTAGAAACATCTGTGGTAAAATTGGGCGCGATCGGTTCAGATTTAGATATAGCACTCATACAAATTTAGATCTCCTTTTAGCTTTTTGCGCTCTACAAACCACACATTTTAAACAATTTTCTTCCAATTTGGCACAAAACCCTATATAACGACTAGAAACATCTGCGGTGAAAGTGGGTCAGATCGGTTCAGATTTAGATATAGCCTTTCAATTTCGCCTTCGATTTATTTTTTTTTTTTTCCTTTTTAGAAACCACATATTTTGACCGATTTTCTTCTTATTTTTCAACTAGAAACTTTTCTTTTATATTTCAACTAGAAACATGAAAGTGGGTCAGATCAGTTCAGATTTATATATAGTTTCCGTACAAATTTAACTCGCGATCTGACTTTTTCCGTCTAGAAACAACATGATTTTCTACAAATTTGACACAAAACTTGATATTTCCACTAGAAACTTCTGTGGTGAAAGTGGGTCAGATCGGATCAGATCATGTTCCCCTCTAGAAACCGCATATTTTAACCGATTTTCTTCCTGTTTGACAGACCACCACCATATATTCCAACTAAAAACATTGACCGATCTGAGCCACAACACAATCGTCTCAGATGTATACATATATAGCTCTAAGACAAATTTTCATACGGATTTGCCACTTTCCGCTGTTGAAACCGCGTATTTTAACAGATTTTAAATATGACAATTTTATATTTATATTTTAACTATAAGTATCTATGGTGAAAATGGGTCACATCGTTCCATGTTTCATATAGCCCTGATATATGATGATTCCTTCTCTTTTGAACTTTTGTATCTCTAGAAACCGCATATCTTTGCTGATTTTGAACTAATTTATAATAATATCCATGATTGGGGAACACACAAAAATCCTTTCCGATTTCACTTTTTTCGCCCAATTATATTGTGGCAGAAAGTGGAGGGTATCACATAGTCGGCCCGCCCGACGTTAGACTTTCCTTACTTGTTATATTTGATAATGTTTATATAATCACTTTAAGTATACTAAATATGACGGGTTTTGCCACGCCCCCTCTAGTACCTCCCACAAAAATCACCCTAAACTACGTAAAATTAAAGATTAAAGCTGCTATAGCTTATATACAGATGATCGGAATACTGTGCCATTTGATATTACCACACCCCTTCTGGTACCTTCCACACAAAGTGGTATAAACTAGGTAAAATTAAATGCTTTATAACTCCTTTACCGGTGGCAGAAATCCATTATGAATTCATATTTGCTGATGTTTTTACAATTATTAACAAATGTAATTAGCTGGGTCCAATTGGCACAAAGTTCTAGTACCTCCCACAAACATATTCCTCTTGTAGAGAATAGCCTAGAATTAAGGTCGTGCCATTAAACTAATTAACTAAGTAATGGTTCTGATTCATAAAATCCCAATCATCGTCTACAATTATACGTTAGATTCAAATAAAAAATGACTACAAATGTTATAGAAAACAAGTCGGGCCGAACTTTATATACCCTCCACAATGGATTGCATTCCACAGAGTCTGTCCATTTTCGTAGAAGTGCAGGAAAATATAAAATTTTAATATATAGCCAAACCAAAACAAATACAAATATTGAAAAAATAATTTTATAAATAAATATAATATTTTTATTATTTCATACCATTATTTATTTCAAATCAAAAAATATATATTCTTATATTTATATTTTCATAAAGCTTAAATACCATAAATATTGGTAGATAGTGGGTGCTACAGTTTGTTGTATTTCCATTCTATTTTAATTCCAAAAGTAAAAATTTTGAAAATCCATTTTCAGACTTACATAGTGCAAAATAACCTAACTTCATGCTTCAAAATAATCCTAACTTCAATTACGAATTTGGAAAAAAAAACTTTTTATTTTGCGTGTCTATGCAGTCAGAGGAATGTATACACCGAATTCCATGACTCCAGCTGCGCCCATTTGGTTGGTACCATTTTTACCCCCTTCACGTTTCTACGCAAATAGAATTTCATCATTCGTTTAGTTTTTTATTTTTTTTATCCCTCTGTACCATTGTCCCTTGAAAGTACGAATTTCGAAAAATCCGTTTATTTTCCGTGTCTTCGCAGTCAGAGGAATGTATACTCCGAATTGCATGACTCTAGCTGCGGTCATTTTATTGGTACTATTTTTATTCCCATTTTTCATTTTAACCCTAAAAAACGAATTTCGAAAAATCTGTTTATTTTATGTGTCTACGCAATCAGAGGAATGTATACACCGAATTTCATTATTCCAGGTGTAGCCGTTTGGTTGGTACCATTTTTATCCCTCCGTACCCATTGTATCCCTTGAAAGTACGAATTTGCAAAAAACCGTCATTTGGTTGGTAATATTTGTACCCCTTTTTCTATTTTGGCCCCAAAAATCAGTTTATTTTCCGTGTCTACACAGTCAGAGGAATGTATACTCCGAATTTAATTAATCTAGCTGCGGTCATTTGATTGGTACTAAAGGGATAACCCTTTTTTTTCATTTTAACCCCAAAAAATACGAATTTTGAAAAATCCGTGTATTTTACGTGTCTATGCAATCAGAGGAATGTATACACCGAATTAGAATATTCTAGGGGCAGCCGTTTGTTTGGTACCATTTTTATCCCTCTATTCCCATTTTACCCCTTAAAAGTACTAATTTGGAAAAAGTACTTTTATATTTTGTATCTACTTTATTAGGGGAATGTACACACCGAATTTCGTGTTTCTAGCTGTTGTCGTTTAATAGGTACCATTTTTATCCCTTTTTTGCCCCATTTCACCCGCTACAAATAAGAATCACTTTATGATGCACGTTTTTGTTATGGGGGGAATATCAAGTAAGTACAAGCAGACATATTGAAAAAATATGCTTAAATACTCTAAAATATTAGGGATTGTTATGGGTATTTTTAGTCCTTGTGAGGGAAAATTTTTTCCCTTTGGGCCGATTTCGCCCCGTTTCAATCCCAACTGATCTGCGACTATAAGACGCATTTATGGAAAATTTTAACGTTCTAGCTCCTTTTGTTTAGATACATACGGACGGGACATGACTAGATCGTCTTAGAATTTTATGACGATTATAGGGTCTCAGGTCGATATTTCAATGTGTTACAAACGGAATGACAAAGTTAGTATACCCCCATCCTGGAGGTATTTTTTATTTTGACAGTATACATAGGTCAGTGATGAGTTTGGCTTAAAAATAATATACAAAATATCACAAAGTATATATTGGTGTATACTATTCAGAATTGATTTGTAACGTTCCATTAATATAGCGTGGGCCATTTAAAACTTTAAATTAGATTCGGCTATAAAAAAGTACTGATTATTTTTTCAAATTTCTGTTTTTTTGGAGAGGTTGAACTTTGTCATTTAATAAAGGAACACAATACCATTCATATGACTACCATGACTGCATCGACAGTACGTCTTCCGATCAACAAAATTGTTCAGTACAGCCCAAAATCCACACCATCCACACATCGTTGTGGATGCATTGGCTTCTCAGTAGTCACGTGTGGGTTCTCTGAACCCCATATGCGTCAACTTTGCTTATTGACAAAGCCACCGGGTTAATAATGAGCTTCATGAAGGCAGATCTCTTCTCGAAGAAATTCCACATACATTTCTAGTAGTTTGCGTTAAAGACTCACTACTTTGGATGTAAGTTTCTAATATTTCCCAATTTTGTTCGAGCGTTCAGCGTACCATTTTGCAAATTTAAAACATAAACCTGATGTTAAAAATAAAAATCAATGTTATTCTACCTTTCAAAGTCAAAGTAATTGGTAGTTCCAATTAAAAATTTTAAATTGCATTAATCTTCCCCTGTCTCTGCTGGGATGTTTGAGGGATTATTTCTATTTGCATGCAGACTATCAATTACAAATTCAAATTCAAATAACATCTTAAGCAAAAAATAGATCTACACATACACGTCTAGACCCCAGCATTTAATGGAGGGTAAGGACTGCCAGAAATTACATACTTTTTAGTCGTAAATCAGCATGGAGTTCTATTTATGAGATGTACAAAGTGACATAATGTCTTTTATAAGTCAATTCCCTGTTTCTTCTTCTGCTAAGCAGAATTACAAAAATTAAAAAAAATACCTCCCTCTACTTTTATTGATTTTGTTTTTTAATATAAGCTAACACTTTTAATTATTTCACTATGGAGTTTGTTGTTGTTGTTGTTGTTATTAGCAAATATATCTGTTGTGACCACAATACGTAGTATTGCACTGAAATTGGGTCACAATCCACCACGGAGCAGTAGTAGTAGTAGTAGTAGCACGAATCTCTACTCTATAGTAGTAGAGTGTGCCATATGCCATGAGAAATATGTTAAGTATTCCGCCGAAGAAATAACGACAGACAACAAGCCAGAGTTGCAGATGGAAGAGAAAAAAAACAGCAGCCCACACATAAAACGCTTAAAGAAAAAACAAGTTTATTCAACTCTGGTCGGCAAGACAGACAACCAGCCAACATCAACACTTGCTGCCTCTTCGGATTCATTCAGTCAATAGCCGGCTGAAACTTGCAATTCAATCGAACTTTGCCGTATATTTGTTGTATGGCTGGCTGTAGTATTTATTCATTATTTACCCCATAGTAACACGGCAGACAAACAGACAGACAGACAGACAGATATGCCAATAGTCAGTCATACTTATACATGCAATTGTTTATATATATTTTTGGACATTGTTATAAACAAACAAATGTACAGTAGCAGCTATCCGCCTGCTCACAGCACTTTTATTTAGACAATGCTGCAAAAAAGGGTTAATAAAACTATGGAACACACAATATATAACAAGGTTCTGGTAACGGATACTGATAGAGGGGGTAACAAAATCGACGTTTTGAAAATTACGTATTTCCTCCTTTTGCCTATTATTATAATGAATCGACATAGGAAACTTTGTGATCCTTACATTTTAAATATAGGATGTCTTCAGCAATATTACTTAGAACACAACGAGGAACATTTTTGTGGAACAGTTTAACCCTCAACAGAGGGGTCTTTTCGGTCTCTTTTGTGCAGAAAGGTAAAAACACCTCTTAACACAGGGATTTAGCGGATTAAAATGTTCTAGAAAAATATTTGCCATACATTTCTACTAGAAATCTCTGAATAGACCAAAACTCAACTGAAATGCCAGAAATAAGTCAAAACTTAAAATTAATTTTAGGATTAATTTCGTACTTTTTCCGAATTGGTGCTAAACTATCGCACAAAACGGAATTTTAAGAGGGAGTGGTATGAATGGAAAAAATATTCTACTCCAAATTCCACTATAAGTCGCCGAACCAGAGAAAGCTCTAGATATAATATATAGAAATAAAATAGCAGTACCAATTTGAACATTTCAACAAGAAATTAATTATTAAACTAATCAGAGCAATGGTGAGCAATAAAGCAAATGTTCAACACTGTATTTATTACAATTAATTAGAGTGAGAATTTGATCAATTGAATAGATACAATAAATATTCTCACACACATCCCCGACAAGGCCACAAGTCGGACTTTCGCTCAATCAATGATCTACATTATCATGTAATCACTGATATACTATCTACAGTCACTTTTTGAATCCATCAAATACATCGAGATACAACAAATATTCCTACAAACATGCCCGAGACCCGAGACCACAAGTCGAACCTCCTCTCAGTCGATGAGCTATGCGCGATATAATTTTATACTCACTGCAAGGCAACTAATGTTTAGAGTCCTCTTGGAACAGTTTAATCATTATTTTAGATAATCTCTTCATGGATTTTTACTCGTCAACGTAAGGCCCCCCATTCACGTACAGTTTTAACTGTCAGTTAAAACTGTCAGTTATAACTGTACGTGAGTTGCCGGTCTTAAACTGTGAACTGAGATGTACACACACGTCCAGTTCAGTACTTCAGTTTTTAACATGGATTCGAACGAGCAGGACGGTTTGGCCGCTCTCGGTACCAAAGTAACGGCTTGTAAATGCTGTCTGCAGATGCTCCAGACTTCTTTGATGACTCAAGTTTCTTTTTTTCTTTGCGAAAAGCGGATCTTAAGCTGTTTATTTTTGCCAAAACAGATTTCTTTTCCGCGTCAGGCTCTAGTTCTTGTAACTTCTTCGCCAGCTTGTTGTAGGCAGCATCTTTTTTGGCGCGATCATGATACTCGCTAGACTTAACTTGCCATAGGCAAGGTTCAGATCTATATATTCCAATAAAATCAACTCTTACTTGGTTCTGTTTACGCGACATGATGATACGCACTCTCGCTCGACACAAATTGAACTGAGAACAGTACAGCGAACCCCCACACACGTTCACTTCAGTTAAAACTGTCAGTTAAAAATATAAAATTTTTATATTTCTCAGTTAAACTGAACAGTTGAGTACAACTGTCAGTTATATACCACACACATACAGTTTCAACTGACAGTTTTAGCTGAACAGTTCAAACTGACAGTTAAAACTGTACGTGAATGGGGGGCCTAATAGTAAATAACATTTGAATAATGCAAGATGATCTTTGTGTTGTTGATTAGTGATCGATTGATTGATTTTTCTATGAGTTTTGAATGTAATCCATTCGAATTGCAGCTAATGCGATCAAGTAATTTCTTCTTAAGAAGGTAATCTTCGTTTTTGGTAATGGAAAGGAGAAGAACCACACTCAACCTTACACCCATTTGACCATATACGTATTTCATTGTCCTATGTAGAGACAACTCATCAGTGATCCTTCTGTATGGAGTGCTTGTGTTAACATGATGTCATTAGTTGTATATATACGCAGATGTGATGCGTTAGGAATCTATAAATCGACTTTCGACTAATCGATTAATCGACTTTTGGAAGGAAAAAGTCGAAATCGACTTTACCATTGCCAAAAGTCGAAAATTCGACATTTGTTTTGGACTTTGTGCATCAATGAATTTAAGTTATTGAATACCGATTTTACTTTTTTCACTCTAGAAAATACATCCTTTATCCGATTTTCTTTAAATTTGGCATAACAACTAGAAACATCTATGCAAAAAGTGGGTAAGATCGGTTCAGATTTATAAATCCAATACAAATGTCTCTCGATTTCGTTTTAATTTGGTCTATTCGTCTTTTTATTCATTTGCACTGTCGTCTTTTTATTTATTTGCAACAGTCCAAAAGTCGAATTTTCAAAAGTCGAGTTTTCAAAAGTGGAAAAATTGATTTTTCAAAAGTCGACTTTTCATATATTTGCAAAAGTAGAAAAATCGACTATTCATATATTTCCAAAAGTCGAAAAATCAACTTTTTGCTCCAACCATACATCCCTAATCTGCGTATTATATGTATACACCGAAAACCTCACCGCAAAGCGTTTTTTTTGAAGAGCGTTATTGTACCTGAGACCTTTTCTCATTACCATTTGTTAGTTTTCAGCGAATAATGGAAGAAATGTCAAAAATCAAATTGATTTTTTTTGTAAAATGTGATTCTCCTCCTTTCCATTAAATAAACAAAACACTTCATTCGTAAGAAGAAATTACATTACATTCAAAACACATAGAAAATCAATCAAATTGTTCACTAATCAAATAACACAAAAACTAAAAAGTTAATATAATTTCCGCTTTCTTGAAAAGAAGAAAATCCAAAGAAAGGGTATAATTATACAAAATTCAAATCAAAAATGCCCCAACTTTCAAATCCCGCCCATTTGTATATTGTCTAAGCAGGTTACAACTAAATAAACTCACACAACAATATAGGAATCTCGGTGTCGAATATACTCAAAAACAGGTTTTAATTTCGAATGGGAAGGGTTACGGCCACTTTCCGCCCATCTCTGTGTCGAATATACTCTAAAACCGGTTTTAATTTCATATGGGAAGGGTCACGCGCACTTTCCGCCCATCTTTGTACAACTATTTACACTGGATGAACTCACATAAAATTTCAGCACTCTAGGTGTCATAGAACTGAACATATTCGATAATAGGTTTTAACTTCGTATGGGAGGTGCCACGCCCACTTTTTCAATACCGCCCATTTTTGGCACAACTACCCACATTGACGTCAGATGCACTTACACAAAATTTCAGCACTCTAGGTGTCCTAGAACTGATAATATTCAAAATTGGGTTTTAACTTCGTGTGGGAGGTGCACGCCCACTTTTCCAATACCGCCCATTTTTGGCACAACTACGCACATTGATGATAGATTGATGCTTACAGAAAATTTCAGCACTCTAGGTGCCATAGAACTGACAGTATTCAATAATAGACTTTAACTTCGTATGGGAGGTGCCACGCCCACTTTTCCAATACCGCCCATTTTTGGCACAACTGTACAGACTAACAATTAGGGAACTTTCACAAAAATTCAAGGCTCTAGCTGCTTTATCCATTTGTATGGACCGCGACCCAGCCTAATGTATATACGATATATAAGGTGCGTAATATTGTAACGTAAATATGAAATTTAAAATTAAAATAGTTTTTTTTTTTCAAAAAATATTCTTTTATCTCAGCGAGTAGCTACATCTGTGCTCTTAATGCCCTGATAATTTCAGAGTAGGGTTCTCAGTATATTCTGCGATATCAACGAAAATGTGGAAATACTCACATGTGTTGCAAAGCTTTGTAGAATTGTTTGTTTTTAGCGCAAAAATGCTGAAAGTTAAAAATATATATATTTTTTTAATATTAATCTTTTTTACATCTGAGTCAGTAGAACTGACAATAGGAAACGTAATGCAAATAAATATTAAATTAAATTAGTATTCAATAAATTAATACTACATAATTTTATTGTTAATATTTATTTATTGTATTAATAATTAGCAAAAAAATTAAATACTTGCAGTAAATTGATAAAACAATAAATTTTTATTTTTTTTTGAGCAAAAATATTTTATTGGTTAAGCTTACACAAAATTAAACATTGTTTATTTATGAAAGTAGTAAAAAGCAAAAGAAGCATTTTTCCCGAGCCATGATTCGAATCCGAGACCTTCTGGGTGCCAAGCGGACACTTATCTCTGTGACTCCGTACAAAAAAATGTTACGGGATATTAACATATTATCGACTTTTTGGGAAGTTGTTTAAAATAATTTCACCAAAACCGGGATAAATTCACTTTTGGATTTTGAGATGCGATTAAAATGTACTTACTATGGAAGTAGTTCCATTTTTTTAGCTGGGAATTGAATTGTAATAAATTTGAAAAAAATCTCTTTTGGCAACTAACGATGTCATAGTCAAAGCCGTTTATTCTTTGATTTTAATAAATTATATTGTGAAGTTTTAATATTGAAAAAAAAAAAATAGTGAAATAGAATAGAATTTACTATTACTCCCGGTTAACATCGGGAGAAGTCACTGCCAGCACCAAAACCGACAGAGCTTTGATATGAGTCTCTCAAAGGCTTTGGATATACCTAGAGCCATGACCTTGCACTCACTAAACTGGTGTGTGCATCGACTTCATTGTTCTGGCAGCCACGTCATCAGATCTCCCGTAGATCGATTCCTACGGAAGTCATATTAAATAAGCCTCAGATACCTCACAAAATGGTTTTTTGGTCTAGAATTTACATTTTGAGAAATTAAGAAATTACTTCTGCTACTACACCATTTTCAAGTGTAATTCAAAAGACACCATTTGAAATTCAAAAATTCCATTTGAAATTCAAAAATTCCATTTGAAATTCGAAAAATATCAATTGAAATTCAAAAAATATCATTTGAAATTCAAAACTCATCACTTGAAATTCAAAACTTTTGAATTTCAAATGGTTTATTTTGAATTACAAATGACGAGTTTTGAATTTCAAATGACGAGTTTTGAATTTCAAATGACGAGTTTTGAATTTCAAATGGTGTCTTTTGAATTACAAATGACGAGTTTTGAATTACAAATGACGAGTTTTGAATTACAAATGACGAGCTTTGAATTTCATATGACGACTTTTGAATTTCAAATGGTGTCTTTTGAATTACTTATGTCGAGTTTTGAATTGCAAATGAAGAGTTTTGAATTTCAAATGATGTCTTTTGAATTTCAAATGATGTCTTTTGAATTACAAATGACGGCTTTTGAATTTCAAATGTTGTATTTTGAAATACAAATGACAAGTTTTGAAATACAATTGACATTTTTTGAATTTCAAATAGAATTTTTGAATTTCAAGTGATATTTTTTGAATTGCAAATAGAATTTTTGAATTTCAACTGGTGTCTTTTGAATTTCAAGTGATGTCTTTTGAATTACAATTGAAAAAGGTGTAGTACATTCATTCGACTGTGATTCCATCCCGTCATCTGTCCATCCATTCGTCTCTCCATCCATTCGTCTCTCCTTTATTCCTCTGTTCATCCATTCTTCCATCCCTCCCTAAACCAATTAAAGAACTTATTCAAATTTAGCACATATTAATATTATTCCCTAACATTCTGGGTTTTCACAAGAGCAGTGCATCTCTTGGGATTTCCCACACTGTATACACAGTTTTACACTAATTTTGGCTGCGAAAAACCCATGTTGCCAACGTACATTACACTACTCACACGCTCACATGTATTGCCCCAAAATGTTTCGTATAATTTTTGTGTTTGTTTTTTGTTTTCAGCCAAACTTGCAACTATCAGCGCCGCGTCATTTACTGCGGGTATTATTTACACCAACATGTGAAATTGCTGCACTTATGTTTGAATTGTAAAACTGTGTTGTTGTAATTCGGCTAAACAATGTAAATAAAGTAATAGATACTATGTGGCATGTGAGCTGAGAAAAGTGGGTTATTTGTAATTGATCAATTGCACAGCACAATATGTGAAAAATGAATATGAAAATATTAGATTCAACATCATTTCTTGTCGGGGGATTTAAAATAATTCAAATAATTGAAGAAATGCAAGGTATTGTTAAGACTATTTTCAACAAGGGAGTCTTTTCAGCTTAGCTAATGTAAAATAATCTCGGGAAATTCAAATAATGGAAGAATGTGCACCCACTTAAGGTCTATCTTCATTCGGCTTTTCAATACAAAGGAGTCTTTTCAGCTTAGCTAAGAAATAAGATTCACTCACGTCATTATTCATATTATATTCAAGGTGATGAATATATCTTTCTACATATTTCTCTTCCTGCCTGTGTTCCGGTTTTTATGTCACTTGTCCTCCGTCCCTTACTCCCTGGGTCTATAACCCGGTTTTGCGAATTCAAATCTTCTGTCTTTTCAGTGTCTTCTGTAAGTTTTCGGTCTTTTGTTTATTCTCTTCTTTTTCTAGTACTCTATTAGTTACTTTTACTTACTTTAAATGTTCGTTCTGTTTATATTATTTTACAGTGCTTTCTTTTCTTTGTAACTTTCCATTTGGCCTCTTTTCTTTTCCTTTCCTTGTATACTTTCTGCTCGGCATTTTAATTTTGTTTGGATTGACGTCATTTTCTATTCAAGGTCGTTTCTTATTTATGACCATCCGGTCACCATTACTTTAGTGAATGTCGCCTGAATGGCTTGCAATGTGGCTGTTGGTTTAAAATATCATAGACCACGTCTTAATGTTGGGCCGGCCAACATGAATCAACAGACAGATGTATATTCGGGAGTATGAATGATACCGGTTAACATATTCAAATTGAAGTGAGGAATTAAGAAGATGATATCATCATTAACAGATGGAGGATCTAGGATATGAGATTAACAAAATAAAACTCTCTCCCTCGGAGAAGTCAATAATTTTCTCCTTGAAAAATTACATACTTTTCCCAAGGCCGGTTAACATATTCATTCGAAGTGAGAAATTAAGAAGATGATATTATGATTAACGGAAGAAGTATCTAGGATATTAGATTAACAAAAAACTCTCTCTCTCTCTCTCTCTAAATGTCACTGTGTCATAAATTTGTGAATAAATTTGCATTCTATAAAATATATATGTAAAATGGTCTTGAGCCAAGAGAATATCCCAATTCAAATCAAAAACCTCTCACAATTCTCCCTCGAAGAAGTCATTAGCTTTCTCCATTAAAGATTGCATACTTTTCCCAAGAAAAAGTGGACATTTTTCCTATGAAAGATTAGACACATTTTCTCTGTAGGAGAAGACACTTCTCCCATGGAATTTTAGACACTTTTCCTATGCAAGAAAAGATACTATTCCTATACAAAAGGCGAAATGTTTTGTGTGGAAAAGTAGTAGTGTATGAGGAGATAATTTTCCTATGGAGAAGTGTACACCTCCCCATAGGGTGTTCTAGCATATCCAAATCGAACTCTTAAAATTCCCATACAACACTATTCCACCCCTGGTGTAGATATATGACATATAGAGTAGATATTTTACCATCGAAGATTATACACTCATCGTATGTAAGCGTAGAAATTCTAACTATGGAGAGTAGATACTTCTCAAATAGAGAGTAGACACTTATCTATGGAAATGTATGATCTTCTAGGCCCGTTCGAAGTTTCCGAACGTTCAACCAATCCCTATGAAGGGGGTGCTAATTATTATGTGAAATATCGCAAGATTCCTATATACTCTGCGCTATTTAATGTTATACATTTCCGCATTATTTCCCATGATCAAGACGTATTGGAACACTTGTAATATTCCCTCTGACTGGAAAAATGGCAGGGACAGCAGAAACTGTAGAGACATAATCTCCAAAACACAATCCAGAAAATTATGACTTTTTTAATACTGGTTCGAATTTTGCCGGTAGTTTCTGCAATGATCAAGCTGGCTTCAGTCGGAATAGCGATCATGTACTGATCACTTAAACTCTTTGAGAATTATTGTCGAACAATCGACCGAATGGAACTCCTCGCATTTGACACCATTGATTGATATTCAATTTGGCTCTGTCTCTGCAACATTGGTAGAATTTTAGAATTTTAATCCAATTTCCTCATTCACATATGATAATAACCTTTGCCATTCATAAGCCTTCGATCACCAAATCTGCAAGGTCATTTCAACATGGGACCGAGTGAATAGAGTAGATGTTAATGCACGTAAAACGTTACACGTTATAATAAGGGAGTTCCCGGAGCGTTGGAATTTGAGATGATCTATTATCTATCCACCAGTTTGTGAGACCAAGGTCAAGGTTTCTTATAGAGTCTGTCACGGTGCACTCATATCTAAACTCATGGCTTTTGGAGTTGGTAGTTACTTCTCACGAGTTATATCGAGCTTCCTCAGAGAGTGTTTTCATCCGCATAGGTTGACCGCATACGATCAAAAATAACTCAATTATTAAATGATTTCTATAAAACGCCGATAGGAAATATTTTAGCTACGAGCTCTTTGGACACTTTTCTACAGAGACTACGAATTATAGACTCTTGTGGCTTATACATTTCTCGTAAAAAAACAAGTTACGGAAACAGGCCCTTAATTGAGGATCCGACTTTGGATGTTTTCAAGAGAATGAAGACAAAAGACGGTTAATGGATGATACACTTGAGCAGGATCTACTGACCATTTTCGCATGGCGTCTAGACGATTTACTGACCCAACAGGTTCGTTAATTCGATATATCAGATGATCTTAATGCTTTGGACAAATCATACGTTTGAGGGGTCGACAGAAACATTCAAGTATCTTGGATTTCCACAGCCACACAAGAAATACCATTTTCCCTCTGATCACCTCAACATCTACACTAACTATATCAGGGCTCAAATATAATCACATATAGTACTCGGAAAACAACCTCGGAGCAATTGTGATGATAGGACTGTAGAGTATTGAACTATGGTCTCTTTCAAGGTGCTCAAAAAGGTATTTTAAAACATTTATTACAAACAAACTATATTTGGCACAAACATAGTTCCGGTGTCATAATAAAGAAACCACAATTTCTAATAAAAATTAATAATAAAGTGCAAAATCTCTTAAAATGTGTGAGAAAAAGTTCGAATAAGAAATTACGTTTTTTTTTCAATTTTCAAAATCTGAAAAGGATGAAAATCTGTAATACAAAAAAATTAAAATTTTTTTCTTCGGATTATGAACAACTACGTAAAAATATGTCAAAACTAGTAAATCAAAAAAAAATTTTTTTCAAATCCATGCTTTATGCAAGCAGATTTCTATTGGGCCTAGAAATTCTTTTTTAGTTATCTTTTGTAGAAGGAAAAATTACTGCAAAATTTCAGTTTTTTATCTGCCATAGAACGGCATATATTCGAAAATGGGTTTTAACTTCGTATGGGAGGTGCCACGCCCACATTTCCATTACCGCCCATTTTTGTCACAACTACGCACATTAATGCTAGATGCACTTACACAAAATTACAGTAGGTGTAATTTTGGTTTTAACTTCATATGGGAGGTGCCACGCCCACTTTTGCATTACCGCCCATTTTAGGCGCAACTACGCACATTGATGCTAGATGCACTTACACAAAATTTGAGCACTATACGTGTCATAGAACTGACACTATTCGATAATATGTTTTAACTTCGTATGGGAGGTGGTACGCCCACTATTCCAATACCGCCCATTTTTGGCAGAACTACGCACATTGATGGTAGATGCACTTACACAAAATTTCAGCACTCTAGGTGTCATAGAACTGACAATATTCAATAATAGGTTTTAACTTCGTATGGGAGGTGCCACGCCCACTTTTCCAATACCGCCCATTTTTGGCACAACTATGCACATTGATGCTAGATGCACTTACACAAAATTACAGCACTCTAGGTGTCATAGAACTGACTATATTCAATAATAGGTTTTAACTTCGTATTGGAGGTGCCACACCCACTTTTCCAATACCGCCCATTTTTGGCACAACTATGCGAGTGGATGCTAGATGCACTTACACAAAATTTCAGCACTCTAGGTGTCATAGAACTGACAATATTCAATAATAGGTTTTAACTTCGTATGGGAGGTGCCACGCCCACTTTTCCAATACCGCCCCTTTTTGGCACAACTATGCGAATTGATGCTAGATGCACTTACACAAAATTTCAGCACTCTAGGTGTCATAGAACTGACAATATTCAATAATAGGTTTTAACTTCGTATGGGAGGTGCCACGCCCACTTTTCCAATACCGCCCATTTTTGGCACAACTATGCACATTGATGCTAGATGCACTTACACAAAATTACAGCACTCTAGGTGTCATAGAACTGACTATATTCAATAATAGGTTTTAACTTCGTATTGGAGGTGCCACACCCACTTTTCCAATACCGCCCATTTTTGGCACAACTATGCGAATGGATGCTAGATGCACTTACACAAAATTTCAGCACTCTAGGTGTCATAGAACTGACAATATTCAATAATAGGTTTTAACTTCGTATGGGAGGTGCCACGCCCACTTTTCCAATACCGCCCCTTTTTGGCACAACTATGCGAATTGATGCTAGATGCACTTACACAAAATTTCAGCACTCTAGGTGTCATAGAACTGACAATATTCAATAATAGGTTTTAACTTCGTATGGGAGGTGCCACGCCCACTTTTCCAATACCGCCCCTTTTTGGCACAACTATGCGAATTGATGCTAGATGCACTTACACAAAATTTCAGCACTCTAGGTGTCATAGAACTGACAATATTCAATAATAGGTTTTAACTTCGTATGGGAGGTGCCACGCCCACTTTTCCAATACCGCCCCTTTTTGGCACAACTATGCGAATTGATGCTAGATGCACTTACACAAAATTTCAGCACTCTAGGTGTCATAGAACTGACAATATTCAATAATAGGTTTTAACTTCGTATGGGAGGTGCCACGCCCACTTTTCCAATACCGCCCATTTTTGGCACAACTATGCGAATTGATGCTAGGTGCACTTACACAAAATTACAGCACTCTAGGTGTCATAGAACTGACAATATTCGATAATAGGTTTTAACTTCGTATGGGAGGTGCCACGCCCACTTTTCCAATACCGCCCCTTTTTGGCACAACTATGCACATTGATGGTATATGCACTTACACAAAATTACAGCACTCTAGGTATCATAGAACTGACAATATTCAATAATAGGTTTTAACTTCGTATGGGAGATGCCACGACCACTTTTCCAATACCGCCCCTTTTTGGCACAACTATGCACATTGATGGTATATGCACTTACACAAAATTTCAGCACTCTAGGTATCATAGAACTGACAATATTCAATAATAGGTTTTAACTTCGTATGGGAGGTGCCACGCCCACTTTTCCAATACCGCCCCTTTTTGGCACAACTATGCACATTGATGGTATATGCACTTACACAAAATTTCAGCACTCTAGGTGTCATAGAACTGACAATATTCAATAATAGGTTTTAACTTCGTATGGGAGGTGCCACGCCCACTTTTCCAATACCGCCCATTTTTGGCACAACTATGCACATTGATGCTAGATGCACTTACACAAAATTACAGCACTCTAGGTGTCATAGAACTGACTATATTCAATAATAGGTTTTAACTTCGTATGGGAGGTGCCACGCCCACTTTTCCAATACCGCCCATTTTTGGCACAACTATGCACATTGATGCTAGATGCACTTACACAAAATTACAGCCTCTAGGTGTCATAGAACTGACTATATTCAATAATAGGTTTTAACTTCGTATGGGAGGTGCCACGCCCACTTTTCCAATACCGCCCATTTTTGGCACAACTATGCGAATTGATGCTAGATGCACTTACACAAAATTTCAGCACTCTAGGTGTCATAGAACTGACAATATTCAATAATAGGTTTTAACTTCGTATGGGAGGTGCCACGCCCACTTTTCCAATACCGCCCCTTTTTGGCACAACTATGCGAATTGATGCTAGATGCACTTACACAAAATTTCAGCACTCTAGGTGTCATAGAACTGACAATATTCAATAATAGGTTTTAACTTCGTATGGGAGATGCCACGCCCACTTTTCCAATACCGCCCATTTTTGGCACAACTATGCGAATTGGTGCTAGATGCACTTACACAAAATTTCAGCACTCTAGGTGTCATAGAACTGACAATATTCAATAATAGGTTTTAACTTCGTATGGGAGATGCCACGCCCACTATTCCAATACCGCCCATTTTTGGCAGAACTACGCACATTGATGGTAGATGCACTTACACAAAATTTCAGCACTCTAGGTGTCATAGAACTGACAATATTCAATAATATTTAGGTTTTAACGTCGTATGGGAGGTGCCACGCCCACTTTTCCAATACCGCCCATTTTTGGCACAACTATGCGAATTGATGCTAGATGCACTTACACAAAATTTCAGCACTCTAGGTGTCATAGAACTGACAATATTCGATAATAGGTTTTAACTTCGTATGGGAGATGCCACGCCCACTTTTCCAATACCGCCCCTTTTTGGCACAACTATGCACATTGATGGTATATGCACTTACACAAAATTTCAGCACTCTAGGTGTCATAGAACTGACAATATTCAATAATAGGTTTTAACTTCGTATGGGAGATGCCACGCCCACTTTTCCAATACCGCCCATTTTTGGCACAACTATGCGAATTGATGCTAGATGCACTTACACAAAATTTCAGCACTCTAGGTATCATAGAACTGACAATATTCAATAATAGGTTTTAACTTCGTATGGGAGGTTCCACGCCCACTTTTCCAATACCGCCAATTTTTGGCACAACTATGCACATTGATGCTAGATGCACTTACACAAAATTACAGCACTCTAGGTGTCATAGAACTGACAATATTCGATAATAGGTTTTAACTTCGTATGGGAGGTGCCACGCCCACTTTTCCAATACCGCCCCTTTTTTGGCACAACTATGCACATTGATGGTATATGCACTTACACAAAATTTCAGCACTCTAGGTGTCATAGAACTGACAATATTCAATAATAGGTTTTAACTTCGTATGGGAGATGCCACGCCCACTTTTCCAATACCGCCCATTTTTGGCACAACTATGCGAATTGATGCTAGATGCACTTACACAAAATTTCAGCATTCTAGGTGTCATAGAACTGACAATATTCAATAATAGGTTTTAACTTCGTATGGGAGGTGCCACGCCCCTTTGTCCAATTGGTCAAATTTTTCCATTTCCTTGTATTGTCATCGAAAATGATTAAGTGTGCAAAATTTGAGCAAAATTGGTTGAGAAAAAAGCTTTCAAAAATTGATTTCAAATTTTGTGGCACACAAACATATATAGAAAGTAACCTTATAAAGAGTGATTTTTTTGAGGTTAGGATTTTCATGCATTAGTATTTGACAGATCGCGTGGGATTTCAGACATGGTGTCAAAGAGAAAGATGCTCAGTATGCTTTGACATTTCATCATGAATCGTCTTACAAACGAACAACGCTTGCAAATTATTGAATTTTATTATCAAAATGCGTGCTCTGTTAAGAAAGTTCATTGCGCGCTTCCATTTTATGGTCAGTTTAATCGACCCACTGAAGCGGCTATTCGGGCTATTGTGACTAAATTTCGCACCAAATTTACATTGTTGGACATTAAACCACCAACACGCTTACGTAGAGTGCGAACTGAAGAAAATATCGCAGCTGTATCGGCCAGTGTTAATGATGACCACCAATTTTCGATTCGTCGCCGTTCGCACCAATTGGGTCTCTGTTACTCAAAAACGTGGAAATGCCAAAATTGGACTAAGCGGATGGACCACCTAAGACGCAGCCGCGGTCAACATTTAAATGAAATTATCTTCAAATAGTAAATGTCATGGACCAATCTAACGTTTCAAATAAAGAACCGATGAGATTTTGCAAATTTTATGCGTTTTTTAAAAAAAAAAGTTATCAAGCTCTTAAAAAATCACCCTTTATTTATAAAGCATGGAAAAAAACATAAAAATACAAATTATAATTTTCTTTAAAATTGAAAAATAAGAAAAGTAGTCAACTTTGGACCGATTTCTGAAATATACGCGACTGGCCGATTTTAAATGTTAATATCTCAAAATAATCCTTGGGTCCTTGTCTAATTTTGTTTTATTACAGAACTCAAAAATATTAACTATACCGAAAGTTATTGCATTTTGGACGATGGCTTCTGATTCTAAACCACTGTGCGTATGATATGATGTTAGTAAGAGATAGGGGACAGAATGGAATTCTTATTCGCCCTCGCAATCTGTCTGCCGAATTCACTTCTGACAAATATCCATAAATTGATTTTTCTCTCTCCTCCTTCTAATTCCTTATTTTCCACCGCTATGCTCGGCATTTAAAAGCGACATCCCTTGAAGAGACCAACAAATAGGCTACGAAAAATAGGTTAAAGTTGAGTTATAGGTTCCTTCCATAAGGAAAATTAGTAACACTTTCTTAGGAAAATTTAGCGCTTTTCCCAAGTTTAATAGGTTATCCTTATCTATCACCTTTCCTAAATGGAAAACTTTTCTAATAAAATAGGAAAAATTAAATACATACACATGACGAGTTTTTCTTTCCACCAATAAATTTTCCATTAGAAAATTGTCAACATTCCTTGGCAAAATACCAACACACACACAACAGCTATCTTTCAGCCCGATGACCTCATATTCCCATTCAAACTTTATGTGTTCAACCCTCCTCCCTGCGAGCATTCATCCATTCGTGTTAATCTGTTGATTCAATTTGGCCAAAACGTAAGGCGTTTCCCATAACATTTTAATAAAAATGAATTCGTAACAACAACAACAACATATCGCCATTAAATAAAACCAATGATGACCGCATGATGACCAAATTGGAAACGACCTTGAATAATTATATCCAGTCAAACTAAATTAAAAACCAAACTGTGCTCCATGTTTAATCAGCCAAAAGGAGGAAAGATAAGATACAAGAAACAAAACAAAACAGAAATGAAGAGAAAAAGAAAGAAAGTAAAAGTAAATAAAACAACACAAAACGATAGCCATGGACGGCATCGACGTAAGAGGTAAAATGTAACCCCTCCCCCTGCCAGTGAAGGCAGAAGATTTGTTTTCGCCAACGAATGGCAAAACCGGCTAACCCAAATAGTTGTTGGTATTGATGACAGCTAAAAAGGTTTAAAAGGCTGATGTAACATACTTGAGAATTGACGGGAATGTTATGTACGAATTTGCAGACAATCTGCAGAAAAAATAGCAACAATATTCATAATTTTTCTTTTTAATTATACCTGAGGGGGAGTCTCAACATACATGGCGCAGGCGTTAAGTGTGAATTATATGGTGTGGCCCGAGGGCTTGGCTTTTTAGTTTGAAGATCCATACGTGTACATGTACAAAGCAGAATTTCTTCAATAGCTTAACACACATAGATGGTTTTATTACATTTAAACATCGAACCGTAATCATAGGAAAATGTGTTTCCCAAGAAAAAGACTTTCTTTGGAAAATACAGTATTCTACAGAAAAAAAATAATTTATAGATAAAGTTAAGATCTATTTTAACACTTTTTACTTAGAAAATTCGACAGTTTTCCTATGGAAACGAAGCTACTTGCAAGAGGGGATTATAGAATAATCTTCAAATGAAAAAATATTTTCATTCCGTTTTCTACTCAGTCACAATAGAAGGGACATATCAAGGTGATGGAGCTAATGCCCAATTGGAAGGCTTGTTGATGAATTAAATTGCGATTCAACGATCACTGCCGGTGGAGTAAATCTTAAATAACTGCCAACTCTAATATACCAGCGCACAGTGGTTCAGAATCATAATCCATCGGCCAAAATTCAATAAATGTTGTTCTAGTAGACATTTTTGAATTCTGTAAAAAACCAAAATTAGACAAGGACCCAAGGATTATTTTGAGATATTAAAAATTGGGAAATCGGATATATTTTAGAAATCAGCCCAAATATGACTACTTCTCGTATTTTTTGTTTTTAAAGAAACTTAAAAAAATTATTTTTTAACATATTTAACATATTTTTATATGTCATAATGCGAAAAAATTTAATTTTCAAAATAATTCTTGGGTCCTTGTCTATTGTCAGCTAGAACAGAAGTTATTGAATTTTGGCCGATGGATTTTGATTTTGAACCACTGTATTACACAATATTATTGAGATATCGTAAATTGATACAGGCAATTCCGAGTGGTGATTTTTTGTCAAAACTGTGCCACAAAACCATGTTTGATGCTCCCTTCGTGGTGAGAGGCCACGCAAATCAACCCGACAATTTTTCTAGGGAATTACTAAGAAAATATTTATATTACAAAAAGAGGAATGAGTGGCGAATTTCTTATGGGCCTGCCCACATTAAATAAAGCCATGGCCCTTTGGATATAACTACTTCGCGACATTAACGAGATATGTGTCATTCCATGTAAAGCGGTACGATTTTTGACCTCGGTAGCTGCGATGCTTTTGAAGGTTTGTGTATAAAAATACTGTACACATATTTTTGAAAAAAAAAGATTTTTTTTTTCACAAGTTAACAGCGAAAAATACGAATTTTTCCAAAAGGTGTGTTCATTCAGTCGTCTGTAACTCCTGAAATACTTGACAGATTCTATTTCACTGTTGAATTTGTCATAACTCGTGAAAAAAATATTTTTTTTATAAGAAGAATACATATACAAACATACACCGCTTGGCAAGGAAGGATCACAGAAGGAAATTGATTGATATTTGACATCTCATCATCAAGCTTTCCGCCAGGATCTGAAATAGTTTCTTCCGAGAGAGGAGGTGCAATCAAAACTGTGCCTTAAGACACTATTTAACGGTACCGATCAATTAACGATTCCCTAAGAAAAGATTTATATATACACTTCTTCGAAAATCGACAGCCTCTGTGGAATGCAATCCATGGTGTGGAAGGTATCTTCAATTATCTTATCATCTTAGTATGTTTTATGAGATCGTCGATGGCTGTTGTCTCTTCAAATTCTTCTTGTCTACCGGTATCTCACAGCTCAATTTTGCCTGCGCCTTAGGGAACAACAAAAAGAATGAATGTGCGACACCGAATCACACATCCGTCTACCTCAACAGATGTATTTAACTACCTGTCCCACGATGTCGAACGTTAACGTTCGCATGCCTTTCATGCGACAAACAGCTGATTTGGGACCCACTAACAGGCACTAGAACGACAAAGCGAACGAAAACGTAAGCATTTCAGTACAAAATCGGGGTCCACTAACTATTTTTTTGTCATCTCAGCTAATGAAAATGTCAAAAGCACTCACTTGTGTTTTGTTTGTCGTTTCCATAAATAAATAAAAAACATCACACACTGGGTCTTTCAACTGCGTTCCTTGTATTCCTAAAGGGGCATTTTCATGTAAAATAAGTATTTCCGTGTAAAATAAGTGTATTCTTATTGGTTTTTGGTCATCTCATGAACGTTAGAGATGACCAGTAGCTACCTACGGGGATCTCGAAATTAACATTCCTCCAAAAATGTGCGAGTTGGAAAAATTTATATTTTTCGACAACACACAAAACCAACTCCAAATATTGAATGTTTACATTATTTTTTCGAATTTTGTTTTCAGTTATTTCAGCTGAGAAAAAGTTGTGTCAACTTTTTTATTATATGTCAGAATTTGGATATTTAACGCTTTTTGCGAGTATTTGTGGATTTTTTGATCTGAAAACATTGTCATTCACTCACATCACGGCTATGCGAACGAAAAGTCAAAAGATAGTGGGTCGCTTTTTGATGCGAAAGTGAGTGACTGGCTTTCGATCGCATAGATTTTCTTTTACGACATTGTGGGTCAGGCAGTTAATTCTGTCTCACAATAAATTCACACATTCAGCGCGCCTAGGCGAACGATAATAATAATGAATCCATGAATATGCTTACTTATTGTGGACTTCTTGTATACAGGGAACTCACAATCATCTCTTGCCTGCACATAACAATTTTGCCTGCGCCTAGACGAGCATTAAGAGAATTTATTCTCTTTACGCTCTTCGAGTCATTGGGTGTTTGCGCACAACACAATACTGAGAGGGGGCTCTCATATGTATACTTCAATAGGTATCATTTCAATTACATTGCCTTTTTTCCTGTGCCTTGACGAAGAAAAAGAATAATGAATGCGTGAGTAAGCGGTCTCGTCGTCGCTCAGTGCCTGTGTGGGGTCTTCGGTTCGGATAGCATTCGTCAATTGGCGTGAGCTCATTACCTTGTGAGAGAACCTCTTCTCTGACTAAGAGTATAAATATAAATATAAAATAAAAGAGTATAAATAGAATTGTGGCGTAGGAGTTAACTTTCAATAATATTCACTCGTTAATAGAATAGAAATCTCGGTGCCTGACCAACCTTCATTTCTTATATCAGTCGGAGAAATTGGAGAGAACAACTGCATGAAAATGGAGAATATTCTAATGTTCTAAATTCGTCAAAACCTATATTTGCAAAGTTTTGGTAGTAATCAACTTCAAAACTATGGGTTTATCCTCTAGTCATAAGGAAGAATACATTCATTTGTGGTTACTTTACCTTAAGAAAACTCTCAAATTTTCTCATGGAAAATAATATATGTTTATGTTTTGAAGCAAAATCTGGCTACATCCTCATTACTCTATTGAATTTCTATGAAATATTTATATTCAATCTACTTTCATAATTACTTAATTTCCATTATATGATGCATTTATGGCTTCCTACTGATATTTTTCCTCGAGTTTAGGCCATATAGTATGACCGTAAGGTTTTGTTTGTTGCTTGTATTACACTGAGGTGTAATTACTCTTAACGTCCATAATGTAATGATATTTGCCGCAAAGCAGGCAACCAAATTATTTCAAATCTTTTAGTGGCTTGAAGCTCTCTTCGAAGCCTATAATTTTGGCAAATGTTAGCATGAGTCGGTCTGTTGTTCGTTCCAATGTAAATTATTAGTAATTTTCAACATATGGCTCCTCCATATATACGTACATACATAAGTCTCTATACATATGCTTAATGTCTACAATTCAGGGTACTGTGGATTTTATGATCTCAATTCACGTTGAGGCATTATGACTTTTGGTAGGAATCGTTGTTGTTTTTTTTCTTTCTTTTAAAGACCAATTGTATTTGGCCATATGTGTCCGTTCAAGTGGAGGCACATGAGTTTGATATTGATTATTTTCTTTTTATTTTCATACGGTCATACAATGAAATGCCATAAAAATCTATGGAAAAATGGTAAACAAAAAAAAATGAATTGAAGAAAAATTCAATGAAAAATATTGCAACAATATTTGTTGTCTTTTATTGGAATTTTCTTTAAATGCCTTTAGGATTTTTCTTTGTGTTTCGTAGGATCTCATATTACTAACAATACAGCAAGAGCTGCCTAACTTTATGATAAATTGTTGTTAACTTTATATGCCCAGATATTTTTTCTTTGTGGCACATAACTACGTTGATTAATAATAATAGTAGTCGCTTGAATATATTTCTTTTTTGATTTTCAATACAAATTACTTCTCTTGATTGCGTTTTATTATAGATATTGCAAGTGGTGGTTTGTTAACAAATTTCTTTAAATTACGAAATATTTGTTACAATTTTGTTTTCAAATGAATTTTTATTTTTCCCATTTTTCTATTGAACGTGGTTGCGTGTTTGCTATTATTAATTATTGAATTTTACAATCGTGTAAAATTTCCCAACATTATTCAAACTTTTAGGGTAATCGTTATAGAGAAATTTGGCGTAGCTTTGGGCAATGGTTTGGAACAAATTGCAAATTGTTACAATTGTTTAATATTTTGACTAACATTTTTGCTTGTCATAAATAAAGTCATAAAGTCTTACTGGGACTATAATGTATTTCTTTATGGCGTCTCTATTAATATCTTGTAAATTAGACAGTGCAAGTGCAAGAAATGATATGGATATGGTATTATCAGAAATATTGTGATTTAATTTGAACTGGAATATTATCCTGGTGCAATACCATTTTTGCATCTTTTGCATATTTTATAGAATTCCAATTTATTTACAAATCACATTTATTACTTGGCTGTATCATTTTTGGCCCCCAACGACAGTTTTCAGCAAAAAAAACACCCGCACTCTTTAAGCCAGTAATTCTCCCAAAAGAACGAGAATCACAACTCACTTTACGGATATCAGGCAAAAGCAAGCGCACCAAGTAACAAAGCACACATTGCCATCTTACAAGCTTTTCATGTATGTGTACATATATGCAGGTATGAACACCAGCATATCATGGATTTAGTACCAGTTGAAATCCGTTCGAAGTTCAAACTAAAAATCAAGCATCTAATGCTTCCGTCTCCCATGTCCGCTCACTTCACCAGTTGTCTATAATTGTACTTTCGAGCCACAATAATATTCTTGATTTTTCACACTTATATTCCCATGAAGAAAATAGTGGAGGGTGAAAACGAAAACAAACAGTCACTCTGCCAACAACAATTTAAATAAACAATTCGCATAATTCCCCACGAAAGGGAATGTACGACTCGTGTAATAGTCACATGTTCACCACTAATTTCATAGACAATTACATTTTAAAATAACTTTAGCATATTGTCTAACAACTGAACAACAAAAGCAAACAATATTTACTTCAAACCGAGGAAAACAATGGCAATAGGTGAGTGTTTGTCTTTCGAAAAGTTCATTGAACTTTAAACTGGCAAATGTTGAGGAGAAAAGCATGATAATTGTCACAATTAAAAAAAATAATTGCATTTTTAATCAAAATTTTCGAAATAAAAACGATGATGTTAGAACTTTTAAACGTTTTCCGAAATGACTGACTTTACTTGGTTTAGTAATTTTATAAAATCGTATACGAAATTCTCGGACAAGTTGCGATAAACACTTTCACCATGGAGAATTTGTCAGTGAAAGAAATCAGAAAGACTGCTGAAAAAACAGATTTTCTGCTGAAATAGCTGTTTTTAACAACAAAGTCTAGAAACACTATCTTGAAACTGTAAGCTTATGTACAGCAGGAGGGGTCACGAAAATAAATTGCAGCGGTCACCCCCCAGAAATGAAGATTGGAATGTTTAATGATGAGCTGCAAATATTTCGTCACTGGGTCATTTTCGTAGCTGGGTGTGAGCTAAACGCTCCTTAAAACACCTCTAAAAATCATGTTTTTCCCGTGTCATTTTTTTATATTGGATTTTTGTCCATATTTTTTTTTCTGAATTAATATAACCTTGGAACCTTTAAATACAAATTTTTATTCTTGTCTTAGAATAATTAATTGGCCGTAATATTGGACATTTATATTGATTTTTTTTGTGGTTTTTCAAGATGACAACTAAAAACTCATATTTCTTGGAAACATTTTGTGAGAGGTGTTAATGAAAATAAATAGAAGCAATCAATAACTTTCGAATGATGCGTAAATGATGAATATCGGATGAAAAATTACATCACTGACTCCATGTTTGTAAAATAATTTAATACAGGAGATGGATTTTCAAACCCTTTTTACAATAAGTAACTCTTAGACAAGAATCAAAATTTATATTTCAAGTGCTTACAAGGGTCTATTATTTCAGGAAACAATTTTTTGACAAAAATGCAACACAAAAAAAAAATGCAAAAAAATGGGAAAACATGATTTTTAGGGGTATTTATATACTCCACGAGAATATTATGTCATTGTGCATTTGTTTGTAACACCCAAAAGAAGGGAGATAGACCCATTGTTAATTATACCGATCGACTTAGAATCACTTTTTGAATCACTTTTTAGCAGATCTTCTTCAAATTTGGCAAAATATCTTATATTTCAATTAGAAAAACCCATGGTGAAAATGGGTTAGATCGGTTCAGATTTATATATAGCTCCCACACAAATTTCACTCCCGATTTGTCTTTTTCCGCTCTAGAAACCACGTTTTTTAACAGATCTTCTTCGAATTTGGCAAAATATCTTATATTTCCACTAGAGATACCCACGGTGAATATGTGTCAGATTGGTTCAGATTTATATAGCCCAATACAAATTTCGCTCCCGGCTTTTAATTGTATCCCCCACTAGGACTGAAACTCCACTAACCCCCCATAAAAATCTTTAAAACTTTAAATAGTACTTCTTTTTAAATTTTTTTAGTAAACGGTTTCATTAAAAAGACCAAAATATAAGTTTCTTCTTTTTTCGAATAAATAGATCTTTGAGATGTTTTTTGATTATACATATTCGAAATATTGAAAGTTTGAAGTAATTGCTTTTTAAGGTTTTTCAAGTTGACAAAAATAAAAATTAAAAAAGGGAATATTTTTGTTATGAAAAGTTAAAGTAATGAGGCAATAAGAATAAATATCGGACGGAAAATGACTCAATTGAGTCCATTTATTTGGATTTAATTTAATAAAAAATCTACTTTTCAGTATCAACATTTTCAATTTTTTTTTTAAGAAATGAGAACTTTGTTGTTTTCCGATGTACATCATTTAGGTATCATTCGTAGGGGATACTACCACAAAATATGAATACGTTTTCAGTTGTCCCTTCGAATTACCACAATAAGTTATTCTAAGACAAAAAAAACAAGTAAAAACGGCGTTAAGTTCGGCCGGGCCGAACTTTATATACCCTCCACCATGGATTGCATTCCACAGAGGTTGTCGGTTTTCGTAGAAGTGCAGTAATATTACAGGAAAATATAAATTTTTTAATTTACCAAACTAAAACAAATACAAATATTGAAAAAATAATTATATAAATAAATATAATATTTTAATTATATCAAACCATTATCTATTTCAATACAAAAACTAAATATTCTTATATTTATATTTTCAAAAAGCTTAAATACCATAAATATTGGAAGATAGTGGGTGCTACAGTTGGTTGTCCTTCCATTCTATTTTAATTCCAAAAGTATAAATTTTGAAAATCCATTATCAGACGTACATGTGTAAAGTGCAAAATAACCTAACTTCATGATTCAACCAATTTGGTTGGTACTATTTGTATCCCCTTTTTCCATTTTAACCCCAAAAAGTACGAATTTCGAAAAATTCGTCTATTTTCCGTATCTACGCAGTCAGAGGAATGTATACTCCGAATTTCCTGACTCTAGCTGCGGTCATTTGATTGGTACTATTTTTATCCCCTTTTTTCTTTTTAACCCCAAAAAGTACGAATTTCGAAAAATTTGCTTATTTTAAGCGTCTACGCAATCAGAGGAATGTATGCACCGAGTTTCATTATTCCAGGTGTAGCCGTTTGGTTGGTACCATTTTTATCCCTCCGTACCCTCTATTCCCATTTTACCCCTAAAAGTACGAATTTGGAAAAAATGTTTTTATATTATGTCTCTACTCAGTTAGAGGAATGTACACACCGAATTTCGTGTTTCTAGCTGTTGTCGTTTAATATGTACCATTTTTATCCCTTTTTTGCCCCATTTCACCCCCTACAAATAAGAATCACTTTATGGTGCACGTTTTTGCTGTAGGGGGAATGCGCATACCAAATATCAATCAAATATAAACAGACCTATTCAAAAAACATGCTTAAATACGCTAAAATATTAGGGATTATTATGGGTATTTTTAGTCCTTTTGAGGGAAAAATTTTTCCCTTTGGGCCGATTTCGCCCCATTTCAATCCCAACCGATCTACGACTATAAGACGCATTTATGGAAAATTTGAACGTTCTAGCTCCTTTCGTTTAGATGCTAGCGTGCTTTCAACAGACGGACAGACGGACAGACGGACGGACGGACGGACATGGCTAGATCGTCTTAGAATTTTATGACGATCAAGAATATATATACTTTATAGGGTCTTAGGTCGATATTTCAAGGTGTTACAAACGGAATGACAAAGTTAGTATACCCCCATCCTGGTGGTGGAGGGTATAATAAATATAATAAATTAATAAATATAAATTAAATTAAAGCTTTCAAGGGACTATTCCGAGCAAAAGTTTGAACAAAAGTGCGGGGACGACTATATAATACCCTACACCACTGCCATATTTAGTCATATTTAACAAAAATGGTAAATAATTGATCAAATTTTCCGGCAGACAAATACAAATTATACAGTAGTAATAGGATGAATCGGCCGACATTTGAAAGGAGACCTATAATAACACATGGGCGGAGGCTATATCTAAATCTGAACCGATCTAACCCACTTTCGCCACAGGTGTATTTTGTTGGATTATAAGATGTTCTGCCCAATTAAAAGAAAATCGGGTACAATATGTGGTTTCTAGAGCGGAAAAATTCAAATCGGGAACGACATTTGTATGGGGGCTATATCTAAATCTGAACCGATTTTCTCCAATACCAATTGTCCTTGGCCAAAAAAAGTAACTTCTACCAAATTGCATGGCAATCGGACCACAATTGCGATCCGTAGAGTGCGAACAAGCTTAGATGGACAGCAGACGGACGGACAGACGGACAGAGAGAAATAAATTGATTCAGCTGGTGATTCTAAGCCGATCCGTATACTTAAAGGTGGGTCTAGCTCAATTATTTCTTGGTGTTACAAATATTTGGCGCGAAACTAACTTATTATACCCTTATTAGTCCACGAAGTGGTGTAGGGTATAAAAATTAAAACAAGAAATTTAATGATGTATTCAGGAGCGTTTACCTCACAGACAACTCAGCCTAGAGACGACATATTTTGCAAATCAACATTAAACAATCCAAACTTTATTTTTTTTAATATAATATACTTTCAATATCTATGCTACTTTCTGGGCCCAACTATGGAAATAAAAATTAAAACTTTTACCGGTGCATGGATTTCAAGCAACGGCTTTAGATTTGATCATGTCGTTGCCATTGATTTATACATGTCCAAGCTGGACCTATGTGCCACGAACCTTCTGGTACCTCCCATACAAATAACCCGGCCCTAAGTAGAATTAAAGCGTCTTATAAAGTCCATACACATGCAGAGAAATTCATTGCGCAGAAACGAAATTTTGGACAAATGAACTTTGTTTGTGAGTTTCTTTTGTGGTAAACATGTGATCACTTGTTATAAATGATCAAAGTCTTTTATGAAAAGGGACATGATGTTTATATCAAACAGTTTTCTTTGTTTGTCGAAATGCATGTAGGGTCTCCCACAAACTCCCAAAAATATTTAGAAGCAACAGAAAATGTTGTTGTTGCATCTGTGATGATATTAGGTGACATCGGTTCAGTTTTAGATATAGCCCCATAGAAATGTTATTCCTGATTTTACTTTCTCCACTCTAGAAATAACGTTAAAATTTCCTATATCAAGTCACAATTAGATTAGAACATAGGTCATAATTTTCAAATATCTTGTTGATTTGAATTTCACCGCTCTAGATGTCAAAACCGGATGTAGTAAATGCAATTTTGATGTGAGTTCCTATATTAATTATATTTCGCCAAAAAAAAAACATTTACAGCAAAATTGGATATAGGATAGAGGTCCCATAAAAATGTTGTTCCAGATTTTACATATCGGATTATACAAATAGCCACACATTATTTGATCTGGCCACATAGGCTATGGAAGTAGAGTGTGTCGGTCCATATTTTGATATATCTCTTACATATCCTATTTGCGTGGGACATTTCATTTCGAGCAACTGACAGAAAATATTTCTAATTCTATACAAACTATAATCTATAACTTGTAGCTGCCGATTGGCTCCAACTTCTGTTAAAGGCTTAAATTTGAAAAAATCAGGAATTACTTAAATTCAACAGTTTAACGCCCATTTCCATATAGTTCCGTTAGAATTAACCAAGAGTTATAGATTAGGGCGTACCTCAAAAAAAAAGTTCGCCGTACACCTTCGAATATGAAGTATTATTGAAAGGTAGTTTCAAAAAAAAAATTTTTATTTTTTTATGCCGAACGTAGGGGTCGCGCTTTTACATTTTTCTATATAACTTGTATTTATAAACGGATTTTAAAGTGTGATACATCGATGTTTTTGTCTCGACGAGGCCGATTTTTTGTCTTTGAAGTCATTGAGCTCAAGCACCCCCTTCTGGTACTTACCCATCATTTCTCAGTTGCTACTACCCTAATGTACCACTCTAATAATCGAAAATTAAAGCTCGCATAAAATCATGAATCATGTTTGAGCTCAATGACTTCAAAGACAAAAAAATCGGACAAAAACATCGATGTATCACACTTTAAAATCCGTTTATAAATGCAGAAGTTATATAGAAAAATGTAAAAGCGCGACCCCTACGTTCGGCATAAAAAAATAAAAAAAATTTTTTTGAAACTACCTTTCAATAATACTTCATATTCGAAGGTGTACGGCGAACTTTTTTTTTTTTTACTTGTAACCTGGTACGCTCTATTATAGATGTCAATGCTTAAACTGACATCTATAACTCACGGTTAGCCCTAACTTTGGTTTAACGGAACTACTTGAAAATAGGGTTAGGGTTTGCATCCTGGGATTTCCCGCGGGAAAATTCCCGGGAATTCGCATATTTTTCATTTCCCGTATCCCGGGAAATTCGTACGGGAATCCCTTGGGAATTCAGTAGAAACTTTTACACATTTCTTTGTATATTCTTTCTATAATTTTCACAATAAAATTAAAAATGTTGTTGAATAATTTAGCTCATATCGCTTTTAATTAGGTATGTCGAATATTGCAGTTGGATGACAACATATTTTTAAGCTGCGTTCGGACATACACCCAAAATCCACTTTTGCTATAGAAAACGCTAGTAACAATATTGTATTAAAAAGTCAAGATAGCTGTCTAAAAAAATAATTTTAAGTTATTGACGCGACAGGACATAGACCAGCATAAATCTGTTGACGTTCTCCGTCGCGTCCACATTTTCCAATAAAATATAAAATATCTGATGATACCCTAAATGCATACATTTTATTAATTTTGAAACTTGAAAAGATGTTTCAATTGATCCCACGTTGCGCTTTATTATAGGAATTCTGTAACTGGTTCGTTGTGAAATATATAAAGGGTGATTTTTTAGCGATTATCTTTTTGGCAACACTGGTTTAAACAGCTGACGCACGTTTCGTGTTTTGTTTCACTGTCAAACATCTTCAGTTTGGTCTTTAATTTAACCATGAATCGTCTTACAAACGAACAACGCTTGCAAATTATTGAATTTTATTATCAAAATGCGTGCTCTGTTAAGAAAGTTCATCGCGCGCTTCTTCCATTTTATGGTCAGTTTAATCGACCCACTGAAGCGGCTATTCGGGCTATTGTGACTAAATTTCGCACCAAATTTACATTGTTGGACATTAAAACGCCAACACGCTTACGTAGAGTGCGAACTGAAGAGAATATCGCAGCTGTATCGGCCAGTGTTAATGATGACCATCAATTATCGATTCGTCGCCGTTCGCAGCAATTGGGTCTCTGTTACTCAAAAACATGGAAATGCCAAAATTGGACTAAGTCAAGGTCAACATTTGCATGAAATAATCGTCAAACATTAAATTATATGGACCGTACTATCGATTCAAACAAAAGATTTCATGCATTTTTCTGAATTTTATGTTTTTTTTTTTTTTGAAAAACTTTCCTATAGCTTTTAAAAAATCACCTTTTATATATTTTACTTTAATAAAATGTGAATGTGGAAAAATAAGATTAACTCATGGTAAACAATATGTTGACGATTTCCCGTGCTGTCCCGGGATCCCGGGAAATTGAAAAAATAATTCCCGTTTCCCGGGAAATACACCAAACGAAGTTCATTTGCACCAAACGAAGTTCATTTGCACCAAATGAAGTTCATTTGCACCAAACGAAGTTCATTTGCACCGAACGAAGTTCATTTGCACCAAACGTATTTTTTTCTCTGCGTGCAGTTGCTCTTTAAAAGTGAGCAGTTGTCGAAAGTATGAAATATATCGAGGACTTATATTCAATGACAATTATCTACATTTCGACGTTTTTTCTATGGTAAACTCAATTGAAAAAAACACCATATACAAAGATGCTTATTTATGAATCATAGAATTTTGAATTAAATGCAACATTGCCTTTGAATTTAAAATGGTTTAAAATTATTTTGCGCACATGAAGAATATTTAATATCACCTGTATGGCTTAGAGGCTTAATTATTTTATCTTATTATTTTATTTTTCAGCAATTCTTTTGAACACACCTACCGTCTATAAAACAAGAAATAAAAATGGTCAAAAACAATCTTAAGATTCCTGGGAGTGGAACATAGAGAGCTCAAATGTTGAACAGTTTCTCTATTTCTCCTTTCCTACATTACGTACGAATATATCTACCTCCGACCTTTCCAACTATTTCTATCTCCAAATATTTTTTTTTATATTTTTTTTCTTACAAACCATAGAAGATAAAATAAAGCGAATTTCAGAAAAACTTTTTAGTTAGGATGTTTGTTAGAAACATTCTGTTAATATTTTAGAAGATTAATTCATCAAAATTGCGTCTAATTTTATCTCCTGAATAGATAGACATTATTTAAAAATATTTCCATCTAAAATGTGATATGATTTTCAGAAATAATTCCTTATCTCATCTTATCATATCTAGATTTGGCGGTTTTTATGCAACAATATTCAGGTCTATAGTTATGAATTTAAAATGATATTTGAAATAAAGCTCTTTTTCCTAACTTTTTCTTGCAGTATAGTGCAATTAATGCAGAACAAAGATCATGAACTTAAATAATTATGGCAACATTTTTCGTATTTTTAAAACAATTTTAAAAACATTTAACACACATTTTATGTAGTTCATTCAATTTATGTGAGTGTGTGTATATTTGCTGTTGTCAAAATTGGGTTACTTACATTTTGCACTTGCACTCAGTGTTGCTGGTGACACATTTTTTGTCGCAAAACCAGCTGTGGGCCAACAATAACAGGATTTGAAATATAAGCAGCTCTCCTTCAACGCAGACAACAAAATAAGACAACACGAACCGAAGAAGATGACGATGATAGAGACACGTTTTGGTTTGACGCTGAAGAAAATGAGTTGGAATGTTTTTTAATTTTCCTTGTGGTAAATGTCAGCAATTCTTTGGAGGCCGTAAAGCTATCAGCTGAGGGAAATATGACACACGGCGATGATGAAAATGTGGCAGCTACTTTGTTGCCGCTTTTCCAGTAAGTCTACGACTTGTCTTGTGTTTGTTGGATTTGAGCCAAAGAAGACTGCTCTCTCACTCACAATCGTCTTGGGGCTTTGTGTCACTTATGTGGACTTTAGACTCAGCATGAAATGCAACGACTGCATCGATCAGCAGTTAAAAAAGTGCCAAAGATGTTGCAACACGTTTTCTGCTCTCCAGTCGTTGTGTTGTGTTGTGGAGCTGTGTTCGAAAGCGGCTTTTGTTGTTTTCCTTGTGCGATGCTAGTTTTACAATATTTCACTGCAAATTGGGAATGGGGTCAGCTGCTGAGAGAAGAGCCGATTTGTGGTATAGTCTGGTGGTGATGGTGGTGATGATGTCGAAGAAATATTCAAATTTTCCAGCTGATTTGGAGAGTTAATAAATAATTAATTGTTTGGTATTTTTTTTGCAAATTATTATTATTTTTCACTTGTCAGGACACTGGATTTTTTATTTCCAAATTTTTCGTTATTTAATTATTATACATATAATAATTGTTTGTTGTAAGGGGGTTTTTCTTTTGTTCAACTTTATAAGGTTATTCTTTCAACTTTGTCACTTAAGTTTGTTTAAATTATATTTCCATTGATTTTTTGGATTTCACAACGATTTTAAATTTTATCTGAAAAAATATTTCTTTTTAACTTTCAATATTTCTTTTAATTTTAATGACACTGCAGGTGGTTTATTTATTTTATTTAGCACCGTTTAGTAATTTTAAAAATATTTTGTATTAATTTTTTTATTAATTTAAATTTAGCTGATTTTTATTTAAACTCAAATCGTAAAAAAATTGAAGATTTTATGAATTCTGTTAGTGTTTGTTTTCTATGCCTTGGAGAAGGGTTTTTATTTTTGATCAAAATGTACCTAATTATCCATTACAAGGGCCAACTGTTGCAAACAAACGTTCTATAGGCAAACAATATTTTTGGCGCCCAACGTGGCAGTGTTAAAGAACCATTTTTCGACCCTTTTTAATTTTCTTTTTTTATACCCTCCACCTCCAGGATGGGGGTATACTAACTTTGTCATTCCGTTTGTAACACCTTGAAATATCGACCTGAGACCCTATAAAGTATATATATTCTTGATCGTCATAAAATTCTAAGACGATCTAGCCATGTCCGTCCGTCCGTCTGTTGAAAGCACGCTAGCATCTAAACGAAAGGAGCTAGAACGTTCAAATTTTCCATAAATGCGTCTTATAGTCGTAGATCGGTTGGGATTGAAATGGGGCGAAATCGGCCAAAGGGAAAAATGTTTCCCTCACAAGGACTTAAAATACCCATAATAATCCCTAATATTTTAGCGTATTTAAGCATGTTTTTTGAATATGTCTGTTTATATTTGCTTGATATTTGTTATGCGCATTCCCCTTATAGCAAAAACGTGTACCATAAAGTGATTCTTATTTGTAGTGGGTGAAATTGGGCAAAAAAGGGATACAAATGGTACATAATAAACGACTACAGCTAGAAACACGAAATTCAGTGTGTAATTTCCTCTAATTGAGTAGATACATAATATGAAAGTATTTTTTCCAAATTCGTACTTTTAAGGGGTAAAATGGAAATAGAGGGATAAAAATGGTACCAACCAAACCTGTACCTAGAATAATGAAATTCGGTGTATACATTCCTCTGATTGCATAGATAAGTAAAATTTAAGGATTTTTCAAAATTCGTACTTTTTGGGGTTAAAATGAAAAAAGGGATAAAAATAGTACCAATCTAATGACCGCAGCTAGAGTCATGAAATTCGGAGTATACATTCCTCTGAGTGTGTAGACACGGAAAATAAACTGATTTTTCTAAATTCGTAATTTTTGGGCTTAAAATGAAAAAAGGGGATAAAAAAAGTACCAACCAAATGACCGCAGCTAGAGTCGTGAAATTCGGAGTATACATTCCTTTGACTACGTAGACATGAAAAAAGGTTTTTTTCCAAATTCGTACTTTCAAGGGATACATTGGGTACGGTGGGATAAAAATGGTACCAACGAAACGGCTGTACCTAGAATAATGAAATTCGGTGTATACATTCCTCTGATTGCATAGATAAGTAAAATACACGGATTTTTCAAAATTTGTACCTTTTGGGGTTCAAATGAAAAAATGGGATAAAAATAGTACCAATCTAATGACCGCAGCTAGAGTCATGAAATTCGGAGTATACATTCCTCTGAGTGTGCAGACACGGAAAATAAACTGATTTTTCGAAATTCGTACTTTTTGGGGTTAAAATGAAAAAAGGGGATAAAAATAGTACCAATCAAATGACCGCAGCTAGAGTCATGAAATTCGGAGTATACATTCCTCTGACTGCGTATACACGGAAAATAGACGAATTTTTCGAAATTAGTACTTTCAAGGGATACAATGGTACAGAGGGATAAAAATAGTACCAACTAAACGACTGCAGCTAGAATGATAAAATTCTAATTGCGTAGAAACGTCAAGGGGGTAAAAATGGTACCAACCAAATGGGCGCAGCTGGAATCATGGAATTCGGTGTATACATTCCTCTGACTGCATAGACACACAAAATAAAAAGTTTTTTCCAAATTCGTACTTTTTCTTTTACGGCAAAAATTGGTTGAATCATGAAGTGAGGTTATTTTGCACTATGTACGTCTGATAATGGATTTAAAAAAATTTTACTTTTGGAATTAAAATAGAATGGAAATACAACCAACTGTAGCACCCACTATCTACCAATGAATGGCTTGGCAAATATTTTTGAAAATATAAATATAAGAATATTTATTTTTTGAATTGACGTATTGGTAGCATTACCTTATAAGCGTGGTTTGAAATAATTAAAATATTATATTTATTTATAAAATTAATTTTCCAATATTTGTATTTGTTTTGGTTTGGCTATATTAAAAAATTTATTTTTTCCTGTAATATTACTGCACTTCTACGAAAACCGACAACCTCTGTGGAATGCAATCCATGGTGGAGGGTATATAAAGTTCGGCCCGGCCGAACTTAACGCCGTTTTTACTTGTTAATTTTCTTTTTGATCAAAATGTACCTAATTATCCATTACAAGGGCCAACTGTTGCAAACAAATGCTCTATAGGAAAACAATATTTTTGGCGCCCAACGTGGAAGTGTTAAAGCAAATTTTTCGACCCTTTTTAAGTTTCTTCTTTTTTGTATCAAAATGTATCTAATTATCCTTTATAAGAGCCAACAAATATAAACAAACGGCATTTAGAATTAAATCATTTTTGGCGCCCAACCTGGCAGTGTTTAACAATATCTTATGCGACGTTTTCGGCATTAAAACATTTTCATTGCCTTGTAAAAAATGTTGCGGACTGTGTTTAGAAGACATTATTAGTTTTCTTTTTGATCAAAATGTGCCTGCTGATCCATTACAAGGGCCAATTGTTGCAAATAAACGCTGTTTAGAAAAAAAAAAAATATTTTTTGGCGCCCAACGTGCGAATGCATAAGAATGTCTTATGAATGTCTTACGGCCATTAAACCTTTTCTTTACCTTGGAAAAGATTTTGCGAACTGTGTTTAGAAGACAAACGGTCTGTAAAATTAAATCATTTCTGGCCCCCAACGTGGCAGAGTTTATGTAAGTTTTTCGGCCATAACACTTTTCTATTGCCTTGTAAAAAATCCATTATTAATTTTCAATGTTTTTTTGGCGCCCAACGTGCGATTGTATAAGAATGTCTTATGAAAGTCTTACGGCTATTAAACCTTTTCTTTGCCTTCGAAAAGATTTTGCGAACTGTGTTTAGAAGACAAACGGTCTGTAAAATTAAATCATTTCTGGCGCCCAACGTGGCAGAGTTTATGTAAGTTTTTCGGCTATAAAACTTTTTCATTGCCTTGTAAAAAAATGTTGCGGACTGTGTTTAGAAGATATTATTAGTTTTCTTTTTGATCAAAATGTGCCTGCTGATCCATTACAAGGGCCAAGTGTTGCAAATAAACGCTGTTTAGAAAAAAAAAACAATATTTTTTTGGCCCCCAACGTGCGAATGTATAAGAATGTCTTATGAAAGTCTTACGGCTATTAAACTTTTTTATTTATCTTGGTAAAGATTTTGCGAACTGTGTTTAGAAGACAAACGGTCTGTAAAAATAAATCATTTCTGGCGCCCAACGTGGCAGTGTTTATGTAAGTTTTTCGGCCATAACACTTTTTTATTGCCTTGTAAAAAATCCATTATTAATTTTCTTTCTGAGGATCCATTACAAGGACAACAAATAAACAGCGTTTATTTGTAACAGAAACGCTGTTTAAGAAAAATAAATATTTTTGGCGCCCAACGTGGGAGGGTTTATCAATAGCATATGTAAGTTTTTCTTTCATAAAACAATTTCTTTGCCTTTGAAAAGAGGTTGCGAACAAGAAGCAACAATTATTAATTTTCTAAAATCATCCATTACAAGGTTCAAATGTTGCAATAATCCGTTCTTTAGGAAAAAATATTTTTGGCGCCCGACGTGCGAGTGTTTAACAAGATCTTACGATCTTGAAACCATTTCAGCCACAAAATATAACGTTGAAGAATCATCACACCAAAAGTTTTGGCAAATTTTATATTTATTTTATTATATTTGTGAAGCCATTATTCTAATCCAAATGGGATATGAATTTTTTTTATACGATCTGAGTTGGAAAACCAACATTCAAGTGGTTTTGACAAAAGGTTTCTTATTACCCATACAAATGTTACAAATTGAAAAGATCATAAGCAGGCATTTCTATCATAAATTTATTATTTATTTCATGAGTCAACTTAATGTCAGACATAAGTCTAAACTTAAAATTCATTTTAGTGGTAATTTTGTTCTCTTTCCGTATTGATGCTAAACTGTCTAACAAAACTATTTTTTTCGGGGAGGGGATGGTGTGAATGAAAAAAAATATTCTACGTCACATTTTGTTCCACAACGTTACTTAGTGAAATGTAAAACTCTTTTCAGAAATCACTTCCTAGTCGATGGGTATATTTAACAATTGTTTCTGTCTCGTTTTCTTGTGAATGTTACAAACAAATATTGTGGCGCCCAACGTGGGGAGACCTTTGATTCATGACTTTGTATGTGGCACTGGTGCTTGATATTTATTTTAATTTTTTATTAGTTTTTACCCTCAACCCTAAAATTAAGAACATTGTTGTAAGGGAATTTCAAATTTCAAAAAATACGAAATTTTTGCTTAAATTGATTTAAACCTACGACGTTTATTTCTCCGAGAAGGGTCATAACTTTTACATTTATCCATAGATTGGCTACAAACTGGCCTTGTTTTCCTTGTTAAGATGTCAGCTATTGCAAAATAAAACAAACTATTCTCTTATATAATTTGCAAAGGGAAAACTCCCTCCCCTCCGCGATTTACCAAGAAATTAAAAATCAAAATTTTTGGGGCTACAAACAGGGTCATAACTTCTAAATAGATCTTTTACATGTAGACATTGTTTTCGGCTTTAGAGTGATAGCTAGTACTGAACTAAACTAAAAACAAAATATTTTGTTATCGAATTTGTAAAGGGGGGTTTCGTACACTTTAAACAAAAATTAAAGAAATCATGATTTTTTTAACTCTTTTGCGTCTGCACAGAGGGCCATAATTTCTACATTTATCCATAGATTTTTCACTTATAGTCATTGTTTTATGCTTTAGAATGTGAGCTGTTTTCAACTAAAAGCTAAATATGTTGTTATCTAATTGGTAAAGTGTGCTTTAGCGCTATTTAAACAAAAATTGAAAAATTATGATTTTTTAAAAAAATATTTTGGGCCATAACTTCCACATTTATCCACAAACCTTTTACATATAGGCACTCTTATATATGCTACAATATTAGATTTTAAGAAAATGAAGTCAAATCCATTATTATCAAATTGGTACCGGGGGTTTTCGCGCTATTTAGCCAGAAATTTGAAAATTAAGATTTTTTTAAATACTGTTGCTTCTGCAAATATGGCCTTAACTGCCACATTTATCCATAGATATTTTACATGTAGGCATTGTTTTCTGCATTGGAATGATCGATTTTAAAAACGTAAAACAAATCATTCAGCTAGCTAATTGTTAAAGTGGGGTTTCGCGTTAATTAAACAAAAATTTAAAAATTATGATTTTTTAAAAAAATATATTGCTTCTACAAAGAGGACCCTAACTTCTGCATTTATCTATAGTTCTTTTACATATAGACATTGTTTTATGCGCTACAATATTAGAGTTTAAGAAAATGAAACAAAATATTTTTTTATTTAATTGCTACCGGGGGTTTCGCGCTATTTAGCCAGAAATTTAAAAATTACGATTTTTTAAAATTCTGTTGCTTCTGCAAAGAGGGCCATAACTTCTACATTTTTCCATAGTTCTATGACATTTAGACATTCTTTTCTTCGTTACAATGTTAGCTTTTTATTGCAAAATAATACAAAATATTTGTTTCCAATTATCCTCTTCTTTTTTTTTGTTTTTTGGTGCTAGCAAAAAATGTTAATTTTTGTTCGAAAAAAAAAATATTTTTTCTCAATTTTTGTTGGAGACTGTTCCTAAACCACTGTTGCCAAGTAAAAGTGAATATTCGCAACATTTGTAGCCATCATTTTTACTTTTTATTAAAACATATTAGCAGTTGTTTTCTGACTTCAACGAAAATTGGAATTTTAGTAAAATATTAAAAAAAATCCATAATTTTTTTTTTTTTCGAAAAAAAAATATATTTTTTCTAAATTTTTGTTGGAGACTGTTCCTAAATCACTGTTGCCAAGTGAAAGTGAATATTCGCAACATTTGTAGCCATCATTTTTACTTTTTATTAAAACATATTAGAAGTTGTTTTCCGGCTTCAACGAAAATTGGAATTTTAGTAAAATATTAAAAAAAATTCCATATTTTTTTTAATATCGTTTTCGAATTTAGAAAGCCAAAATACATCAGATAATGTTATACATAAAGCCTAGCCAAATTTTTCTTCTTCTTCTTCTTGCAATTTTGAGCTGTAAACCTACATTTTGTTTATGACGAAAATTATCCAAGTTAATTTGTCTAATTTTGTAATTTTTAGTTATTCTAGAAACAAGTGATATTTTTTTTGGAGAAATATGATCGAATATTAATGCTCATACATTTTTAGCCAACATGTTTGAAGATGTTTGAAATTTGGATATTTTTCAGAATTGCCAGCTTATCTTGTTTATGAATATTTGAATGAGTATTGACATGGATCGGTTCATTTTGATCAAAAAGAAAAACATTCATTATCAATCAATTTGAGTTTTAAGCACATCTTCCTTATTTTCCTCCAGATGTGATTTGGATATTGATGATCAATTTTAAGCACATTTCCTCTTTATGTTAAATGTTAATCAACATTTTGAAGAATGTTTGAGAGAGATTTGGATATTTTTTAGAATTGCAATCTTAGTTTCTTTATTTTGCGGTAAATATTTGAAAGAGTATTGAATGGACCATGAGCCGGTTCATTTCGATCAAAACTATTTTAGTTTTTCCTTTTTTTAAGGCCATTTTCCTCCGCACTTTTCAGTAATTTTTAAATTTTTAAATATTTAAATTATTATTAAATTATTTCTGATTTTTAAGGAAAATTTTGTTTCTATTTTTTGAAATCACTCCACATAAGATTTGCTTTTAATTTTTAATTATTTTTTTTTTTTAATTTTATTTTTATTTCTTTTTCGTTCTCTTTTTTTCGTCTAAAATTTCTACCGTTTAACGCTTCTCAACACTTCGCCATCGATCAAACGATCTACTGACTGGGTAATCCAGATAGAAACAAAATAAAAAAACACGTGCTCTCTTTAAGCCGTTCCGTTCAAAACTGTTTTGAAGCCAAAAGCATCTGTGGGAGCCACACAGCGGCCACCTCAAGTTACCGCCACTAACATGAGTTCGAAACGAACTCCAACACGTTGCATAGTTTTTTGTGTTTTGTGAATTGTAAATTGTATTTTTTATTATTTTTATTTTTTTTTTTCAGTTTTATGTGTCCGTGTGTGTGTGCGTTGTGTTTGTTTGGCTTTTGGCGCTATTTCTTAATCACAAAACAATTTTTATGTACTCCAAACGCCGTGCCGTGGCTGCAGCATTATTTTATTTCATTTGGGTTTGTAGTGTGAACCTTTTTCGGGGTTTTTGTTTTTGGTCTTCATTGATTTGAATTTTACAATATTTGCTCATGTATTTCTGGTGTAAATAGTCATTCAAGCAGATTATGGTTGCCTTTGTCACCTTAATAAACATCCCTCCACAAAAACTAAATGTTCAGTAAACACCTTTACGACGTCATTTTGTTGATATTTATATGGTTGTTGTTGTTTTTTTTTTCATTTGCGAAATTCGTTATGTATTTGTCTTGGTCGTCGTCAAACAAAAATACAAAATCCCGATTTTGGTGGTGTTGCCCGTCCACATTCCACATTCGCCAGTGATTATGTGATTTTGGAATGTGTTCAAGTTGATTTTCTTTTACGTTTTCCCTGCAGATTTTATTTTGTTTTTTTTTTTTTTTAATTAACTGGTGGGAGAAGACATTTTCCAATTTGATGTGTCCTCTGGAAGATTTCAATGGAATTGCCACCAAAAGACTTAAGACACAAACTGCAAACGAAAGACTTAAGACACGAACCTGATTAGCTCAATATGCTTTGTCTCGATAACACTGGAAAATGAAACCATTTTTATACCCTCCACCTCCAGGATGGGGGTATACTAACGTTGTCATTCCGTTTGTAACACCTTGAAATATCGACCTGAGACCCTATACTTTATATATTCTTGATCGTCATAAAATTCTAAGACGATCTAGCCATGTCCGTCCGTCTGTTGAAAGCACGCTAGCATCTAAACGAAAGGAGCTAGAACGTTCAAATTTTCCATAACTGCGTCTTATAGTCGTAGATCGGTTGGGCTTGAAACGGGGTGAAATCGTCCCAAAGGGAAAAAAGTTTCCCTCACAAGGACTAAAAATACCCATAATAATCCCTAATATTTAGCGTTTTTAAGGATGTTTTTTGAATATGTCTGTTTATATTGGCTTGATATTTGGTATGCACATTCCCCTTATAGCAAAAACGTGCACCATAAAGTGATTCTTATTTGTAGGGGGTGAAATGGGACAACAAAGGGATAAAAATGGTACATATTAAACGATAACAGCTAGAAACACGGAATTCGGTGTGTACATTCCTCTAATTGAGTAGATACATAATATAAAAGTATTTTTTCCAAATTCGTACTTTTAAGAGGTAAAATAGGAATAGAGGGATAAAAATGGTACCAACCAAATGGCTGTACCTAGAATAATGAAATTCGGTGTATACATTCCTCTGATTGCATAGACAAGTAAAATAAACGGATTTTTTAAAATTCGTAGTTTTTGGGGTTAAACTGAAAAAAGGGGATAAAAATAGTACCAATCAAATGACCGTAGCTAGAGTCATGAAATTCGGAGTATACATTCCTTTGACTACGTAGAGATGAAAAATAAAAGGTTTTTTTCCAAATTCGTACTTTCAAGGTATACAATGGGTACGGAGGGATAAAAATAGTACCAACCAAACGGCTACACCTGGAATAATGAAATTCGGTGTATACATTCCTCTGATTGCGTAGACACTTAAAATAAACTGATTTTTCGAAATTCGTACTTTTAGGGCTAAAAAGAAAAAAAGGGATAAAAATAGTACCAATCAAATGATCGCAGCTAGAGTCAGGAAATTCGGAGTATACATTCCTCTGACTGCGTAGACACGGAAAATAGACGAGTTTTTAGAAATTCGTACTTTTTGGGATTAAAAAGGGAAAATGGGGATACAAATAGTACCAACCAAATAACTGCAGCTGGAGTCATGCAATGCGGAGTATACATTCCTATGACTGCGTAGACACGGAAAATAAACGGATTTTTTCGAAATTCGTACTTTCGAGGGATACAATGGGTACGGAAGGATAAAAATAGTACCAACTAAACGACTACAGCTAGAATGATGAAATTCTAATTGCGTAGAAACGTTAAGGGGGTAAAAATGGTACCAACCAAATGGGCGCAACTGGAATCATGGAATTCGGTGTATACATTCCTCTGACTGCATAGACACGCAAAATAAAAAGTTTTTTCCAAATTAGTACTTTTTCTTTTACGGCAAAAAATGGTTGAATCATGAAGTTAGGTTAGTTTGCACTATGCACGTCTGATAATGGATTTTCAAAATTTGTACTTTTGAAATTAAAATAGAATGGAAATACAACCAACTGTAGCACCCACTATCTACCAATATTTGTGGTATTTAAGCTTTTTGAAAATATAACAGTATTTTTGTTTTGATTTGAAATAAATAATGGTTGAAATATTACATTTATTTATAAAATTATTTTTTCAATATTTGTATTTGTTTTGGTTTGTCTATTGGTAGCATTACCTTATAAGCGTGGTTTCAAATAATTATAATATTAAATATTTATTTATAAAATTAATTTTTCAATATTTGTATTTTTTTTTGTTTGGCTATATTAAAAAAATTATATTTTCCTGTAATATTACTGCACTTCTACGAAAACCGACAACCTCTGTGGAATGCAATCCATGGTGGAGGGTATATAAAGTTCTGCCCGGCCGAACTTAACGCCGTTTTTACTTGTTTTATTTGATCATGTTTTAACAATTATTTACAAATGTGGAAGCTGGGTCCATTTGCCGCAAACCTTATAGTACATCACACACAAATAATCCGTGCACATGTTCTCTAAGAGTGAAGTCGGTGAATACAAAATGAAAATAAAAAAGAATCAGAAAAAATCGGAGAATATTTGTTTTTTTTTTTTTGACAGATTAAAGTTTATACTAAATTATTAGAAAACAAAATTTGTGATCTTTTTTGTCATCAAAAATTGAGAATTATTCATCATTAATTTTTTTATTGTAACTGAATACACCGTGCGACAGTACTTTTTGGATTTTTCATTCAAGGGAATCAAATGAAAGAAGACAATGTCTGTTAAAAACACTAAATATTGCATTCCTCTATCTGTATTAGTTTAGCATACACAACCATTTCAAATTTTCTCCCTTAAATAGAAAAAGATGAATAAACCAATTAAAGGATTTTTAAAAGATATTCTTCTCTTTCTTTTGACATCCATATGGCCTTTATATGGCTCGTTAAAGTATGAAAATAAATTATTTAAAGAAATTTATCATTTGGAAATTAAAAGTCCGCTAAAAGAAGAAATGATCACCAAATGAAAAATTGAGTACACAGTCTTTCTACATACGATCTCTAGTAGTGTAAAATTTTTCGCCGATAATGTTCGAAATACTGAAATTAAGAAAACTAAAGCAACAGTTTTTTGATTTGTTCATGATATCGATGGCCAGAAAAACAATAATTAAATATTTAAAAATAATATTTTAAAGATTTACAAAAAATCGCACACAACTCCTTTGCTATTCAGAAAGAATTCTATTCCGCCTAATATGTATTTTTGCGCAATATGGCCCTGCAACTACTAACAAATCAAACAACAAAATTACTTCATTTTAAATATCGCCCACCTTGAATTGCTCTGGAACTCAATAAACTACTATTCCCATGAAACAATTTGTACGATTTTCTTTTTGTTTACCTTTAAAATTGAAATTCGAAGCCATATAAAACAGAGCAGTGTCTGCTGCCTCTTCTTCCCATAAACATAAATGCTAAACCTTAAGTGATTACTTACTTTATTATTATTATTACGCCTATGATTTCAATTGAGATTTTCAACTAACTATTATTTGTTTCTTCTTTTACAGGTAATTGCTTGTTATGATTATCCAAACGGCGGAGGGTAAGATAAAAATGTTCAGAAAATATTAAACCCAAGTGTGTCTTTGTGTTGTTTTTTCTGGCTGAGCTAAAACGAAAGACTTAAGAAACATACATTGTTGTGCTGACTAACACTCGAGTTCCAACAGCAAAAGGAAAATTTGCATACAAAGATTTTGCATGATCATTTGGAAATACATGTGTATAAATATAGGTATGTATATCATAGCTCTCGGTTGGCCCGTTACGATGTTGTGGACCGGTTTTTTGTATGCACAATGTTTGTGTCTTTTAAGACTTTTTGCATTTATTTGTTTACAAAAAATCAAAATTCAGGGAGACATTTAAGTTTAAGCGATGAACTCACTAAAAGTTGAACTCGTTTTCAAATATGCAAATACTAGCAAACAGTAGGATGTTTGGTTATCAGATTTACCAAAAAAGAAGGGTCATAGTAGTGCAGATCATTGTACTAATTTCATAAAAATTGTTGTAGTTTATTTACGTTTTATTTATTTTTCTTTTTACCTTTATCGTCGTTTTTGTTTATGCTGAGTTACAGTTGACTTTCGTTTTCCTTTTCCCTTTCGATTTACTTATTTCTTGTTTTTTAATATTTCTTTGATCGATGCTTATGCTTGTTTTTGTTTGTGCCCTTTATGCTTTATGCATTCGTATCAATTGTAATGCCCTTGAACTGAAAACCTATAAAGCCCATAAGTATCAACAGCAAATCACAGCCATCATCGAGCTTTAAATGCATTTACAACAAGACAAGGTCGCTCGTTAAGACCAAGACCGGTTGTATGTAATTGGTTGCCACAAGTGTATACAGCAACTGCTACCTGCATTCCCTGTTTATTTTTTGAACATCTTAAATTTAACGAATCATACGAATATTGCATAATCACTTCGTAAAGAAACACTTGAACTCCTCTCGAGGGAGGAAGTTTGTTCAAGTATCTTTTTAATTAAAGATCAGCATAAACGATTCAGTTCACTGCCCTACTCACTTATTTCTCTAGCATCCCTGGGCAGCATGGGGTCAAGATTCTTCTAATTTGATAAAAAGTTCCAAAATAGTAGGGAAGGAGTGGTTCCAATGTCTCTATGATGGTTTCATAAGAACAACCTAATCTGTTGGTAATTCGTCAGCGTTAAACTCAAATATGTTCCAAAAGTGTCCTGTATGAAATGGTAGAAAACCCCCTGGTTGTGATAGGATACAAATTATATGGAACTAAATTCGCATTCAGCGCTGAACAGTCAATAAACCAAAATGCATGCCTGCTAATTTTTTCATGTATATTTCCTATTCTAATATCATTTTGATGTCCACTGTAGTAGTGGGAGTATGGAAAAGAGCTAATATTTGAAAATAGAATGTTTACGACATTTGTGACACACTTTTAATACCTTAACGCCTGTGTGACCTGAGTAAACCTAAAAAATTAGTGAGGGTACCATTTCCAGTGAAAATTTTCGAGGAAATAATAATGCTCCTGATCGAATTAAAGATTATAGCATCAAACGTATTGATCAAAAATCAAGACCAAAACTCATGCCACCTAAATTTTTCATGGATGTTTATTGTTTATGGAAATATCAAAATCTTAGTCTTCTTCATTCTATCGCAACAGGAGTCGATAAATAAAACACAAGAAAATCGTTTTAATGTCCATCAATTTGGCTTTATTGGAAGGATAATTTTATGCCATTAATGTTTAAATATAATTTCGGGCATGTGGCCGCCGCGGCTGGCTCGAATATAGCCAATTCTACAGGTCCAATTTTCAACCACTTTCTCCAATTGCTGTGCAGCTCCAATTGCTGTGCACGGTGGCGAATCGATTCATTCGGATCCTCTTCAACACTTTGCTCTACAGCGGCAATTGTTTCTTCGGTGCGCACTGTTCGACGTCTCTGCGGATGCGTATTATCACATAGAGTAAACGTAGTGCGAAAACGATCCATGGTTAACCGAATTAATTGCTCTGATGGACGATTATGTCGACCATAAAATGGTGAACTTCGCGAACTGAACCATTACTTTCGAAATAAATTTGCACGATTTGCAAGCGTTGTTCTTTTGTCAACCTGTTCATGATGAAATGGCAAACCAAACTAAATATTAATCACTTGACAGCTGACAAAATGGCCGCCAGTTAAAAAAGTGATGCCAACTTAAAGTTCTATACCCCAATAAAAAACACCCTTTAGATCATCATTCATCTGTTCTGCGATAGATATTTGATAAAGCTTTTTCGATACATTTTTAACAGATATTTTTGATAAATCTATTTCATTAGATATTATTCCTAGGTCTTGATATAACTTGTTCGAGAGATCTTATATAGATTGTCTTCGAAAAATCTATGAAAGATGTTTGATACAACTTTTTCAGTAGGACTTTCATAGAACTCTTTCGATAGATCTTTAATAGAGTTTCTTCTATATATATTTGATAGAATTTTCTTCGATAGGTCTTTTGATATCGCATAGGTTTCTTCGAGAAATCTATTAAAGTTCTTCTTCGATAGGTTTTTGACAGAACATTTTTGATAGATATTTGATACACATTCTTCGATATATCTTTGATAGAACTTCTTCAATGATCTTAACTAGCTTGTCCTCGATATATCCTTGTTGGACTTTCTTCGATAGGTACAGTTGAACTTCGATTAACCGTGATGCTCGGGACCGGGCTAATCACGGATAACCGAAAATCACGTTTAAAAGAGGTAAAATTTTACATGTATAAATTTTATTATTTTTATTTATTTTTGACAAAAGCAAGTAAATCTGCGTCTATAAATAACTTATAATATCTCTAGGATTACATACATTTATTTAACAAAATCTTTTATGGAAGTCTGTCTTATGCTTTTAGCTTTTGATTGTTCTTCCAACAAATGAGTTTGTATGCAATATATTTGCATTTTATCTGGTTCTGAAATACTTGGACAATTAAAGTTTTCTTAGAAACCTAACAAAATACTACTAGCCTCTATTGCCCGAGCCAATGTAGGCGTTTCGTCCGCATTTCCTCCATCTGATTCCTCGGAATTTGAATCAAGCTCATCTTCTTGGCTTTGGGTAACCATGTCAACGATTTCGTCTTCAGATATAATAGCAAACGGAGCGACATCAGTGTCGCACACCATCCACTTTTCGACAGCATCAATCGTACATCCAGACGGTATGGTTATATCTGTTTGTATCTCAACAAGGCTATTTGGAGCATCTTCATTATGAGATTGTAAGTTATTCCAAACTCTTTTTAAAACTTGTGGAGTTACAGAGTCCCACGAAGCTGCGGCTGCCCACAAAGCTGTCTTAATATTCAAAGATTTGACGAACTCACGTCTGTCATTAGCACCAACAAGTTTTTGAACGATCAGTTTACGGTAGTGACATTTGAAGCTCCGAATTACTCCTTGATCCATAGGCTGAATCAAGGACGTGCAATTTGGTGGGAGATATTTTACTGTAACGTTTTCAGATATCATAGCATTTACATCTGGGTGTGTTCAACGTTTTTTAAAGCTCTTGGATGGGCACTTTTTCCTATTATCATCAATTTACACTTGTGAGTTCCTGCAGCATTTGAACAAACTAGCACTGTGATTCTCTCCTTGGATCCCTTGTACCCTTCAATAGAATATTCATTACCACTAGCCAAAGAACTCTGAGGCAAACACCTCCAAAATAGACTGGTTTCGTCTGCATTGTAGATCTGTTCAGTTGTAAGTTGTTCGTTTTTAATGATTTCATCCAAGTCGTCCACAAACATCGTAGCAGACTTATAATCAGGACACTCCTTTTCTCCCGTAGATTTCAGTCGACGGATTCCATGACGTTTTTTGAATTTATCCAACCAACCAAATGAATAAGTACACTCTGAATTCATGTTTAACTTCAAATGGAACATTTTTGCCTTTTCGACAATAATTTCGCCTGAAGTTCAGAAGCAAATTTCAGTTTAAGTTCATACAATATCTCGATTTCAGTTAACTTACCTGAAATTGGAGTTCCCTTAAATCTTTTTTGCCGAAACCATTCATATGTTGCGAAATCAACTTTTGGATTTTCGGATGTTTTTAGTGTATACATATCTGTGTTTAAGGCCAAGCATTGAATCAGTATCGGAGCAAAATTTTAAAATCCGATCTTTGTTTTTTATTAAATCGGATACAGTTTGAATGCCAACTCCATATTTTTCAGACAACATTTTAAAAGGTACTTTACGTTTTGAGTATTCATTAATAAGCTCCATTGTTTCTTTAATTGAAATAACCTTTCTTGCTCTTTTCGCGGATTTAGTTTTTGACGGTGGCATGATGTAAGGAAAACACGTTTTGACAGATCAAATTTCACACTGATGAATGAATATGAAATTTGATATGAAAATTACACTTTCATGAAAAAGGGGGATCACCGAATTTTAATATGAGAGATGTGTGTGTATTATACGAAAAAAACAAACAAGCAGTCACATGGACATGTGCATCACGGATAATAGAGGTAAATCACGGTTAATAGAGGTAAAAAATCAACCACTCAGCTTCACGGTTAATAGATAATCACGGTTAATAGAGTCACAGTTAATCGAATCTAGATTGTCTTCGGAAGATCTTTGATAGAACTTTTTCGATAGATCTTTGTTAAATCGTCTTCGATATATCTTTGGTAGATCTTCTTCATATATCTTAGATATATTCCCTTCATTTCAGCTTCTTCGATAGATCTTTGTTGGAGTTTTGATGGAGCTTCTTTGATGTAACTTATTCTATTCTAACTTATTATATATCGTTGATAGTTCTTAGATAGATTGTCATTGAGAGATCTTAAGTAGATTGTATTGGAGAGATCATTGATAGATATATTTCGATAGATCTTTGTTGGAGCTTTTTCTATAGATCTTCTTCGATATATTTTCTTCATAGATCTTAGCCAGATTGTATTTGAGAGATCTTAGATAGGTTGCCTTCGAGAGATCATAGATAGATTGTATTCGAGAGATCTCTGATAGATCTTCTTCGGTAGATCTTTGTTGGAGCTTCTTCGATAGGTCTGTGATATAACTTTTTGGATTGATCTTCTTCGATAGATCTTTGATACTTCTTCTATATATCTTTCATGGATCTTCTTCGTAGATCTTAGATATATTGCTTACGATAGATCCTAGAAAGATTTTCTTCGAGATCTTTGTTGGAGCATCTTCGATATATCTTTGCTGGAACTTCTTCGATGGATCTTTGTGGTAGCTTCTTCGATAGGTCCTTGCTAGAACTTCTTCGATAGATATTTGATAGATCTTTTTCATAGATTTTAGTCCTTGATAAATCTACTTCGATAGATCTTCGTTGGAGCTTCTTCGATAGGTCTTTCATAGTACTTTGATAAATCTATATTTATATATATATCTGATAGATCTTTGGCAGCTCTTCTTCATATATCATAGATATATTGCCTTCGAGAGCACAAATTTTCTTCTAGAGATCTTTGTTGGAACTTCTTCGATATATCTCTGTTTGTAAATATACTTCTTCTGTAAATCTTCTATAAAACTTTGATATATCTTCTTCGATCGATCTTTGATAGAAGTCTTTAATACATCCTCCTCTATGTATAACCAAGGCATTGAAACACAATAACAATAATGAGACTCCCATCACTGTTAATATCATAATATCCCTCTTGACACTCCTAATTGGTGCCGACCCCCCTTTCATATTCAATTTTGTGTAAAAATTGATAATTCGTGTTAATTTTAAATCATAATTTCCATGGTCTTCTATTTGGTATACAATTTCAAAGAGTCATGCAGCGCGCTTGCATACGATAAACATATATTCCGTTTGGGGAACTCTGTGGGATTTGTTTAAATCTGTGTAACGAATTTCTCGAAGGTCGTTGAAATACCAGTGGCAAGAAAAAAAAAACAAAATTAAGGTAGTGAATGATTCAAGCGACTACTAGACACAGAAAATAATTGCATTACGTTGTATCTCAATAAGAAGAAAAAGCAATGAAGAGGTTGTGAAAGATAATTTAGACTTTTGTTAGCACTTGGTTCGAACAGAAGTTCCGCTTAACAAACTTCAATGGCCACTAACATCAATCACCAATCCTTTTGTGAATATAGATAATATCACAAATCCATAATTTTATACGTTTCATGTTTGTGGCATTTGCGACGTTTGTGACAAATGTGTTATTTTGACACCTTGAGACTTTTCCGACAGTCGCAGACCTAAAAACAACATTTAACATTTTAAAACAACATTTTTTTAAGTGTTGTCAATTACGGCAACAAAAACTTCAGCATCATACCGCTCTTGAGCTAAATCATCATTTTTCCGTGAAAACTCTAACGAATGAAGAAATATTTCCTATTCTAATAACATTTTGATGTCTACTGTAATACTGGGAGTATGTAAAAGAGCAAATATTTGAAAATAGAATGTTTGCGACATTTGCGACGTTTGTGACAAAGTCGCAAATTTCACAACTTAACGCTTCTGCGACCTCTGTAAACCTGAAACATGAGTGAGCGTACTATTTCTAGTGAAAATTTTACAGTTTTCGAGCCAGAAAAGAAAATAAAAATGCTACGGATCGAACTAAAAATAATAGCAAAGAACTTATTGATCGAGTTTGAAATAATCAATTCTTCCAGCCATTTAAGTACGTTTCGAAGAAACTGGTGCAGTTTTGAAGGATCGATTGATAAATTAAATGAACTTCAAAAACTCAATCCGATTGGGGATCGAATCGTATTGAAATTGATATATACTTTGTGCAACCCTTGATCTAATTAAGTATGAGCGAAGAACATAAAATCGCTTAATTTTTTTTTAATATTTCACGATTTGCCTTAGAAAAGTACTTCAAAACAATTCAACTTGAATAGTGCTGTAATTATTTTTTTTTAATTTTGAGATAAAAATCATTCATGTTATCAGTGGTCCACACCACAAGCTTTGGTGAACGTCTTTTGTGCGTGACCATATGGTCACGCTAGCATCACCCAGGTTATTTTCTCTCATTTTATTAATATCGTACAAGCCTTCAGGGTATATCAAAATCAAAGAGTGTTCAGGTTTTGAATCCTCTTGAGAATTATTCGGTTGACAAAATGATGAAATTTACAATTGTGAAAAATATTTGCAGATCAGTGTTAATAACAATTTAAACTTCCCACAAAACCCAAAAATTTACAGCCCTCTTGAAACCTTTCACAATGCCACTTGAAAATAAATTTCAACTTCAATCATAATTAACAAACACTCAACACAACTGATCGATAAAAAAACGTCAATCCCAGCCAATTATAAATTTTAAACACCTATTCAAATATACGAGGGCATTCTCAAAATGTTGGAAAACCATGGTATGCCAAAATGACGCTAAAAGTGAATTCGAAATTTATTTCAGCTTCACAGCTTATTTTTTCACCACACTCATCAAACGGCCCCTCCTTTAACTGTTGTCCCGGATACTTTACCTGTCCGCTCAGCTCACAAGCGCTAAATGATGAGGCAGAAACAACGATATTTATGCAATCACATTAGTTCCAAGCGTATAAATTGTGTTGAACACAAATCACAGACGCAGATCACTGAAATTGCAATTATCAAATCATAAAAAAATTTCACCTTTTTTTCTGCTTTGGACAGACACACATTTATGTTTTAAATACTCTACAATTTTCACTTCACTTGCAAAGTCGAGTCGAACTGAAAACTCAAGCAGACATTAACAAGACCAGGTCTGCAGCATCAGGTCTGCAAATTAAACATGGCGTTTAATTTTCTCGAATGCAAAATAAAAACTGTCAAAATAAATGAGCGGCAACATTGTGCAACCAAATGGAAATTGGGGGTGGGAGAGATGAAGGCGTTGGCTTTTCTTTTTTTTCAAGTAGAGGGTGGTTATGTAAACAAGATAGTGTAGAGAAAATTTCGCTTTTATTATTCAATATTGTGTGTAAATTGAAGTTTTTTTGTAAAAAAATTAAGAAAAACTTATTTGCTTCCTTTATTCAGTATTTATGCATTTGTAAATGCAATCTCTTTGTATACGAATAAGGTAAAGTTTTGCTGAAATGAGAATCATTTCTGTAAAGTTATGAATCCTAGATAACTAGATATAACAAATGGTAAATTTATCATAGAAGATTGAACTGATGATTCCTCTATCATGGATTGTCAGATCACCAAATGCGACAATTTTGATGGTTAGCGAAGCCACCAGCAATATTTTGCTTCGGATATTTTGTCATGGTAGAAGGAAGGTTTCATCTTTATGATTTCAGATGATGTTTTGATAAATTCTGTATAAAATACTAAACCAGAATGATCTCTTCCAATTACACTATCCACCAAATTAGGACTTTTTGATTGGAACACAATAATTCTGAAAGGGCATGTTGACTAGATTATTTTTGTAGAATAAACTTATAGACTAGCTGGTCTGAGTTTTGCTTTACAGCGGGCCAAAGTTTTCATTTTTTGGTCGAAGGGTTCAATATACTAAGCAAAAAAAATAAAAATTAAAAACGGCCGGACCGAACTTTATATACCCTCCACCATGGATTGTATTCCACAGAGGTGGTCGATTTTCGTAGAAGTGCAGTAATATTACAGGAAAATATACATTTTTTTAATATAGCCAAACCAAAACAAATACAAATATTGAAAAAATAATTTTATAAATAAATATAATATTTTTATTCTTTCAAACCACGCTTATAAGGCAAGGCTACCAATACGTTTACATATCGAAATAATACTTCAAGAAAATTCAGAAAATAAATATGGTATGTAGTTGGTTGTATTTCCATTCTATTTGAATTTCAAAAGAAAAAATTTTGATAATCCATTATCTCACGTACATGGTGAAAATAACCTAACTTCATGACTCAACCATTTTTTGCCGTAAAAAGTACGAATTTGGAAAAATCTTTATATTTTGCGTGTCTATGTATTGATTGGTACCATTTTTGTCCCCTTTTTCCTATTTTACCCCCTTAAGAGTGCGACTTTGTAAAATCTCTTTATTTTACGTGTCTAAGCAATTGAAGGAATGTTAACCAAGAGTTAAATCAAAAGATCTCGGTGGCCAATTGTGAACACCTCTTCGAGAGATAACACGGTCCGGAAACTTTTAGCGCCGTCTTGTTGAAAGTGAACGTTGTCCAGAGGCTTCTCAACAATAATTCTTGGGTTTTCCGAGCCCCAAATGCGACAATTTTGCTTGTTGACGTGGCCACCGAAGTGGAAATGGGCCTCATCAGTCAAGATGATGTTTCGATGGAGTTCCGGATCATTTTCATTCATGAATTTTAATAATATCAATGCGTTGTTGAAGTTTCTACTTGTCAAATGTCAAAGAATAAAAGCTTCAAAAGTGACAGCTACCGAAATACCGGATGATTCAAAATAACACCTCTTGTTGGAAAACCCTGTATAAGTCAATTCCAGTATACGAGGCCATGTGTTCCTATGAAAAACAATAAACAACAGCTCCTCTATTGTGCTTATTTCTTGTGTCAAAGTAGGTAGAGTTTTATCAGTCTTTGGAAGGATTATGATATTCAAGATGACTGGTCAAATATGCCTCACATGAATAAATTTTGGGAATGGATTCCCACTCCCAAAAAAATAATTGTATTAAATTATGGGAACATTGGCTAATATTAACGAATATTGAACTACTTGCCAAAAAATAAAAGAAAATATATTAAAAACCAATACAAATTGTTCCCTCCATTGTCCCAAAATTGTCAAATAATTGGGGGTGATCGAATGACAGAACGAGCCGGCAAATCAGCCGAAAGCCGCCGCCGACCCATTTTGAGTAGCGCCGCCGCCGCCGATAATTATGGGTAGGCTTGTAACTCTGATGTACACACCGAATTTCATCATTCTAGATGTGGCCGTTTAGTTGGTACTATTTGTATCCCTCTGTACCCATTTTATCCCTAGAAAGTACAAATTTGGAAAAACCTTTTATTTTTCGTGTCTACGCAGTCAGAGGAATGTAACTCCGAATTTCATCACTCTAGCTGCGGTCATTTGGTTGGTACTATTTTATCCCTTTTTTCCATTTTATCCCCAAAAAGTACGAATTTCGAAAAATCCCTTTATTTTACATGTCTACGCAATCAGAGAAATGTATACACCCTTTTTATCCCTCTATTCCCATTTGACCGCTTAAAAGTACGAATTTGGAAAAAATACTTTTATATTATGTATCTACTCAATTAGAGGAATGTACACACCGTGTATTTCGAGTTTCTAGCTGTTGTCGTTTAATCTGTACCATTTTTATCAGTTTTTGCCCCATTTCACCCCCTACGAATAAAAATCACTTTATGGTGCACGTTTTTGTTTTAGGGGGAATGTAAATACCTAATATCAAGTAAGTACAAGCAGACATATTGGAAAAATAGTCATAAATACTGTAAAATATAATGGAATAAATGGGTTTTTTTAGTCCTTGTGAGGGAAAAATTTTTCCCTTTGGGCCGATTTCGCCCAGTTTCAATCCCAACCGATCTACGACTATAAGACACATTTATGGACGTCCTAGCTCCTTTCGTTTCGCTAGCGTGCTTTCAACAGGCGGACGGACGTACATGGCTAGATCGTTTTAGAACTTTATGACGATCAGGAATATATATAAATAGTTTATATGGCCTCAGGTCGATATTTCAAGGTGTTACAAACGGAATGACAAAGTTAGTATAACCCCATCCTGGAGGTGGAGGGTATAAAAATTAACTTTTTGTGCAGTATGAGATAAAAATATATATTTTTTCTAATTTCAAGCAAATTTCTTTTAGTTTCGCAGAGAATTGCGAAATCTTAAAAATATATATTTTTTAGTTCTTTTTCTTATTTGTTTTTATACCCTACACCACTTCGTGGACTAGGGTATTATAAGTTAGTTTCGCGCCAAATGTTTGTAACACCAAGAAATAATCGAGCTAGACCCACCTTTAAGTATACCGATCGGCTTAGAATCACCAGCTGAGTCGATTTAACGATGTCTGTCTGTCCGTCCGTCCGTCTGCTGTCCATCTAAGCTTGTTTGCATTCTACAGGTCGCAATTGTTGTCCGACATGAAACTTGGCAGAAGTTATTTTTTCTGGCCAAGGACCATCGGTATTGAATTTGGAGGAAATCGGTTCAGATTTAGATATAGCCCCCATACAAATGTCGCTCCCGATTTGACTTTTTCCGACACAGAAACCACTTATTTTCAGAGTATTTCTTCAAATTGAGCATAACACATTATAATTGAACTAGAAGAATATATTGTGTAAATGGGTCACATTCCATGCTTGGATATAGCCCCGATACAAATATTCTTCTCGATTTGACAAATTGGGTCAGGTCATATCAGCCTATGATTAGGAAATATACAAAAATTCTTCCCGTTTTCAATTTTCTACCGAATTGAATTGTATTCGGATAGAAAGTGGAGTTTATCATATAGTCGGCCCCGCCCGACTTTAGCCTTTCCTTACTTGTTTTTACATTAAATTAGTCTTAGTTTAGTCTTCTCCAAAATTATTATATTGATGGGAAGGCAAAGCTGTATTTATTAGACTATTGGCTGAGCAGACTAGGAAAACTTCCCTTTTCTCACAAATCCTAACAGGGATGGACTGAAAGAGGAGGGTAGGAAGTCTTTGAAGGAGATCAGACGAATTTTTTAGGTATAAGAAAATATTAGAATTATTATGCTTTCTATGTATCCGCCAATTATGATATTCAGAAATTGAAAACAAAAGTCAAACACCTCTCTCCCTTTCTTCCTTCCAATAGCTCATCTTCATTCGCTGCATTTATAGGGCACATCTCCGGAGTGTTGGTTCTTCAAAGAAAAAGAAGAAGTGTCAGATCATTTTTATTAAGTCGAGAATGATATCTGGTGAACTGAGCTACCTACACCACTTTTACCATTTTCTCGGAAATCTTTGACCTACATTACAATCCTTCTAAGAGAATTAGAAGTTAGATGCTCCTCATTTTAAATTGTTGATCAGCAGCATGATATTCAGAAATTGAAAACAAAAGTCAAACACCTCTTTCTTTCTTCCTTCCAATAGCTCATCTTCCTTCCAATAGCTCATCTTCCTTCCGCCAACGCAATGCGCTGCATTTATAGGGCACATCTCCGGAGTGTTGGTTCATCAAAAAAAAAGAAGAAGTGTCAGATCATGTTTATTAAATCGAGAATGATATCCGGTGAACTGAGCTACCTACACCACTTTTACCATTTTCTCGGAAATCTTTGACCTACATTACAATACTTCTAAGAGATGAATGAGGAGCATCTCATTTTAAATTGTTGATCAGCAGCATGATATTCAGAAATTGATAACAAAAGTCAAACGCCTCTTTCTTTCTTCCTTCCAATAGCTCATCTTCCTTCCAATACCTTATCTGCCTTCCACCAACGCAATGCGCTGCATTTATAGGGCACATCTCCGGAGTGTTGGTTCATCAAAAAAAAGTGTCAGATCATTTTTATTAAGTCGAGAATAATATCTGGTGAACTGAGCTACCTACACCACTTTTACCATTTTCTCGGAAATCTTTGACCTACATTACAATCCTTCTAAGAGAAGTTAGATGCTCCACATTTTAAATTGTTGATCAGCAGCACAGTACAGAACTGTTATTTGGACAGTAGTCAAGCTAATAACTAAATAATTCATAAAAGTTGCTGTTTATCAAAAATTTACCTTATTCTATGACATAATACGTATAACTTATGTTATTTCTATGCATATGAACTAACTTCGAGGTGGGTTGGTTCATCAAAAAAAGAAGTGTCAGATCATTTTTATTAAGTCGAGAATGATATCTGGTGAACTGAGCTACCACTTTTACCATTTTCTCGGAAATATTTGACCTACATTACAATCCTTCTAAAAGAAGTTAGATGCTCCTCATTTTACATTGTTGATCAGCAGCATGATATTCAGAAATTGAAAACAAAAGTCAAACACCTCTTTCTTTCTTCCTTCCAATAGCTCATCTTCCTTCCAATTGCTCATCTTCCTTCCACTAGCTCATCTTCCTTCCGCCGACGCAATGCGCTGCATTTATAGGGCACATCTCCGGAGTGTTGGTTCATCAAAAAAAAGAAGAAGTGTCAGATCATTTTTATTAAGTCGAGAATGATATCTGGTGAACTGAGCTACCTACACCACTTTTACCATTTTCTCGGAAATCTTTGACCTACACTGCAATCCTTCTAAGAGAAGTTAGATGCTCCTCATTTTAAATTGTTGATCAGCAGCATGTTCTGTACTGTTATTTGGACAGTTGTCTAGCTTATCACTGAATAATTCATAAAAGTTGCTGTTTATCAAAAATTTACCTTATTCTATGACATAATATGTATAAACTTATGTTATTTCTATGCATATGAACTAACTTCGAGGTGGGTTAAAAAAATACCACACATGACTGAAGATGTACAGCCGTACAGCAGCATTGCAACATCTTGTTTGCTGTGGCCAAGTGCCACATAACAAATTTGAAATATTTACATATCTTCAACAAAGGCGAAGCCTACATCATAAATTCGTAAAGATGCAAAGTTAAACCGAAATAATTTCAAAAGTTATGGGGCACAGACCTAACGAAAACCATCGTCAAAACAGAGAAAATGTAATGATTTTTGCCATCTGATAAGAAAGAAAAATAACTAGGGATTTTATAATTTAAGCACGTCTTTAAATGTCACTTGAAAAACTACCTTTTTTTAACCGCTTTGAATATTTTAATATATTTTTTTAATAAACACGGTTTGCAACTGTGATGTTATGTGGCGTTTCCAAGCAAACTAAACATAAATTAGTGTTTTTACAGTTTTCCTAATTACGACGATTAAATAATGAGCATAACAAGAGGTAAAGTTATAGTGTGTTGTTCCTTAATGATAGTTTCAATGAGCCATAAATCTAAAAAAACTAAATTTTTTCAATTTCGTACATTTAGAGTTTAATATAAAATATAATTAATAAAATATAATTATTTTTTATTTAATTGCATCGGTTTCTCGTACCTTATTTGTCGACAAGTTCTGACATTTAAAGCTTATAAAAATAATTTAAATGAATAAGATTCCAGATTAAGAGCAAATTTGATATTTTTATTGTGGGATTTTTTTAATAGACCAACTGGTTTGGTACTGAACATCGTGCCATTAATAAAGCGTTCATGAAATCGCCATAAAATTGTAGAATCATTCACTTTGTGCATTTCTCTTTAAAAAAAAGACTTAAGACTAGAACATTTTAATCTTAAGTCAAATAAAAACCATAAGACAGAAACTTTATTAGCACTTTGATAACCATAAATTTTTGGTCGCGGAAATTTTGGTTTGGTGTTGATATTCTTGATCTGCCACCAAATAACACTGTGGAATAAATATATGGATTACTTCGGGCATCAGTTGGCATTAGAGTCCGATGAACGATTTCACCAAACATGTACATCTATTGAAGAACTTTGTACAGGCAAGAGTATTTATTTATTTATAGGTGATATATCCCGGATATTGTTGGATAATGGAATAGAATTACCAAGATCTAAAAGAAACAAATAATAAATATCTTTTTGTTTGAATACCCAAATTGTTACTGATAGTTTATTTATTTATATTATACTATCAGTACCCGCTGCTTCGCACGCAAAAAAGCCAGGTATTTGTCATTAGTTTTATCCGTCTCTCTTTTAGGATAGTATTTATTTAATTTTCTTTTCTAAAACACTAAATTGGAAACATAACACTCATATAAAGTCAAAGGAATGTGCACTGTTTTAGTTGATCTCCCTTCGTATATATATTTTTTATAATTTTCTACCCAGTTTTTAACAAAAAATTACAACCGCAGAGCCTTTTTTTCGAAAAATAATACATTTTGATGGCGCTTCTACATGGTCAGAGGAATTCACATACTAAATTTCATGATTCTAGCTGTAATCCTAAAGTTGGTACCATTTTTATCCATTTTGGTCCCGCTCTTCTTTTAAAAGTACAAATTTCGAAAAATCTATTTATGTTGCAAGTCTACGTTGTCAGAGGAATTTACGTACCACATTTCACGACTATAGTAGCAATATTTTAGTTGGTACTATTTGTATCCCTTTTTGCCCCGCTCACACCTTATAGGTACAAATTTCGGAAAAATTTCGATGCCAGAGGAATTTACACACCAAATTTGACGACTATAGCTGCAATACTTAAATCAGTACCATTATTATTTCTTTTTTGTCCCTCGTAACCCTTAAAAGTACAAAATTTGAAAAATCCAATTTTACTGCGCTTCTACATGGGCAGAATAACTTACACACCAAATTTCACGACTATAACTGCAATACTTTAGTTGGTACCATTTTTGTCCCTTTTTGTCCCGCTAGCCTCTTTAACTATAAATTTCGAAAAATCCAATGTTACTGCGCTTCTACATGGTCAGAAGAACTTAAATATCAAATTTCAACTTTCTAGCTGCAATACTTTAGTTGGTACCATTTTTATCCCTTTTGTCCCACTCTTCTCTTTTAAGTAAAAATTTCGAAAAATCCAATTTTACTGCGCTTCTACATGGTCAGAAGAACTTACACATCAAATTTCAACTTTCTAGCTGCAATACTTTAGTTGGTACCATTTTTATCCCTTTTGTCCCACTCTTCTCTTTTAAGTAAAAATTTCGAAAAATCCAATTTTACTGCGCTTCTACATGGTCAGAAGAACTTACACATCAAATTTCAACTTTCTAGCTGCAATACTTTAGTTGGTACCATTTTTATCCCTTTTTGTCCCGCTCACTCCTTATAAGTACAAATTGCGAAAAATCCAATTTTACTGCGCTTCTACATGGTCAGAAGAACTTACATATCAAATTTCAAGATTCTAGCTGCAATATTTTAGTTGGTACTATTTTTTATCCCTTTTTGTCCCTCGCAACCCTTAAAAGTACAAAATGCATTTTTATTCCGCTTCTATGTGGTGAGAGAAATTTACACACCAAATTTCTCGACTATAGCTGCAATACTTAAATTAGTACCTTTTTCATCCCTTTTTGTCCCTCGCAACCCTTAAAAGTACAAATTTGGAAACAATCAATTTTAACGCGTTTCTACACGGTCAGAGGAATTTACATACCAAATTTCACGATTCTAGCTACAATACATTAGTTGGTACCATTTTTATCCCGCTCACCCATTATAAGTGCAAATTTCGCAAAAAAAATTTGCAAAAAATCAATTTATAAATCTACGTTGTCAGAGAAATGTAAATACCGATTTTCACGATTCTAATGCAATTCTTAAATTGGTACCATTTGTATCCCTTTCCTTCCTTAAAAGTATAATTTTCGAAAAATCCCTATTTGTAGCTCGTCTGCATGATCATTGCAAGGAACACACCGCATTTCATGTTTCTAGCTACTGTCGTTTAGTCAGGACGAAGGTTCGATGTTTATCCCTTTTTGTCCCATTTTACCCCCTAAAAGTACGAATTTCGTAAAACTTAGTCGACGTCTACGTCATATTTGGGAACTACCCTGAAAATTTCATGAGCCTGGCTTCAGCCGTTCGGTCTGTGGGTTGGTCAATGATTAGTCAGTCAGTCAGTAACGCAACTCTTTTATATATAGATCTACAGCTTTCTTTTGTTCGGTGACTTATAGTGAAATTTGATGTAGAACATTTTTTCCCATTCACACCAACCCCCTAAAACTCACTTTAGTGGAAGAATTCAGCTCGAATTCAGAAAAAGTACAAAATTAACCCTAAAATGAATTTTAAGTTTTGCCCTTTTTATGGCATTTAAGTTTAGTTTTGAGTTTTGGTATATTCAGAGACTTAAAGTAGAATTTTATGGAAAATGTTATTGTAGAACATTTGTGCCTGTTAACGGCCCCAAAAGGGACCAAACAGACCCCCATATTGAGGAGTTAGAAAGTTAAAATGTTCCACAAAAATATTCCCCGAAGTGTTTTAAGTAATATTGCTGAACAATATTATTGGGCAATATTGTGGAACAGTTTAGCATCAATTCGGAAAAAGTACGAAATTAGCCCTAAAATGACTTTTTAAGTTTTGACAAATTTCTGACATTTAAGTTGAGTTTAGACTTATAATCGAATTTTATGGCAAATATTTGTGTAGAACGTTCTGTTTTAGGTGTGGTTTTTACCCTTTTACATAAAAGATACTAAAAAGACCCCCATATTGAGGAGCTAGATGGTTAAAATGTTCCACAAAAATATTCCCCGAAGTGTTTTAAGTAATATTGCTGAACACATTCGATACGCAAAATATATTTACAGATTTGCTGGATAGTTTACCACCAAAATCGTCAAAAATACGAAATTAACCCTAATATGAAGTTTTGACAAATTTCTGACATTTAAGTGGCATTTAGAATTTTGGTGTATTCAGAGAATTTTAGTAGAATTTTGCTGCAAATATTTTTCTAGAACATTTCGAACCGTCAAAGCTATGTTTTTTATTTTCTCTAATTCTTTTGAAAATTTGGAAACACGAAAAAATTAAAAAAAAAACATAGTAATTTTTATAGACCCACTTTCAACCAAGCCTCCAAATTTACAGAGTAAATAGATGTTTAAGTAAAATTTTTTCGAGAAAATCGAAGAGTACAAACAATTAAAAAAATAAAGTTTTAATTTATTTTTGGTTTTCCAAATTTTCAAAAAATTAAAAAAATATATTAATTATTATAGGCCCACTTTCAACCAAGCCTCAAAATTTACAGAATATTTATTCTGATGATGATGATGTTTAAATAAAAAAAATCGAAAAAATCGAGGAGTACAAACAATTAAAAAATGAAGTTTTAATTTAGAAAATCAAAATTTGTATACAAAGACAGTGTGAATATTTTTTCTGAAAAGTATTTAAAAAAAATATTAAAAAAAGAATATCCAATTCGGACCATTATTGCCGAAGCTTTGAGCAAAAGACTGAAAAAATAACTACTATTTAACGATTTTTAAAAAGCTATATCTTTTTAAAGTATACCAGGTGTTGTTTTTTAGTGGGCACTAAAAAATGTAAAAAAATGGAGGAAATCAGAAATATTTTTTGAACTGTCCGATTTGTCGTGGAATGCCCCATATATATATCCTTTTTTCCACAATGGATGCTGATAAAGGAGGTTTATCCGCATCCATGGTGGAACTTTTATGAGAACGAACAAGTAAATCAGTTAGCTAGGATAGGATCCACCTTTTTAGAAGCCACATAAACCAGACATTACTTCCTATCCAAAGGTATATTTATTACATTTGTTAGTGTGGTTCATTCCAGAAGTTCAATACAAAAAATAATAACAAGTAAGGAAAGGCTGAAGTCGGGAGGGGCCGACTATATGACACACTCCACTTTCTATTCGAATACAATTCAATTCGGTAACAAAGTGAAAACGGGAATTATTTTTTTTATGTTAACTAAATCATAGGCTAATATGACCTGAACCAATTTGTCAAATCGAGAAGAATATTTGTATCGGCGCTATATCCAAACAATAGTTTCATCCAGTTCAAGTTAAAGAAATTCGGTGAAAATACGTGCTTTCTGGGGTGCAAAAAGTCAAATCGGGAGTGAAATTTGTGTGGGAGCTCTATACAAATCTGAACCGATCTAACCCATTTTCACCATGGGTGTTTCTAGTGGAAATATAAGATATATTGCCAAATTTGAAGAAGATCTGTCAATATATGTGGTTTCTAGAGTAAGTAAAGTCAAGTCGGGAGCGAAATTTGAAATTGGAGCTATATATAACTATGAACCGATCTGACCTATTTTCCCCATATTTCCTGGTAAAATTCTAATACGATTTAGCCATGTCCGTCAGTCTGTCGAAAGCACGATAGCGGCCGAACGAAATGAGTTAGGAGGTTGACATTTTCCGTAAATGTGTCTTATGGTTGCAGATCGGTTGGGATTGAAAGTGGGCAAAATCGGCCCAGAGGGAAAAAATTTTCCCTAACAAGGACTGAAAATACCCCTAATATTTGGATTATTTAAGCATTTTTTTGAAAATTTCTGATTTTTATACACTTGCAATTTGTTTCGTACTATACTCTAGTAACGGGTGAATTGGGTCAAAAGGGATAAAAATGGTACCAATGATGCGACAACAGCTAGAAACATGAAATTCGGTGTGTACATCAATATAATTACGTAGACACGCAAAAAACAGATTTTTTCGATATTTGTACTTTTAAGGGATACAATTGGAAAAGAGCGATAAAAATGGTACCAACCAAACCGCTGAAGTTAAAATCATGAATCTCGGTGTATGAATTTATCTGACCGCGTAGACGCGAAACATAAAGGAATTTTTCGAAATTTGTACTTTTAGGCGAAAAATGGGGCTAATGGGGACAAAAATGGTACCAACCAAACGGCTGCAACTAAAATAGTGAAATTCGGTGTGTACACTGCTCTGACTTCGTAAACGCGAAAAGTAAAGATATCTTTCGATATTCGTGCCTTTGGGATCTAAATGGGAATTAATTTGGCACCAATCAATCATGAAATTCGTCTGACTGTGTAGTCGCAGAAAATAAGAAGACTTTTTCCAAACCCGTCTAGTTAGGCTCAAAATGAAAAAGAGAACAAAACTGGTATCAAGCAAACGACTGAAGCTAAAATCGTGAAATTAGGTATGTACATTATACTGTGAATATGAAACATTTTGGATAATAAATATTAGTACTTTTCTTATCAAAATGGTATGGATATTTGGGCTGTCCTGAGGGAAATTGTTTCTATCTAATAACGACTGGCAATACACCTGATATTTAGGTCATATTTGTGAACATTGTAAATAAATTTGCATTCTATTAAATATAGATGCAAAATGGTCTTGAGCTAGGACAATATCCCAGTTCAAATCATTAATTTTTTGTTTACTCTGGATGTTTTATATTTATATAGAGGATGACCAATAATATTATAATAATGAAGCATCACTATATATTTAAAGCATTGTGCATAATTATTTCTTATAGAAATAGTAAACAAATGTCGTGACGTGCATAAAAAATATCACAATTTTCCTGATATGGTAGTGTACTTCTGTGTAAAGTCGACATTCACTAAACTGCCGGTACTACTGTGGAATTCACTCCGTGGTGGAGGGTATATAAGATTCGGCCCGGCCGAACTTAACGCTTTTTTACTTGTTTATATATAAGATTCTTGCCTTAAATGCATCAGTGTTCCTGCAATTTCTAAGCGGGCACACTCCCCTGATCTTGCTCTTCTGCTATCATTATCCATCCAAGCACTGTGCTGTTCGATTTGTTAAAAAAAACGGATACTAAAAACTTATGAGTACTTTGCTATTATTTCTTTAATTAGATAAGCACATAGATCTTGAACTATTTTTTTTTTTCAAAACCCCCAGCCGCACATTTCAATATCAAATCAATTAGAGTCTCATTATTTTCAAATGTTTACACAAAACAATTGCTGTCCTTTGTAACAACAATTTGCAAATTGCTAATGGCACGTTAATCATATTAACACTCGCGAGCAGAGCAGTGCTGGGCCGGGCCGGCCCTAAATAAAATCCACAACCAAAACATTGAAGCTGACGATTACCAAATAGTTACTCATCAAAGACAGCACTACTGACTGGCCACATAACCTTGACACATATCAGCGGGGTAGACATGGGCAAGCACGCACATACGACGGCTACCCAAACTCAACTACTAACTGAATACCAATAGAGAGTGAGACCGGTGATTTGGCCAACAACAACAACGGCCAGTCAACCAATGTGATGTCAAAATGTTAATGACCAAAATTCGAAAAAAAACATCACTCAGCTGTTGGTCTACGTGCGTAGAGCATTTAAGCCTCCTCCTCCCCTCTAGGGGGTAAAACGTGTTTGGGCAACACGACAAGACAACCACTTGTCGGATGATACATTTGAAATTGCGGCCAAGTTAACATGCACATGTGAATGCAATTGGTAAATTGGTAAGACAAAGAAATAAAATCGAAAAACTACAAATTATGGATGAACAATCCACCGAAAAGTTGGTATTTTTTTCACGCTGTTACCACAGCACTGACATGGTGATGATCACGACAATAATAACGATGATGACAGGTTCGGATTTATGAACGCCTGACAATTTTATTTGGCAATTGAAACGGATTTGAAAATTAGAGTCGATTTAAACGCATTCAAATCTGTGGTAATATTTGGCAGCAGGCAAATATTTAGCAATTTGCCAATTAAAATGTAAAGAAATATTGGCGAAGAATAGATCGATCAATCTCATGGGGTTTGTATTGAGAAACGTCATCAGTAAGTGATTCTAGAGCAGAGTTGCACGAAAATTCAGCATATTTATGCTATCATTCTATCAAGTGTATGGGTCTGAGCTGGCCCTTACGACTTTTACTAATTTTAGTTCTTTATGTGAAAATCACCCTTAGATGTATGTGTATTTACTACATAGGTCTAACCAGACCCCAGGTACTTTTCTATATCACTTCTTTTTCTTTCTGATAATAATCTATAGAAGTCATCATCATTTAAAATAAATAATTTTCCATAGCATTGCTGGGAATGCTAGAAAATTATTAATTCTCCGTAAAGAACGTGGATCTGGCCAGAACTTTTCAATAAACATTGCTAATAACATTCTTCTCGGAACACAAGAACATAATAAAGTTCTGATAGCGGATTCTGATAGAAGGGGTAAAAAAATATACGTGTAATTAGTTGCTATTAATTAATAACTCTTCTTAAAAAATGGATCTGGGCCAGACCTTTTCCTTATTAGTTGTCATTCACACAGAAACTAATGAAGCCAATAACATTGTGGAACATAAAAAATAGCAAAAAAAGAATATACGTGTATCGGCGTTTTGAAAGTTTACATAGGGAGGTCAATATTTCCACCTTTTGCACATTCTTATGATGAATCGATATAGGAAACCTTGTGATCTTTATATATTAAGTATAGCACGTATTCAGCAATATTACTTAGAATACTATGAGGAATATTTTTGTGGAACATTTGAAACCTGTAGTTGCTCAATAAAGGATACTTTTTGGTCCCTTTTGTGCAAAAGGGCCAATATTCCCCTTTGCACATTCGTATGATGAATCACCATAGGAAACCTTGTGATCCTTACATTTTAAGTATATGCTGTAATCATCAATATTACTTAAAACATTATAAGGAACTCTTTTATGGAACATTTTAACCCTCTAGTTCCTCAATAATGGGAAGTTTTTGGTCATTTTTGTGGAAAAGGTTCAATATTCCCCCTTTTGCACATTCTTATGATGAATCGCCATAGGAAACCTTGCGATCTTTACATTTTATTATATTATATAAAGCATTCAGTAATATTACTTAAATTAATTAATTATTATTAATTTTTTGTGGAACATTTTAACCCTCTAGCTCCTCAATATACCGGTCTTTTTGGTCCCGTTTGTGCAAAAGGGTAAAAACAACCACAGAGCAGTGTTTTAGCAGGTCAAAATGTTCTACAAAAATATTTGCCATGAAATTCTACTATAGGTCTCTGAATACACCCAAACACAAAACTCAATTTAAATGCTCGAAATAAGTCAAAACCTAAAATTCATTTTAGGATTAATTTCGTACTTTTTTCGAGTTCGAGCTAAAATCTCTCAGTAAAGTGAGCTTTAGGGTGTTGGTGTGAATGGAAGAAATATTCTACGTCAAATTTCACTATAAGTCAGCGAACAAAAGAAATCGGTAGATATAATATATATAAAAAAAATATCAGTAGCAATTTGGCTATTAAAACAAAAACATATTTATTAAAATTTTCTTTTAGTTTAAGAGTGAAATAATATTTTTTTTCAAAAATACTTGACCGATTTTATACTTACTTTGTTTTGAAGGTACTTTTTTATTAGATTTTTTTAAAGTTTTTACAATTTTAATTCTTTTATTTTGATTTTCGAAATGATTACATTAATCCACTTTTTTGAAACTTTAAAGTAGACTCTTTTTAAGCGACTGTGTGAGTTTTAAAGTGGTGAAATGATGAGTTCTATTTTTTACGAATATGAGAATACAGAAATTTGAATTTCGTTGATATAAGAACACCTAGTTTTTCCTTAGTAAAATCTCTTTTTGTCGACATATACAGCGTTTTCCAACAAGAGGTGTTATTTTGAATCACGTGGAAGTACTTATTTTTTACAATCCCTTTATAAAAATAATTAGAAACGGATCTGAAAAATAAGTAGTGAAGGTTTTCTGTTTTGCCTTATTCCCCACATTACTTGGTAATGAGAGTTTTTGCTGGGGAAAACTTTGAACCACTGGACCATTTAAAATTTTAAATTAGAATCGGCTATAAAAAGTACTGATTATTTTTTTTTTTTCAAATTTCTGGTTCTATTGGAAAGGATGAACTTTGTCATTTAATAAAGGAACACAATATCATTCATATGGCTATCACGACTGGCTCGGCAGTACCTCACCCGATCAAACCAATTTTCCAGTACATAGCCAATGAGCCCAGCCCAAACAGTGACATTGTGGATGCATTGGTTTCACCATAATCACGTGTGGGTTCTATACACCCCATATGCGACAATGTTGCTTATTAACATAGCCACCGAGATGAAAATGAGCTTCATCTGAATACACGAAAAATTTTCACATAAATTTCTTACAGTTTGCGTTAAAGACTCACTTCTTTGTAAGTAAGTTTTAAATATTTCCCAATTTTGTTCGCCCATTTTGTATTCCCATTTTGCAAATGTCAAATATAAATCTAAAAAAAAAATAAAAATTAATGTTATTCTACCTTTCAAAGTCAAAGTAATCGGTAGTTCAAATTTAAAATCACAATATAGTTTTGGGAATAATAATGCTTCCTTCGACCAAAAATGAAAAGTTTGAACCACTGTAAAAAGAAACTCAGACCAGCTGGACTATACGTGAATTCTACAAAAATGGTCTACTCAACATGCCCTTTCAGAATTATGGGGTCGCTGCTCCGTTCCAAAAGTGTTTGAGGTATGAAATGTTTTCTTATAAAACCATTCATGTTCATCTTAATTGAATTCCCTTGTTTGAAAGACTATTTTTAGTGTGGTTGATGATTTGGAAGAAATTTTTTCAACTTTTGGGCAGCTGGTAAACGAGGCTATTTATATGTATGTTCCATTAAAAAACAGGAACGTCATTACAAGTTGCCTTGGTATAATAAGAGGCTAATGCATTTAAAAAATCTTCGAACAAAGGCACATAAAAAATTCAAAAAACCCAACTCAGCTTGTGATAAACTTTTATATAAAAACTATCTACATAATATTGAACACGATATTAGACTAAACTCTAAATCCTTTTGGAGATTTTATAATATGAAAAAGAAGTCAAATGGACTTCCGAATTGTATGGAGTATGAAGGGGAATCTTTTAATGGCACGGATTCTATTTGCAATGCTTTCGCCAAGTTCTTTTCTTCAGTTTACGACACGAATCCCAAATATAATATTCATAATTTTCCTCGTTTACATGAACTGTTTGACGTTGGTCAGATAGAGTTTAACGTAGATGAGGTTTTTGAGGCCCTACGATCATTAGATACATCTAAAAGTGCCGGCTATGATAGACTTCATCCAGCATTCTTACGGGAATGGGAATTACCTCTTTCTATATCTCTTACCCTAATATTTAATAAATCGTTGTCAACGGGTATTTTTTTACAGGAATGGAAAATGTCATTCATTTCACCTATTTTTAAATCTTTGATTTGAACTGGGATATTGTCCTGGCTCAAGACCATTTTGCATCTATATTTAATAGAATGCAAATTTATTTACAAATTGCATGGTGACATTTATTACTTGGCTGCAGACTACCACTATCATGATTTCCACCCTGTCTAAAGGTTTCATTCAGGTGGCTTCGCAGCGACTTTTCAACATCAAACCCGGCCTCTATAAGGAGATGATTCTCACAAACGAACGAGAACCACAACTCACTTGCCGAATTTGCGTTTAAAAAATCGCACCAAGTAATAAAGTACACATGCCATCTTACAAGCATCTCATTGTGTTGCATATGTAAGTATGTGTATATGCAGGTATAGTTAGTATTTAGTATTTTTATATATAGTATTTTTAAATCTTTAAAAAAGGGTTTTATCACCAGTTATAGACTAATTGTTAAACTAAACCAAAATTATTAAATAAATTGGTAAATAATAAATTATTTAATATTGTAAAAAAATTATAAATACTCAGCAACATGGCTTTTACAGTGGCAGGTCCACATCAATATTTATTAACGATATTCCATCTGTTTTTAAATTTTGTAATGTTTTTTTGTATGTCGATGATTTGAAGGTATATTCTATTGTTCAAAACCTAAATGATTGCATTTTAATTCAAAAGGTCATTGACAGTTTTTTGCAATGGTGTTTTCTAAATGTAAAATGTTAACGATCACGCATAGAAAGCTCCCTCCCGTTGTTGAATGATTATAAATTTTATGATGCAACCTTTGCAAGGGATATGGTAACAAAGGACCTTGGAGTTTATATAGACTCTAAACTATCATTTCTTCCTCACTTTGAATATATTGTCAGCAAGGCAAATTCTCAGTTAGGCTTTTTGAAACGGAATGTCATTGATTTCAAAGACACCTTCACATTAAAAATACTATTTTTTGCATTTGTTCGGTCACAATTGGAATTTTGCGAAATTATATGGGATCCAAGTTACAATATACATAAATACCGGATTGAAAGAGTTCAAATAAGATTTTCTAGGTTCGCCTTACGATATTTATATAGCTTCCGTAACATGCCTGACTACAAAACTCGTTGTCAGCTTCTTGGTTTACATACTCTGTCGCAACGAAGAGTTGCACATAATATTATATTTGTCAAGGATATTATGGACAGTCGAATTGATTCACCGGAACTTTTACAACTAATTCCCTTTAATGTTCCAATGAGAAATCTGAGGGACCATACCATTTGTTATGAGTACTTTCATAGACATAATTATGGATTGAATGAATTTATTGCGAGGGGTATAATTTTATGTAACAAAGCATGCAATCATTTAGATTTTCTCACGAATCGGTCTATCTTTAAGAAGGCACTAATCGAATATGTTGTTTTAGAATTAAGTACGTAGTTTTAAGAATGAATCTGTAAGGGCTCAGCCCAATAGATTGAAATAAATAAATAATGGCTTCGTTAAACGTCGAAATTGCCGCATTTGGGTTTCGAATTACACAATAAGCCTGACTAACTTATAAACAATTCACTCTCACCTCTATTGAAGTCCTTAGAGGGGGGATCTCTACCTTGTTGGCAACAAAATATTTGTTTATGTGTTTGTTTCCTGTCATCATATCTCCTCCTTTCTTGCAAATAACCATTATGTTGTTCACTTATTGTGCTGAGTTTCATAACAATTACCACCAGTTCATGGTATGACAATCCCCAGTTTTATGTGATGGTGTCCCCCCAACCTCCAACTTCTTCGTCTCTCACCCGGAGTAGTCATTAATTATTGTTGTACACCATTGGTAACCTGAAACTTCCAGGCTTCCTCTTTACTGCTCCCATGTGTACAAATTAAACCTTATTGCCAAGACATTTCAGCGGCATTGTTTGCAGGCCTCCACAGTCATCGTTTATGAAATTTATGGTAAACATGGATAGATTTAGCAAAACAATGTTTGGTGTGGAGATGGTAAGAGCTGGCTGGAGCAGAGCAATGAATTTGTCTTGTGCAGCGAATTGAGAGTCCTCTAGTGGGGGTTTGTCCAAGACAGTTACCACAACTTCAAATGAAGTTAGCAAAAAAACAGTGTTTGTCTTTACTGGGTGGTGACTGTGTTTGTATTTTTCGCAACAAATTGCAGTTAAAGTAGGATGGGATTTGAAACACACAATACAATTTGTGGGGAGTTTTTTGACTAGAAGCACTAGATTTATCCTGTGGACAGCTCTTTGAAAAGGGAATTAAAATGACTTCTCTAAACGACCACTTACGGAATTGTAATGCTTCACAACTAATTGCAGATAGAACGGGATTTAAGCACCTAATATTAGCTGCTAGGAGTTTTGATTAGAAGCATCAGATTTAGCCTATAGACAACTCTCTTAAGAGTATTAAAACGACTTCTCTAAAAAGACGTTAAGATATTCGGAGCTGACCTTAAATCGTACGTCCTCTCCAGTCAGTATAATATTGCATGTCGCATGATTGAGAGAAGCTGCCGATGAGATACTCTAAAGGACCTGTTATTATTCCTCTCCACCTCACAGTGGTTCAGAAAAAATCAATCAAAAATCAAAAAAAGAAATCAAAATCCAATAACTTTTGTTCTACAAAATATTTTTGAGTTCTGTGAAAAATTGAAATTAGACCAATTAGGCCCAAGAATTATTTTGAGATATTGGCGTTGAAATTCGGGCAATCGCATATATTTTATAAATTAGCCCAAATTTTAATACTTTTTGTATTTTTCCATAACTTTGTTCTAGAAGACATTGTTCAGTTCTGTGAAAAATTGAAATTAGACAAGGACCCAAGGATTATTTGGAGACATAGTCATTGAAAGTCGGTCTGTGGGATATATTTTATAAATTAGCCCAAAGTTGAATACTTTTTGTATTTTTCCATAACTTTTGTTCTAGAAAACATTTGCGAGTTCTGTGAAAAATTGAAATTAGACAAGGGCCCAGGAATTATTTTGAGATATTGACATTGAAAATCGGGCAATCGCATATATTTTATAAATTAGCCCAAAATTGAAAACTTCTTGTATTTTTCCATAACTTTTGTTCTAGAAGACATTTTTTCAGTTCTGTGAAAAATTGAAATTAAACAAGGGCCCAGGAATTATTTTGAGACATAGACATTGAGAATCGGTCAATGGGATATATTTTAGAAATTAGTCCAAAGATGACTACTTTTCGTATTTTTCAGTAACTGTTATTCTAGAAAATATTTGCGAGTTCTGTGAAAAATTGAAATTAGACAAGGACCCAAGGATTATTTTGACATAGTCATTGAAAATTGGTCAATCGTATATATTTTATAAATTAGCCCAAAATTGAATACTTTTTGTATTTTTTCATAACTTTGTTCTAAAAGACATTTTCGAGTTCTGTGAAAAATTGAAATTAGACAAGGACCCAAGGATTATTTTGACATAGTCATTGAAAATTGGTCAATCGCATATATTTTATAAATTAGCCCAAAGTTGAATACTTTTTGTATTTTTCCATAACGTTTGTTCTAGTTATTTTTGAATTCTGTGCAAAACTGAAATTAGACAAGGACCCAAGGATTATTTTGAGACATAGTCTTTGAAAATCGGGCAATAGCATATATTTTATAAATTAGCCCAAAGTTGAATACTTTTTGTATTTTTCAATAACGTTTGTTCTAGTTATTTTTGAATTCTGTGCAAAACTGAAATTAGACAAGGACCCAAGGATTATTTTTAGACATGGACATTGAAAATCGGTCAATCGGATATATTTTAGAAATTAGTCCAAAGATGACTACTTTTCGTAGTTTTCAGTAACTTTTGTTCTAGAAAACATTTGCGAGTTCTGTGAAAAATTGAAATTAGACAAGGACCCAAGAATTATTTTGAGATATTGACATTGAAAAGAAATTTTTGAATTCTGTGCAAAACTGAAATTACACAAGGTCCCAAGGATTGTTTTGAGACATAGACATTGAAAATCGGTCTATGGGATATATTTTAGAAATTAGTCCAAAGATGACTACTTTTCGTATTTTCAGCAACTTTTGCGTGTTCTGTGAAAAATTGAAATAAGACAATGGCCCAAGAATTATTAACATTGAAACTCGGACAATCGGATATATTTTAGAAATTAGTCCAAAGTTTACTACTCTTTGTATTTTCGATTTTACAGAATTAAGAATTAAAATTAAATTTTTGTTTTTATTTCCTTTTAACATTATTTTACAAATACGTAAAATACATAATGTACAGAAAACAAATTATATTATAGATTTTCACATTTTTCAGATTTTGAAAATTTTGAAAATTAAAAAAAAACCTAAATTCTTTTTTCGACTTCGATTTCTCTCGCATTGTAAGAAATTATGCACTCGAATTTATTTTATTAGACATTGTGGTTTCTTAGCTTCATTATGACGTCAAAATTGTATTTGTGGCAAATGAAGTTAGTTTGTAAAAAGTATATAAAAAAATCAATTTTTGAAAAAATTTATAACTTTGGACCAACATAACTTTCTTCCTTTGAGAGCTTTTGAAAAATAAAGTAAGGTTGAAGGGTTCCCGGTTTTTGTAAAACTCAAAAATGTTTTCTAGAACAAACGTTATTGAATTTTGGTCGATGGATTTTGATTCTCAACCACCGTGCACCGTAGAATATGGGTATACTATGTCATTCTGTTGTCGATTTGAGAGGCCACGGACAAAATAGAACGGAAGGAAAAAAGAGAAATATAAATTCAATTCATGTGGGTTACAAACATGCACCCCATATAGCTTCCAAATATTGAAGTCTATGTCAAATAATATATAAAGTAAGGCAAAGACAATTGCTTTTGCTGGAAAATCATACTCCACATTTATTAATGAGACCCTAGAGAAAACCTCTTACTCTATGGCTGTCATTCAACAAGGGCTGTTAATGTTGGTTTTCATATGAGTTTTTATGAAGGGCTATAATTTCGAAGACGTTGGAAGATCAACCACACACAAACATCAAGTGTGAACCAGATATACACACACACATCTACTGTATATGACTTTGATGGCTTTTTTCACCCCTCTTCGGAGGTCATTAGTTAATGGTTTTACAACTGATGGCGCCTGGTTGGTTGAGGGTAGAGAAAAAACAAATACAAAACTTGTTTTGCTATTATATGGAATTGTTTAGTTAATTGTCATTAACTGGCAAGTTTATTTGAGCGATGACATTTTGAACTGAGAATTTTTATATTCGCATACTGTCGTCAATAAAGTCGGATATACCCAGCGAAAAGTCTGATAAAGCCTTCATCACTCACTATGAGTTACACTGTGCGACAGTCCCAAAACTCTGGGTATTATTATGATATAATTTTTTGTGGTAGGCATTGTCGTGTAGAAGAAGAATCTGTGTTTGAAATTTCCCAGAGAGCCCCAAAAATCTGAAGTTAAACCGGGTTTTCGTACCTTTGCACACTTAGAAGCCTGTAGCTCCGTTGTTTATCAACCAAATTTAAACTTTGTCATCAGATTTGAAAAGAAGAAACTTGAAGCTTTCAATCGATATATAACTAATTTAAGGACTTAACTTAAGGACTTAACTTAACAGCAAACAAACACAATTAAAAAAAAAAAACATTTTTCAACGTTGGCAATGTTTTTGTACATTATTTTGCTTGGTAACAGCACCACCTGTAAATTTACTTTAATAACTCATTTAGTAAGGAGTAAAATGCCGCTTCGTTTTTAAAAATCTATTAATAATTGACTGAGTTATTGAAGTTTTTGTAAATACTAAATTTTTGCAAAAATACAATTTCTGATCATTCCAGTTCAAAACTCTCACAATTTTACGATTTGAAGTTCAATAAAAATACCTGAAATTCATCAAAACACAAAGAAAATGGTAAAAATTCATATCAAATGTTTTAATAAAAAAATCCCCAATTTTGGAACACATTTCCCCACTTTGGGAATTCGGGAATTTTACGAATTGAAGTTCAATAAAAATACCTGAAATTCATCAAAACACAAAGAAAATGGTAAAAATTCATATCAACTGTTTTAATAAAAAAAATCCCCAATTTTGGAACACATTTTCCCCACTTTGGGAATTCGGGTATTTTTTGGAAAAAAAATGGAAAATATAGTAATTTTTAATCGTTTTCATCATTTGGGCGAATTTTAAGTATTTTTTATTGGAGCTCAATTCGTAAAATTATGTGGCATGTGAACGACCAAAACTTGTATTTTTGCAACAATTTTGTTTTAGCGAAAACATCAATAACTCAGTCAATTTTTGACGGATTTTTAAAAACAAAGCGGCGTTTTTCTCCCTACTAAATGTGTTATTTAAGTAAGTTTACAAGTGATACGGTTACCAAGCAAAATAATGTGCCAAAATATTGTCAAAGTTGAAAAATGACTAAAATTTTTTAAAAAAATATGTTTGCTGGGCAAAACACACACAGATTTCTTAAGTTTTCTTAAATAAGCTATATACCGATCGAAATCCCAAGGTGTCTTTATTTTCAAATCCGTTGCTAAAGTTAAAATCGGTATATAATCAGCTGAGTTACAGGCATATAAGTGTGCAAAGGTACGAAAACCCGGGTTTTTACCCGTTACTCAAGATTTTTGAGGGTGTTCGGCAAATTTCAAATACAGTTTTGTGTTCTACTCGACAGTACCTAGAAGAAAAATAATATCACTTCGCACAGAATTAATAAGAGCTAAAAGAGAAATTTAAATTAAATTTAATAAATAATTTCTTTTTTAAATACCCAAATTGCTACTGATATTTTATTTATAAACATTATATCTACCGATTTCTTTTGTTCATTGACTTATAGTGAAATATGACGTAGAATATTTTTTCCTTTCACATCACCCCCCTAGAATGCAATTCAGTATGCATTAAATCGGAAAAAGTACGAAATTAACCCTAAAATGAATTTTAAGTTTTGACCTTTTTCTGTCATTTAAATTTAGTTTTGAGTTTTGGTGTATTCAGAGACTTAAAGTAGAGTTTTATGGCTAATATTTTTGTAGAACGTTTTGACCCGTTTTGAACCCTGTTTTAGGGGTTTTTTACCCTTTTACACAAAAGGTACCAAAGTAATATTGCTGAATACATTTTATACTTAAAATGTAAGGATCACAAGGTTTTCCACGCGGATTCATCATAATAATGTGCAATGGAATATTGACCCTTTTGCACAAAAAGGACCAAAAAGATCGCTATATTGAGCAGCTAGAGGGTTAAAATGTTCCTCAAAAATGTTCCTCGTAGTTTTCTAAGTAATATTGTTGAATACATTTTATACTTAAAATGTAAGGATCACAAGGTTTCCTGTGCCCATTTAATAATAATAGAGTGCAAAATGGGGAATTATGGCATTTGGCACAGAATGGGCCAAAAAGACCCCTCTATTGAGATGCTAGTGGGTTGAAATGTTCCACACAAATGTTCTTCGCAGTGTTCTAAGTAATATTACTGAACACATCCCATACTTAAAATGTAAGGATCACAATGCTTTCCACGCGGAATCATTAAAAGAATTGGAAAAAGGGGGAATATTCACCCTTTTGCACAAAAAGGACCAAAAAGACCCCTATATTGAGCAGCTAGAGGGTGAAAATGTTCCACAAAAATGTCCCTCGTAGTTTTCTAATTAATATTGCTGAATACATTTTATACTTAATAAAAAGTAAGTATCACAAGGTTTCCCACGTCGATTAATCATAAGAATGTGAACAAGTGAAAACAGCGTTAAGTTCGACCGGGCCGAACTTTATATACCCTCCACCATGGGTTGCATTCCACAGAGACTGTCCATGTTCGCTCCTTATAGAGGCCGGGTTTGATGTTGAAAAGCCGCTGCGAAGCCACTTGAAAAGACTTTTGACATGGTCGAAATCATGATCGTGGTAGTCTGCAGCCAAGTAATAAATGTCACCATGCCATTTGTAAATAAATTTGCATTCTATTAAATATAGAAGCAAAATGGTCTTGAGCCAGGACAATATCCCAGTTCAAATTAAATATAATATTTTTATTATTTCAAAGCACGCTTATAAGGCAAGGCTACTAATACGTTTACACTATATAAATATATCGAAATAATACTTGAAGTCAATTCAAAAAATAAATATTCTTATTATACATATTTATATTTTCAAAAAAAGCGTAATTACCATAAATATTGGCAGATAGCAAAAAGTAGTAGAAGTACAAAGTACACAAAATCTTTATATTTTGCTTGTCTATGCAAACAAAGGAATGTATACACCGAATTTAATGAATCTAGCTGAGGCCATTTGGTTGGTACCATTTTTATCCCTTTTTCCTATTTTACCCCCTTAAGAGTACGACTTTCTTAAATCTCTTTATTTTACGTGTCTACGCAATTAAAGGGATGTACAATCCGAATTTCATCATTCTAGCTGTAGCCATTTAGTTGGTACCATTTTTATCCCTCTGTTCCCATTGTATTCCTTGAAAGTACGAATTCGGGGAAAAAGCCTTTTATTTTTCGTGTCGGACGCAGTCAGAGGAATGTATACTCTGAATTTCATGACTCTAGCTGCGGTCATTTGGTTGGTACTATTTTTATCCTCTTTTTCATTGTAACCCCAAAAAGTACGAATTTCGAAATATCCATTTATTTTACTTGTCGACGCAATCAGAGGAATGTATACACTGAATTTCATTATTCTAAGTGCAGCCGTTTAGTTGGTACCATTTTTATCCCTCTGTTCTCATTTTACCCCCTTAAAAGTACGAATTTGAAAAAATACTTTTAAATTATGTATCTACTCAATCAGAGGAATGTCCACACAGAATTTCGTGTTTCTAGCTGTTGTGGTTGGATATGTACCATATTTATCCCTTTTTGCCCTATTTCACCGCTTACGAATAAAAATCACTTTATGGAGCACGTTTTTGTTATAGGTAAGTACAAGCAGAGATATTGAAAAATATGCTTTAATACTCTAAAAATTGAAGGTTATTATGGGTATTTTTAGTCCTTGTGAAGGAAAAATGTTTCCCTTTGGACCGATTTCGCCCAGTTTCAATCCCAAAAAGAGGAAAATTTTGACCTTCCTCTCACATGATATGACATATTCTTTGTTACCCCTTCCATCAGAATCTGTTGTCAGAACCTTGTTATTTGAAGGATATATGATCTACCCATAACCTTTCACATTACCCTCTATTAAAGAGTGATTTTTTTGAGGTTAGGATTTTCATGCATTAGTATTTGACAGATCACGTGGGATTTCAGACATGGTGTCAAAGAGAAAGATGCTCAGTATGCTTTGACATTTCATCATGAATCGTCTTACAAACGAACAACGCTTGCAAATTATTGAATTTTATTATCAAAATGCGTGCTCTGTTAAGAAAGTTCATTGCGCGCTTCCATTTTATGGTCAGTTTAATCGACCCACTGAAGCGGCTATTCGGGCTATTGTGACTAAATTTCGCACCAAATTTACATTGTTGGACATTAAACCACCAACACGCTTACGTAGAGTGCGAACTGAAGAAAATATCGCAGCTGTATCGGCCAGTGTTAATGATGACCACCAATTTTCGATTCGTCGCCGTTCGCACCAATTGGGTCTCTGTTACTCAAAAACGTGGAAATGCCAAAATTGGACTAAGCGGATGGACCACCTAAGACGCAGCCGCGGTCAACATTTAAATGAAATTATCTTCAAAAAGTAAATGTCATGGACCAATCTAACGTTTCAAATAAAGAACCGATGAGATTTTGCAAATTTTATGCGTTTTTTTTTAAAAAAAAGTTATCAAGCTCTTAAAAAATCACCCTTTATAAGCTGATGGCCATCATTATTAAAGAAATATTTCGCCTATATTTGATCAAACTATCCCCCATCTCCTAAAGAAATGCTTTCTGTATTACAAAAAAAAAAAAAATAATAACAGCCATCGCTTAAGCAACCCCAGCCTATTGCTACTAAACCAAAACCCCTCATTCTGTCTTTGGCTTATGGTGGCCAGGCAAAAATCCATAAACGAATAAATATTCATTTATTTCAACATTTTCTGAAATTCCCGCAAAACCACCAACAGAAACATGCAAAATCGTCAGAAATCCATAACAAGAAACCAAAACAAAACCAAAGAAAAACGCTTTTAAGTGAAATAATTTCTCAATCACCACAGACAACAAACCACCAATAGTTTTCAACTGAAGTTAATATTTAGTTTAGTTGTAGCTGTAAACGACAAACAGCAGCAATAACAACAACAACCATTGATGATTACAAATATTTGTGAACAGCATAAAACCGTATTTATTTTGAAGACCAGCTGAGCCGTATTGCAGCGAAGCACCGCACAGTGGTTGGCAAAAACTAGCATATGGGAAGTTGGGTAAATCGGCGATTTATATAGGGTCCGCCAAATAACTTTTTTTTGAAAATGCTATAAAAAAACTACTGAATATTTTCACAAATTTCTTCTTTTATTTGAAAGTACATCCTTTCGGTTTGAAAATGGAAAATAATTTCATTCAAGTGGCTGCCTCGGCTCCCCACAAATAATAGTCCAACGGTTGAATAGTTGAAAAAAAAAACGTTAGATGGCTATAGAAGTGAATGTAGGGACATGTATGTTCGTAGAATGCTGGTTATGGAAACAACCTGTTCAAACAAAGGTTGAGTGTCCCATAAACTTTTCAAATTTGCTAGTTGCTAGAAACTGGGAGAAATTCCCAAAATAAAACATTTTCCCACATAACAAGGTTCTGACCTCGGATTCTAATGAAGGGGTCTTTTTGTCCACTTTTGTTCAAAAGGGATAAAAAAAACGTCCCTAAAAAGGGGTTTAACGGTTCAAAATGTTCTACAAAAATATTTGCCATAAAATTCTACTAAAGGTCTCTGAATACACCAAAACTCAAACTCAACTTAAATGCCACAAATAAGTCAAAACTTAAGATTCATTTTAGGCTTGATTTCGTACTTTTTCCAAATATTATACAACAATTTTTCACTACAAGGATGTTATCTAGGTGGCGGTGTATTTTATGTCATCAAAGCACCGATTTTTCTCTATAACAATCTGCAGGTTTCCAAAAGAATATTTTCTTTCAGATTGTCCATAGGATCGCCCATGGTTGATATGATTTTTGATTTTTATTTCACCAGAAACCAGTTCTATACAACCGTCTATCTATAAGAAAAGAAACAAAAAAATACACTAGGTGAGAATGCACTAAAATACCCATATAGATGGCGCTGTACTATTTTATTTCACCGGGGTTTCTCTATAACAGCCTGTAAACTTCTACTAAATTTTAATTTTTATTCAAGCAAATCTCATAATGGACGACCAAGCATTAGCACGAGCTCAGCTGATGATATTGTGTCTAAACCATAACACTCACGTATAGATGGCGGGTCGTTTAGTTTCCTAAAGACCTAAAACTACAACGACTGTGCAAATAAGAAAATATCAACATGAAATAGATATCGTCGAATTAGAATTGGAATATTGCAATATTCAGCCGACAAAGATTGTAAAAAATGGTGACGCTTTAAAGTTTTTTTATACCCTCCACCTCCAGGATGGGGGTATACTAACTTTGTCATTCCGTTTGTAACACCTTGAAATATCGCCCTGAGACCCTATAAAGCATATATATTATTGAACGTCATAAAATTCTAATGCGATCTAGCCATGTCCGTCCGTTCGCCCGTCCGTCTGTTGAAAGCCAGCATCTAAACGAAATGAGCTAAGACGTCCAAAATTTCCATAAATGCGTCTTATAGTCGTAGATCGGTTGGGATTGTAACTGGGCGAAATCGGTCCAGAGGGAAAAATTGTTCCCTCACAAGGACTGAAAATACCCATGATAACCTACAATATTTTAGAGTATTTAAGCATGTTTTTTTTTCAATATGACCGCTTGTATATACATACTTGATATTGGGAATGCGCATTGTCCCTATAACAAAAACGTGCGCCATAAAGTGATACTTATTCGTAGAGGATGAAATGGGGGCAAAAAAGGGATACAAATGGTACCTATCAAACGAAAACAGCTAGAAGCACAAAATTCGGTGTGTACATTCAACTAATTGAGTAGATACATAAAGTAGAAGTATTTTCCCAAATTCGAACTTTTAAGGGGCAAAATGGTAATAAAGGGATAAAAATGGTACCAAACAGCTGCACCTCATGAAATTCGGTGTATACATTCCTCTGATTGCGTATAGACACGTAAAATAAACGGATTTTTCGAAAATCGTACTTTTTGGGATTAAATGAAATAAGGGGATAAAAATAGTACCAACCAACTGACCACAGCTAGAGTAGTGAAATTCGGACTATAGATTCCTCTGACTGCGTAGACACGAAAAATAAAAGATTTTTTCAAATTCGTACTTTCATGGGTACAGAGAAATAAAAATAGCGCCTAAACGACTACAGGTAGAATGATGAAATTCGGTGTGTACATCCCTCTAATTGTGTAGACACGTAAAATGAAGAGATTTAGACAGTCGTACTCTTAAGTGGGTAATATAGGAAAAAGGGGATAAAAATGACACCAACCAAATGACCGAAACTAGAATTACGGTATTCGGTGTAGACATTCCTCTGACTGCATAGAAATGCAAAATAAAAAGTTTTTTTCCAAATTCGTACTTTTTATTTGCACTATGTACGTCTGATAATGGATTTTCAAAATTTGTACTTTTGGAATTAAAATAGAATGGAAATACAAACAACTGTAGCACCCACTCTCTACCAATATTCATTGTATTTAAGCTTTTTGAAAATATAAATATAAGAATATTTATTTTTTGAATTGACGTATTGGTAGCCTAGCCTTATAAGCGTGGTTTGAAATAATTAAATAATAATTAAATATAAGTTAGTTATAAAATTATTTTTTCAATATTTGTGTTTGCTTTGGTTTTGCTATATTAAAAAAATATATTTTCCTGTAATATTACTGCACTTCTACGAAAACCGACAACCTCTCTGGAATGCAATCCATGGTGGAGGGTATATAAAGTTCGGCCCGGCAGAACTTAACGCCGTTTTTACTTGTTTTTATATTTATTTTAATTTTTAGCAAGCGGGAAAACCAACTTCCGCTGTCGAAGATTTACCATATGATCATCTGTTCTAATTATGGAGGTTATATCGTAATATCCTCATATAGATGGCGGTATCGTCGATTTTCTCAAAACACCATTTTCCCAACGACAGCAGCTGGGAAAATGTAAACATGAAATAGATATCACTAGAGTATAATGCAATATTACAATATTCAGCCATCAATATTTTGAATACCACCTGCCTTTCCACCCTCAACAGCAGTCTTAAATTTATGTTGAATTTATTTATGACTTTGCCGTGTTAATACATTTTACAGCGCCTCTTCCATTATACAAATTTTATTTTGAGTTTACTGAGTGACTTTGATCTTTGAGGCGAACTCAGAGCTCCCACTCACACTAGCAGAACTATGAAGTTCCAAATAGGCCCAACTAGGCTCCAAATTCACCCCTTTGAAACTAGCGAATGGTACGCAGGATTGAAAATCGACTTTCTACTTTTCGACTAAACATCTTTTTTTTGGATTAATAATAATATCGTTTAAATTGTATATCATATTTGTCAAAATAATATAAATTATGACAAAGTTCGCTTAAATACCAAATATATTCAAAATATTTCAATGGAGAATTTACGAACGTATATAACGTGTTGTGATAATATTTCTAGTATATAATGAAACATATTCATACTAACATACCACTTGAATTTTTTCAATAAGTCATATCATATCTTTCTTCAAAAATTCTTCCACAAAACCAACACGTTGGGCCATAATTACGGTGACCATATATTCTATGAAGAATTGTATGAATTGTATTCATTTTTGTAAAAAGCCAATATAAAATTCATTTATTATAATAAACAAGTAAGGAAAGACTAAAGTCGGGCGGGGCCGACTATATGATACACTCCACTGTCTATCCGAAATTAATTCAATTTTGTAATAAAGTGAAAACGGGAAGGATTTTTGTATCCTGTAAATGTATGTGTTTGACAAAAAATGTTAAATCGGGTAATTTGTATGGGGGTATATTGAAACCTGGGACGAAGTAGGTGAAATATAATATGTATAGTTTGGCCAAAATCGGTTAAACATTTGGGAGCAACATTTGTATTGGGGCTATATCTAAATCTGAAACGATATTACCCACTTTCTGCATAGGTGTTTATAGTTGGATTATAAGATGTATTGGCCAATTTAAAGAATATCGGGCTCAATATATGGTTTCTAGAGCGGAAAATTTCAATTCGGTTGCGACTTTTGTATGGGGGCTATATCTAAATCTGAACCGATCTTGCCCACTTTCTGCATAGGTGTTTATAGTTGGATTAGTTTAGTTGTTTAGTTGGCGGAAAATGTCAATTCGGGAGCGACTTTTGTATGGGGGCTATATCTAAATCTGAACCGATTTTCTTCAAATTAAATAGCGTTCGTCCTTATCCCGAAAAACTTCGTTGTGCAAAATTTCATTTGGTTCTGTCTACAATTGCGACCTGTATCGAGATTACAAGAATAGATGGACGGACAGACAGACAGACAGACGGACATTGCTAAATCGATTCAAAAAGTGATTCTAAGTCGATCGGTATAATTAACAATGGGTCTATCTCGCTTTCTTTTGGGTGTTACAAACAAATGCACAAAGACATAATACTCTCGTGGAGTGTATAAATATATATTCATATATCGATTATTTACATATGATTTAGTATATATTTCTCTGACAACTTTATTTTCTGCAAAACATCAGAAAAAATGTTTTATGTATTTAAAAGAGACTCTAAAATGGTAATTTTCATTTTCGCAGTTAGAATATTGTTAGACATTGAGAAACCTCATTTACTCGGGGAAAATGGAAAAGCTACTAATTCAGAATAATATATAAGGAATATTTTAGTATCTGCAAATTTAAATATTTCAACACAATTCAAATGGGAGTATTTTTTCTCTGATTTTTTACATATTTTTATTTCTTCTAAAGATGACGTTAATTTTTATTTTAAGACATTCCTCATTTCTGTTACTTTAGCTAACGATTTTTCAACCAAAAAAAATTGATCAACTAAGTAAACGAGGTATTTCGATTAATCAGCACTAAAAGTCGATTTCAGTATAAAGTTGAACCCTCAAAATCGATTTTCGACTAAAATCAAATTACCAGTCCCTATTTGAAACGTACAACAGTCACGTATGTGACCAGGGAAATGCCCATATCCAATATAAATCAAACCAGATTAACCCCCTGGGAATATTTTATTTTCTCTAAATAAGTGTCAAGGTCACTATTGTATTGTGATCCGTGGCAAGTCCATGTGATGTGAGATGCCAGCTTGTATATCCAATGGAAAGTTTGAGATTTTGGCGTTAAGCGTGTTTGTCGTGTGTCAGCAAAAAAGTGTAATTAACTCGTGAAAATCACGCGAAGGTTTTTTACGATTATCGATATGAAGACTTTTGTTGATGAATCCACGTCCATAGCCACCGGTGAAGGTCTGATATAATGACTTCGATCGCGATTAATGGGTAACTATTAATTGATATCGTTGGATAAACTGTATCAATCTAAAATGGGACTATGTCGAAATATAAAGAGATTTTCCCAAATTAATCGGGGCGTTTTTAACTTGTTTACTGTGTCCATTTACAAATTTTTGTCACATTCCGACCGAGCAAAACGTGAACACCCGAAGAAGTCAAAAAATGAAGAAGTCAAATATTAAATTAAATTAGTATTAAATAAATTAACATATAAAATATTTGAATTACATGAATAAAACAATAAATATCTATTTTTTAAGCAAAAATATTTAAATTGATAAAATAATACAGAATTGAGCATTGTTTATTTATAAAAGTAATACAAACTCAAAACAAAAAAGTGCTCTCCCGAGCAACGATTCGAACCCGAGACCTTCTGGGTGCAAAGCATACACCTTACCTCTGTGACTTCATACTAAAAATATGTTCCCATTCACTTGTAAAGATGCTATTCGTAAAATGTTACGGGATATTAACATATTACAAACTTTTTTGGAAATTGTTTAAAAGAAATTCCTCAAAAGCGGGAAATATACACATTTGGTTTCCGAGATGAGATTAAAATCAAAAAACCCAGAATACTTAAAAAGGAGTGTAATCGCGGACATGAAAATAGTCATTAGATTGGTGATTATGGCTCTAATATTAGAGGTCTATAAAAAGATCTCGTCGGTTTTATGAGTGCAAATCCTTACAAGTTTCTCTTTAACCCGAATAGTGCTATAATTATTTTTTTTTTCGAATTTTGAGATAAAACTTTCATGTTATCAGTGGTCCACACTAGAAGCTTTGGTGAACGTCTTTTGTGTGTGACCATATGGTCACGCTAGCACCATTCGGGTTAATAATGCAATAGCCTTTCTGAGCTGCCTCTACACTGTAGAACCCTTCCTATTCATTGAGTACAAAAATTACATGGCTCACGGAGCTCATTGATTGGGAAAACCTCCCCCTTTCCCGGCGGTAATGTTTGTCGAAATTATATCCATTAGTATTTTGTATTCCTTTAAATTCCTTTATCCCCTACTGTAAAAAGTTTAACCTCTTTTCTGCTACTTGTAAGCCACTGTAAGCCAACATTGCTTAAGTGTTGATATTTTTCCGCACTCTTACAATGGCCAAAAACTCCAACCAACCTCCACTGATATTTGGTAGCAACGCACACACCACACCGCTTCACTGTTAGCCTATTTTTCTTACAATTGGTTAATAATAAATATTATTCAAATAACACAGCCGAGCCAACATACTCGCAGATAAAATTTAGCCGGTGTTTGTGAAGTCTATCACGTACTCCAGGCAGGGCAGCGGTTGCCGCTCAAGTTAAAGTATGTCCGTCGGCCGGCCTTTGTTCCAAATACCAGAAAAGAGGTCTTAAGATTCGACGAAGACCACCACAATTACTTTATTATCTGGAAAGTAAATGAAATTGTTATTTCTATTAGATGTTGTTTGGTTCCATTATTCAGTTCGTTTCGTATGTATTGACAACATATTTATTAACCCCTTTTTGATTTGCCAATACCATTTATCACTGTCAGACGTAGACGTAGATTGTTCGAACGGGCAAAGGAATGTTCGACTATCTGTCATTATCATCATCGTCGTCAGCATCAGCTTTCAAGTGTCTCTGTGGAACACATTTTTGATTTGATGATTTCTTATCGATATTTTATGGTATAATAAATGCTATACCCTACAAAAAACTACTAAGACACCAATAATCAATGAAGAATGAAGTACAACACTCTGGCATGTGATCTTATTTTTCTTGTAGATATTGTCGAGTATAATTAGAATGTTTATTTGAAATTTACCAGACACCCCCAAAATCTTGATTTAGGGGTGAATAACCGGGTTTTCGCACACTTATAAGTATAACTTAGGTTGTTAGGTTGTTAACCGATTTTCAATTTCTATGTAATTCTGTTCAGCAAACACAATTTTTGTAAACATTTTTCTTCCATTTTTCAAGTTTGCAATATTTTTCCTCATTATTTCGCTTAGTAACCGCACCACTTGTAAGTTTATTTAAATAATACATTTAGTAAGAAGTAAAATGTCGCTTTGTCTGAAAAAATCCATTTGCAATTGACTTAGTTATTGAAGTTTTTATTATGAATAATTATTTGCAAAAATTCAAGTTTTGGTGAATCCTACCTGTTTTACGAACTGAAGTAAAAACACATAAAATTCAACAAAACATATAAAAATGGTAAAAAAAACATGTCGACCATTATAATAAAAAAATCCCCACTTTTGGAACATATTTTCCCCACTTTGGGAATTCGGTCCAAAGTGGGGAAAAGTTGAGGTTCAATAAAAATACATAAAATTCATCAAAACATATAAAAATTTTTAAAAAGCATGTCGACTATTCCAATAAAAAATCCCCAATTTTGGAACACATTTTCCACACTTTGGGAATTCCGTTCAAAGTGGGGAAAAATGAGGTCCAATAAAAATACATAAAATTTATCAAAACATATAAAAATGGTAAAAATTGCATGTTGATTATTTTAATAAAAATCCCCAATTTTGGAACACATTTTCCCACTTTGGGAATTCGGTCCAAAGTGGGGAAAATTGAGGTCCAATAAAAATACATAAAATTCATCAAAACATATAAAAAGATGGTAAAAAAAAGAATGTCGACCATTTTAATAAAAATTCCCAATTTTGGACCACATTTTCCCCACTTTGTGAATTCAGTCCAAAGTGGGGAAAATTGAGATTCAATAAAAATACATAAAATTCATCAAAACAGATAAAAATGGTAAAAAAAGCATGTCGACCATTTTAATAAAAATCCCCAATTTTAGAACAAATTTCCAACACTTTCGGAATTCGGTCCAAAGTGGGGAAAAATTGAGGTCCAATAAAAATACATAAAATTCATCAAAACGGGTAAAAGTGGTAAAAAAGCATGTGGACCATTTTAATAAAAAATCCCCAATTTTGGAACACATTTTCCCCACTTTGGGAATTCGGTCCAAAGTGGGGAAAAATGAAGTCCAATAAAATTCATCAAAACATATAAAACTGATAAAAAAGCATACAAATTCCCAATTTTGCAACACATTTTCTCCACTTTGGGAATTCGGTCCACAGTGGGAAAAATTTGAAGTCCAATAAAAATACATAAAATTCTTCAAAACATATAAAAGTGGTAAAGAAAAACATGTCCACCACTTTAATAAAAATCCCCTATTTTGGAACACATTTTCCCCACTTTGGGAATTCGGTCCACAGTGGGAAAAATTTGAAGTCCAATAAAAATACATAAAATTCTTCAAGACATATAAAAATGGTAAAAAAACATGTCGACCATTTTAATAAAAATCCCCAATTTTGGAACAAATTTCCAACACTTTGGGAATTCGGTCCAATAAAAATACATAAAATTCATCAAAACAGATAGAAATTGAAAAAAAAAACATTTAAAAATATCCTCAATTTTGGAACACATTTTCCCCACTTTGGGAATTCGGTTATTTTTTGGAAAAATTGAAAATCTAGTAATTTTGGACGTTAGGGTTCTTATTCACGACAACTTTTTCGCTGTTCTTCTTTTGCGCGTACATTTCTAATGTAGGGTGTTAGCCAACCTCGCTGTGCCATTTATTTGCAATATGTTTTCTAAACCCAAAAAAGCAACGAATGTCAGCGATGAGTTTGCAGAAAATAGAGGCATAGCATAAGAAATCATTATAAAAATGCTTACATACATACCACGTCTACTTGAAAATAATGGGGAGAAAAAAACGTGTTTCAATTTTGCAAATTCATTTTGAAAGTCAAGAGAAACAACAATCCCTTGGCAAGACAAGACCTAAGCACTTATATAATTTCATTAAGTCGTAGTAATGAAAAAGTGACTACAAACAAGCATTTCACTCTGTTTACAGCAATTATCACAGCATCGTGGTTGTCAGTTACAAACAACGCCATCCCAGCATCATCGCTTCTGTCAAACACAACATGGAAGTTGACTTTAATTTAGTTTCTTCTAACTGGGTATCGCTAGCGATCGATACACTTCGGCTACAGCTCGAGCTATCAATCGTCGTCCCATCATTTTGCTGCCGTCCAACGTAATGATTTATTTTGTCTTCACTTTAATACCCTTTATCATGTTGGTTCATCAAGACATGGTTGACGATCTACTTCAAGTGCATTGGTCGTGGGTCTTTTCCAGTTTCCGTTTTTATTTTCTTCTTGTAAATCGTTTGCTTATCTACCACTTCGTCACCTTGTCGACTTTTCGCGCGGTTCTGCCCCCACCTCTTGTTAGCGTTTATTTCCGTGATTTTCTCATTACATGGCCACCAGAAGTTAAATGTCAAAAACATTTCGCCTCCTTAACAATATCGTGGCTGCAAATTACACTATGCAACACGAAATTTTCGAAGATTTTATATTTAGAGCTGGCGAAATTCAAAATTTTTGAAATTGGCAAAGACAAAATCTGGAGAGTAGAAATTGTCAAGATTTTAATTTGCTATAAGCCCCACAAAATTACGGAAAAATAGAAATCTTCTGTGGAATTTAAAGAATCCAACAAAATTCATTTGCAATTGAAGCAAAATCTGCAAAAATGAACTTGTAAATTTTGTATCCAAAATTTAAATTTGTTTGCGCAAAAATTGCTCGAAGCAAGTCGCAGCCAATTATTGTCAGTTCAGAAATGTTGTTCGTATGACAGTAGAGTCATCAGTGGTAAGTTGTTGCCGAAAAATTGTGTACATTTGACTCCCCCAGAGCGGTGGGAGCAAATTTTATAAAAATGTTGCTTTTGTATGGGAGTCCCCTTAAGCATAATAGGAAGTCTATAAACTTTTCCCCTTGAGGAATTGTGATAGGGGGTAGGTATGTTTGGGGAAAATGTTGGAGAGGGAAAAATTAATTAATCAGTCGTACACATCTCCTATATATGGGTGACTCGGGACAGTTTTGGCCTTTCTTTCATACAAAAATATAAAAAATATAAAAATAACCACTTTAAGGGTTGGAGAGAGTAGATATGTTCTGAGAAAATTTGGGGGCTAAAAAATATTTTGAGTTTTTCGTACATTTGCCAGCCTTAGGGGCCTTGGGACACTTAGAGCGGTGGGAAGAAATTTTATAAAAATTTATTTTTTGTATGGAGTGGAGATTGGAGGTATGTGTGTACAAAAAAATGTTGGGGAGGGGAAATAAATGGGGGTCGTTCTTACATTTAACCCTCTGGGGGCGACTGCGAGGTAGTTTTGGGCCTTGCTGTCATAACAAAAATTATTAAAAAATAAAACAGAAATCGTATGGGGACCAGCTTAAGGGTTGTAGGAGGGGAGAGTCATAACAAAAATTATTAAAAAATAAAACAAAAATTGTACGGGGTCCACCTTAAGGGTTGTAGGAGGAAATTAATGGGGCCTTACACTTAAACCTTCTGGATGCGATTACGAGGCAGTTTTGGGGCTATTTGTATATTTTTACTCCTTTTCTCTCAAATTTGACCTCGAGGAGCGCCGACTTGCAACCACCCCCATTTTTTGGTTCATGGATTTTTTTCCTAAAATTCCCATACAACACTATCCCACCCCTAGTGGAAAATAGTATAACACCATTTGTTTTGCTGAAGAGTTCCGAGAAATTATGAAAATCACCGGTCACAGACGGACCGGTGATTTGCAACGCGACTCACACATCGAAATCCAAAAAATACGAGTTCTTTAAATTTCTCCGAAAATATTCTACGATTTCAGATATATTTATGAAGAACATTTCCGAAACCTACCTTAAATCTAGACAGAATTATAATAAATTTAGAAAATAAATATTGGCGCCATCTATATTTCATTATCAAAATCCAAAAATGGAATCCAAATTAGCGCCATCTACAGAGTCATGCTAGATATATAAATTAACTATTGGCGCCATCTGCATATCATGTTTGTATAGTTAATATGACATTATGAAAGATCGTTATTGCTAAATTTCTGATAATTATCCAGTACGTCAATGCAAGCTCACATATAGTAATAAAAAATAACTTTTTGCACCATCTACACTTCCATTATAAAAAGGTCATATGAACGATTCTTATCTAGTAGCTACAGGTATTTTGGATGCAGTAATGCTAGAAATCTTTAAAGTTCTCCAGAAATATTCTACGACTTCTGATACGAAATCTACCCCAAATCTAGACCGAGTCGTACTAAATATAGAAATGAACTATTGGCGCCGTCTACATTTCATGTTTGTATAGTTAATATGACATTAATTGATCGAAAGAATTATCGCTAGTTTTTCATTTCATGTTTATAGAGATAAATAACATGTCTTGGGCTACTTCGAAGTATTTTGTTTGGAGATTTCTGTCTAATTATCTGAAGTATTCAGAAGTATCCGAGTATTCTGATAGGGATAGACTCATGTTGCACTGTACTGGGAGATACTGTGAAATGCTATTCATGGAGGTGTAGGTTATTTCATATTAACGCCCTTTTACTTGTGTTTTTACGTTTTGTAGTCTAGTGTTATTGCTCGTTAGCTAGTTGATTATATGGCTGATGTTGCTGTGTCTTTGGTGGACACGGGTTTATCTTCTTGGGGGCTTTATGAAAATGTTAATGTTGTTAACAGTCAATTGGTGTTGACATGATTTGGTTTTCGTTTTTTTATAACAAGGAAGGAAATTGATATTAAATCTAGACGAATGTAAGGCACAGTTAGGTATGAAAATATACTGGTATCAAATAAAAGTACACGCTTGATGAGATATTGACGAAGAATGTAGGAAGACAAGTTTGAGAGCATCTATATCCAAGGTCAGGGTGGCAGCCAGAGTTACCAGCTGTCATAGATTAATTGAGGTCCCTAGTGTTAGCGCGAGCCGCTCAGCAGAGTCAACGTGTTTAATACATAACCTTATTAGTAATATCACTATCGGTACCGGTTATAAATCTGACACAGTTCTTAGAAAGGTTGATCCCAGTATATCCAGACGTCAATGAGTACAATAGCAAAGCTGACTCTCAATGCTCTCCACTTCAACCTCGTTTTCACAGTTTCCGTGTAAGTCATTGGACGAAATTACCAATGTTTTGGCGTGTTTGCCGATCAGGCAATGTCTCCTGATTGCGTTAGTCTCTAGTAGCTCCTCTGTAGTGCGAGAAGATGGTTTGGCCTATTCAGGTCGTATTGTCACAAGATAATTTGTTCGCTCTGACCTGCGAGCGGCTATACATTTTCTCTCCAATCCTCCATTGAATTCATAATTTATTTATTTATTTATTGCATATCCTACACAATCTCTTCTACATAGACTACATATAGTATAGGATTTCACGAACTGTAGAAAACTCCGTTTTCCATTTGGTGATAGTTTTTCCTTTTTTAATTGTTTAATAATTTATTTATTTACATACATTTGTGATTCATACAAAGGTGATATGGACATCGAATGAAAGAGAAGAATATCTGTTAAAAATAACTCAAGATTCATGCATCTATCTGCATAAGTTTAGAATCAACAACTAATTCAATTTGTCCCCCTTAAAAAGTTAAAATCTATTTATTTTTATTTTTGAGGGATAAATTTGAAATGATTGTTATTGCTAAACTTATATAGCTAGAAGCATGAAATTTTAAGTATTTTTAACAGATATGCTTCTCTTTCAATTGATATCCATATAAAACCTTTGTATGAGTTGGAAAGTAGGATAATAAATTTTGAAAACATCTATATAAAGGGTGATTTTTTAAGAGCTTGATAACTTTTTTTTTTTAAAAAAACGCATAAAATTACTTTTTGCAGATAATTTCATTTAAATGTTGACCGCGGCTGCGTCTTAGGTGGTGCATCCGCTTAGTCCAATTTTGGCATTTCCACGTTTTTGAGTAACAGAGACCCAATTGGTGCGAACGGCGACGAATCGAAAATTGGTGGTCATCATTAACACTGGCCGATACAGCTGCGATATTTTCTTCAGTTCGCACTCTACGTAAGCGTGTTGGTGGTTTAATGTCCAACAATGTAAATTTGGTGCGAAATTTAGTCACAATAGCCCGAATAGCCGCTTCAGTGGGTCGATTAAACTGACCATAAAATGGAAGCGCGCAATGAACTTTCTTAACAGAGCACGCATTTTGATAATAAAATTCAATAATTTGCAAGCGTTGTTCGTTTGTAAGACGATTCATGATGAAATGTCAAAGCATACTGAGCATCTTTCTCTTTGACACCATGTCTGAAATCCCACGTGATCTGTCAAATACTAATGCATGAAAATCCTAACCTCAAAAAAATCACTCTTTATATATCCTTTGGAAATAGAAAATCCTGTAGAAAGGAGAAAATATCTCAATCTGCTATATACGACGTCTAGTTTCACGTGTATATGGTCTTGCTAAGTTCCTACTTTCGCACGGTTGACATATAAATTTCTCATGAATCCAATTAGATTTGGAATCTGAATTCGAAGCAAAATTTGAGAGAACTTTAAAGGAAACTGGTTTTGAAATTTTGCTAGATCCAAAATACCTATTGTTTTTTTGCCAATAGATTATTGGCAAGGGATCATATTATCCCTGCATAATTGAAATGTAGATGGCGCCAATCGTTGATTTTTGTTGCCCTTTTGAATTTTTCGATGAAGATGTTCTTCGAATTGAAATCATAGACAGATTTCACAAAACTTTAAAGAGATCTGGCTATGAAATATTGCCGCAACCCAAGTGTAATCCAGAACGTGTCTGTGCTGTATGTGTACGACGGACAGTGATTTACGCTAAATAGATTTGTTCACAATATTACAAACTGTTTAGGTTATTTTTCATGACCAGATTTGTTTGAAAGATCTATTGAAAACATTATTATTTTTTGTTAAGAAATAATGCCATCATAGTTTATCTACAAACTTCAATCGTAGATGGTGCTAATAGTTATTTGCGAAATTTCTTATAATCTTGTCTCTATTTGGAATCTGAAATCAAAGAACTTTAAAGAAATCTAGTTTTGAAAATTTGCTGCAACAAAAATCACTATTGATTTTTGTGGAGAATAGATCATATGATATATGTATAACTAAAATATAGATGACACCAATAGTTGACTTCTGTTGGTTTGTATTGGACTTTTGAATTTCTTATTATTCTGCTTAGACTTATGGTTGTGTTTTCGAAAATGTTCATCGAATTGAAATCATAGACTGATTTCACAAGACTTGAGAGAGCGCTGCCTTTGAAAGAAGCCAAGCTAGAAGCCAAGTGTAATCCAACACATGATGTGTACGGCGGACGGTGATTCACATAAAATTTGAACTCTCATCGAATGTTTAGGATAATAGTCAATATTTTTACGGTCAGATCTGCGTTGAAAAATCTATGCTTATAGCCTTTTATTAAGAAATAGTGGCATATTTGCTCTACAAACTTGAAGTGTAGATGGTGCTAATATTTAATTTTTAAATTTCTTATGTTTCTGCTTAAATTTGTGATCGAAGAAAAAATTTGAGAGAACACTAAAAATTTTAGTTTTGAAATTCAGCTGGATACAAAAATTCTTTCGATTTCTGTTGATAATTGATCATATGATCCCAGTCAGCATAACTGAAATGCAGATGGAGCTAATAGTTGATTTCTCTTAATTTGTATTGGACTTTTGATATTTTTATTATTCTGCTTAGGTTTATGGTTGTGTTTCCAAGATGTCCATCGAATTGAAATCATGGACTGATTACACAAGACTTTAGAGAGCGCTGTCTTTGAAGTTTCTGCTAGAAGCCAAGTGTGGCCCAAGGCGTGGCAATTATAAGATGTGTTCGACGGACCGTGATTCACACAAAATTGGATTTTAACAATATGACAGACTGTTCAGGATACTAGTGAATATTTTCATGACCAGATCTGTTTGAATGACCAATCCTTATTACTCTACAAACATGAATTGTAGATGGCGCTAATAGTTAATATCTAAATTGTCTAGATTTGGGGTTAGGTTCAGAAATGTTTATTGGATCTAAAATCATAGATAGAAGTCTAACTTTCAAATTTTGTTGAAACCGATATCCCTATGGCGTTTAGTTGGGAATCGATGCATAATTGAAATGTAGATGGCGCCAATAGTTGATTTTGGTTCAAAAATGTTCATCGGATCTAAAATCATAGAAAGAAGTCTAACTTTGAACTGTTGTTGAATCCAACATCCCTATGGCATTTAGTTGGGAATCAATGCATAATTAAAATGTAGATGGCGCCAATAGTTGATTTCGGTTCACCTTTGAATTTTTTATTACAGACGGTTGTGTTTCGAAAGTTTTCATGGATTTGGAATCATACACTGTTTTTTTGTTAAGAAATTATGCCATATTTACTCTACAAAATTGAAATGTAGATGGCTCTAGCAGTTAATTTAATTTTGAATTTTTGTTGAATCCAACATCCCTATGACATTTAGTTGAGAATCGATCAAATTATCCCTGCATAACTGAAATATAGGTGGCGCTAATAGTTGATTTCGGTTGATATGTAATGGACTTTTGAATTTCGTATTATATACTGTTGTGTTTCGAAAATTTTCATCGATTTGGAATCATAGACTGAATTTTTTGATAAGAAATGATGCCATATTTACTCTACAAAATTGAAATGTAGATGGCTCTAGCAGTTAATTTAATTTTGAATTTTTGTTGAATCCAACATCCCCATGACATTTAGTTGAGAATCGATCAAATGATCCCTGCATAATTGAAATGTATATGGCACCAATATTTGATTTCGGTTCACCTTTGAATTTCTTATTACAGACGGTTGTGTTTCAGAAAATTTTCTTCGATTTGGAATCATAGACAGAATTTTTTTAAGAAATGATACCATGTTTACTCTACAAAATTGAAATGTAGATGGCGCTAATGGTTAATTTAATTTAATTTAATTTGCTTATGATCCTGTCTTGGTAGAGATTAGGTTTGGAAATATTCATCGGATTTGAAATGGTGAAAAGATATGAGAGAACTTTAAAGCAATCCCTACTGTTTTTGTTGGAGAACACCGTACGACAATTAAAAAAATCGTTATAATTGAACCGTATGATATACGTATGAAACTATAGACAAAATGGAGTTACTTGGCGTTTTTAGTTTTTCATTTCCTCATGTTGTTGCCACTTCACAGAACTACAAAATTCAAAGGATATAATTTTGCAAAAAATTATTTTATATACTTGTTCGCAATTTATTGTAACGGCATTAGTGTCAAATTAAAGAGGAGAATATCTATTAAAAATACGTCAAATATCATGCTTATATCTGTATTAGTTCAGCAGTAACAGCTATTTCAAGTTTCCCCTTAGTTTTTCTAGTTTATTCATATCTTGTTTTTTAAGAGACAACATTTTAAATGGTTGTTAGTACTAAACTAATACAGATAAAAGCTTGAAATTTAAAGTATTTTTAGCACTTATTCTCTTCGTTGATTTAGCATTTATACCCATGTCATAGGTTGCGAATAAGTATTAAAAGTATTTTTTGAAAAATTGTATCCTTTGAAACCTTGAGGCAACAGGATGAGAAATGAAAAACTGAAAATGCCAATCAACTCTATATCACCTATATTATCAGATGTATATCGTCTGGTTCAAGTGATACAAGTCATACAGTGTAATAGGATCCCAGCATAACTGAAATATAGATGGCGCTAATAGCTACAATTCTATAATTTGGATGATTCTATCTAGATTTGGGGAATTTATGATTGAACGAGCAATAGTCAATTTCATAATTCGAAATATTTTCCATTCCTCTGGAGAGATCTCAAGAAAAAGGTTGTGGACACATCAAAGGCTTCTTCGCCAATCGTTGTTCTTGAATGTCCATGAACAAGATGAATTCTTTGGATGGCTGATAATCAGTATTGTTAGCCGGATGATCAATTATTTCGATGATGATTTGATTCCTAATGTATCGTGAATTGTATCGTTTGAAACCAGTAATTTTGTTAGCACTTAAAAAAGGGAGAGAGCTCGGATTGTCGTTCCTAAGAATTATCCGGATTTGAGTTTGGACGACCTTTGTGAAATTCATCATCAATTTATCCCTGAATTTTACTTTGGCTAAGGATGTGGTTTCATTTCCAAAAGTGGAAGATTTCTTGTCTAAATAATTCACATTGAAAATCTTAATAAATCAAAGTCCGAAAATTTTAACGAGTTTGTTCCATTTTTTGCTGACATATTGTAAACAACACAGAGCGCGCTCAACTGGATGGAATGTGTTCTCAATAATGTTATGGTCAAAAATGTCAAACATTCCATGAGAAACATCTGCAACACTTAAGGTGGCCAAGGTTCACAATATAAAACAGATACTCAACATTGTTGACTTTGCCTAAACTTTAGTTGACTATAGTAAATTGACTCTATTGACCAATTTTATTGACTGCTACCTCTTTTTGAAGTATTTTTGTTGGCTATGCTGGCGAATTGTATTTCATTTCCCATCGGATAAAAATATCTCTCTCAAAAAATTATATAATATCCAAAGACTTTCTAAACTCACCGTGGATCAATCAGCCAAGCTATTCATTAAATTAAACCTGAACATAAATCATTTAAATTATATTTGTATAACTATGCAAATTGAATTTTTTTCATACTAAAATATTTCTCTCTCTCTCTTCTTGTCTCTTTTACAGGTAATATTTGAAGAATGGAAACAGAAAGCACTGAGCTAGTGGTGAGAAAAATATTCATGCGTAACGTCAAGAAATGATACCATCAATAAACATTTAATGGCTGACAAACAGACTGTCATCTATTTAATGAATAGAAAACACAACACTTGTAATTGAAATGCAACACCACACAGACAGACAGACGTCTACAAAAACCCTTAACCATATCTGCAACTATTGCCACAGCCATATCTACTATCTAAACACTTACATATAACAGGGCCCGAAAAAAAACCTTTTTGTCTAATGAAAGTGGGTGACATGCGTCAGAAATATCGCCAGCCACCAAGAGAAAAATTAATTATGGTGTCACTACCGGTGCGCGGTCACATGCCAAGGTGACAGACAGCGTAATGACAACTCTAGACAAAATTCGTATTCGCATGATTCGCGTTATGACGTCGCGATGTTGCCGTCTTCACTATTTCACTGGCAGCCACCTTTCGGAAATGTGTTGGTTTGGTGGGGAGGGGAGGGGGATTGAATTCGTTCAATTGCTCAATGCACGACATCATGTAAGAGGGCGTAATCTGTTTCTTAATTTCTGCGGTTTTCTTTTTGGTCATAGATAAAAGTGTGTAATTGTTTTATATAAACCCGGGCTATAGATGTGTGTGGGCACCCTACCGAGAGTGAGGCAAGTATTATAAGTTTAATAAGAGATATGTGACCATCTAATAGCAATACAGATTACAATAATGGAGGTTTAGTTTACGATCGGGTGATCAAGACTTCCCCACAAATCCTGCTTGAGCTTAAATCAAATTAGTTTTATACACATATATAACTAACTTGTTCAATTCTATTAAAATATTAATTAAATAAATTAAAATTGTTATTGAATTAATGAATATATTAATATAATAATTTAATATAAAAATGTAATTACTTAATAAATAATATGAATTAGTGAATGTAGTAATATAATTAATTAACAAATTAATTAAATTATTTGTTAGGTTAAATAATTAACTTGTTCAATTCGGTTAAAATATAAATAAATAAAAATTTTTATTGAATTTAAAGCGAAGGAATAATGTAATAAATTAAAATATTATTGGAATTAATGAATATATTTATTGATTTTATTATTAATATAATTATAATAAATTTATTAAGTAACTAATTTATTCGAATGAATTTAAAAGGAAATTGCATAATTTTTTTTATTGAATTAATCAATATATTAATTAGTAAACTTTTTTGTTTAGTTAAATTAAAAAAATGATTAAATGAATTAAACTATTAATTCGATTATTGAATATAATAATTATATTAATTAATATATAGTAATAAAGATTGCCATAATGGAGGTTTAGTTTTCGATCGGGTGAACAAGAATTCTCCACAAATCCTACGTGAGCGTAAATCAAATTAGTTAAATACACAGTTACACTAACTTGTTCAGTTCTATGAAAAATTTAATTGAATCAATTAATATATTAATTATAATATTAATTGAAATAATAATTGAATTAATTTATAAATTAATTGAACTATTAATATATTTAACTATTAATTATAATTATATATACATATATATATATTGATATATATATTAGAGTGGCTTCAAATAAAAGTAGTGGATGTTCCCGACTAAAATGAAAGATTGGCTTGTTTTATGTGTTCTCCCAAAATATGTCGCTTATATCATTGTCCGTTCGTGAGCTGGACGCGTTCAAGACAACCTCTATAAATTAGGTTTTTCTTGAATAAAATTCACGGTGATGAGAATGGTATTTAGAAAAAACCCGTAAGAAATTAAAATCTGGCCTTATCAAACCATATCAAGAAATTGTATTTTAACCCAGGATAGAGGGTAGAATTTTAACATTTTTGTGCAATTTTTCTTGCATTTTTTATAAAAACCGCAATATTTTCCATATTTTAGTTTGATCGTTGAAGAGGTATTGACCACCAATTGCAATTTCCTAACCCATTAAGGGCCTACAATTTGTTTCTTACTGTTGGTTCTCACTGGGTTAAATGTGATGTAAAAACTGAAATATGGGGTTAGTTACATCGTAAACACATTCTAGTCCTAATTTAAAAGAAAACTTCTGAAATTTTGGTCTTTAAATGTATAAATTGGGAGGAAAACTTCACATAAGATGTTACAAATAAAACCGGGCGACATGATTTCCCTCCCAAGAACGGGATTATATAGAATTGAAACTAAAGGTCACTAATAGGAAAACTCATACTCAGTTTTTTATTTCGTGGTCGTTTGTATTTTTTTACAGGACTTTTAATTTCCAAAGGATGTAAATGTTTCAACAATTTAATTTCGTACTTTTGCGTGTCATACAATGGCGATGTGGGTATCAAATGATAGAGAAGAACATCTGCTAAATATACTTTAAATTCAATGCGTCTATCATGTTAATTTAACATTAACAAACATTTCATTTTTTCCTCTTTAAACAGTTTATGTAGATTTTTATTTAAGGGGGAAATTTGAAATGGTTGAACTTCTTTCCAAAAATGTGCTTTATATAAGACTAGAATGTGTTTACGATGCAAATAACTCAATATTTCAGTTTTTACTTCACATTTAACCCACTGAGCATTAACAGTATGAAAACAAATTGTAGCCCTTAATGGTTTAGAAAATTGTAAAAATTGCTATTGGTTACGAATACCTTTCCAAGGAGCCCCTAAAAACATAAATCGAACTAAAAATGTGGAAGTTATTGCGGTTTTTATAAAAAATGCATCAAAAATTGCACTCAAAAGTATAAATCTTCCCTTTATACTGGGTCATATTGTAAGTTTTTAATATGATTTGATAAAACTCGGGTCGAATTTTAAATGTCCTTTATTTGTCACATAAATATGGGTCCGCCATCTAACTTCTTTTTTCAACTATTCAACCGTTGAACTATTATTTGTGGGGTGCCCTCAGCAGCCATTTGAATGAAATTATTTTCCATTATTAACCCGAAGGATTGTTCTTTCAAATAAAAAGAAATTTGAGAAAATATTCAGTAGTTTTTTTTTATAACATTTTCAAAAAAAAAGTTATTTGGCGGACCCATATAAGTAGAAAGAGTGCATATATAATGTATAACAAAAATTCAGGTTAAAGATAGGGCGATAATTAAAATAATGGTTAGGTTAAATAACTAACTTCTTGAACTCAATTAAAAAAAAAAATAAATTAATTAAAAGTTTTATAGAATTGAAATTGAGAAATTAATGGAATGCAGTAAAATATTATTTGAAATAATGAATATATTTTAATTATTATTATTCATATGGTACATTCCACGAAAAAACGGACAATTAAAAAAAATATTTTTGATTTATTCCATTTTTTTTACATTTTTTAGTATCCATTAAAAAACACCCCCGGCATACTTCTGGATATTCTTTTTTTTAATATTTTTGTTTTTTGAACTACTTTTCAGAAAAAATATTGAAAAAAATATTCACGATGTTTTTTATACAAATTTAGATTTTTTAACTTAAAACTTTATTTTTTAATTGTTTGTACTCCTCGATTTTCTCGATTTTTTTTATTTAAACATCTATTTATTCTGTAAATTTTGAGGCTTGGTCGAAAGTGGGCCTATAATAATTTATATATTTTTTTAATTTTTTGAAAATTTGGAAAACCAAAAATAAATTTAAACATTATTTTTTAAATTGTTTGTACTCTTCGATTTTCTCGAAAAAAAATTTTAATTTTTTGAAAATTTGGAAAACCAAAAATAAATTTAAACTTTATTTTTTAATTGTTTGTACTCTTCGATCTTCTCGAAAAAAAAATTATTTAAACACCAATTTACTCTGTAAAATTTTCAGGCTTGGTTGAAAGTGAGCCTATACAAATTAATATGTTTTTTTTAATTTTTTCCGTGTTTCCAAGTTTTCAAAAAATTAAGAAATTAAAAAACATAGTAATTTGCATAAGCCCACTTTCAACCAAGCCTCAAAATTTACAGAGTAAATAGGTGTTTAAATAATTTTTTTCGAGAAAATCGAAGAGTACAAACAATTAAAAAATAAAGTTTAAATTTATTTTCAATTTTCCACATTTTCAAAAAAATTAAAAAAAATATTAACTATTATAGCCCCACTTTCGACCAAGCCTCAAAATTTACAGAAATTTTGCATGAATACGTCTTATAGTTGTACATCGGTTGGGATTGTGAATTCGGTCCACAGGGACAATTTTTTCCCTTACAAGGACTGAAAATACTCCTAATATAGCGCCCCGGTAGTCGAGTTGGTAGCGTGCTCGGCTATCAGCGTGGGGGTCGTGGGTTCGATTCCCACCAAAGGCTCTGGTCTGTCGCTGCAATAACTAGCTACAATGGTCTTAGTCACCCCGGCTCAATCCCTGGACCCAAAATTAGAATATAAATTTACTTTGTATTGTAATTCATAATACATAAATAAAAAAATAAAATACTCCTAATATTTATAGTATTTCAGCACGTTTTTGAATATATCTGCCTATATTTACTTGATATTTGGATTTATATTGATTTTTATTTGTAGTAGGAGAAATGTGACAAAAAGGGATAAAAATAGTACATGTCAAACGAAAACAGTCAGAAACACGAAATTTGAGTAGATACATAATATAAAAGTATTTTTCCAAATTCGTACTTTTAAGTGGTTAAATGGTAATGGAGGGATAAAAGTGGTACCAAACAAACGGAAGCACCTAGCATAATGAAATTCGGGGTATACATTCCTCTGATTGCGTAGACATGTAAAATAAAGGGATTTTTCGAAATTTGTACTTATAGGGTGGTAAAATGGAAAAAGGGGATTCCTATGACTGCGTAGACACGAAAAGGTTTTTCCAAATTCGTACTTTCAAGGGATACCATGGGAACAAAGGGATAAAAATGGTACCCACTAAACGGCTACAGCTAGAATGATAAAGTTCGGTGTGGACATCCCTCTAATTGAGTAGACACGTAAAATAAAGAGACTTTCGATAGTCGCACTTTTAAGGGGTAAAATGGGGAAAAGGGTATAGAAATGGTACCAAACCCAATGGCAGCAGCTAGAATAGTTGAATTCGGTGTATTCATACCTCTGACTGCATAAACTCGCAAAATAAAAAGTGTTTTCCAAATTAGTACTTTTTCAGTTTTACGGCAAAACTGGGTAGAATCTTGAAGTTAGGTTATTTTGCACGGTGTACGTGAGAGATAATGGATTTTGAAAAAAGGAATACTTTTAGAATTAAAATAGGATGGAAATACAAACAAACGGCTGTAAATGAAAATACACCCACTTTCCCACATTATTTAGAGTATTTAAGCACTTTTGAAGATTCTGAACTGACTTGGAGTATTGTTTCGATACATATACAGGATTTTCCAACAAGAGGTGTTATTCTGAATCACCCGGTATTTCGGTAGCTGTCACTTTTGAAGATTTTATTCTTGGACATTTGACAAGACTGCGCCATTACTAAAAATGGCACGCTACACGGTTCAACAACGCATTGAAATTATTAAAATTCATCAATGAAAATGATCTGGAATTCCATCGAAACATCATCTTGACTGATGAGGCCCATTTCCACCTCGGTGGCTACGTCAACAAGCAAAATTGTCGCATCTGGGCCTCGAAAAACCCAAGAGTTATTGTTGGGAAGAGTCTTCATCATCATCGTGTGATTGTTTGGTGCGGTTTATGGTCCGAACATTACTTTTTGGAAAATGAGGTTAGATCAATAGTTACGGTGAATGGATGGCGCTATCGAGAGATGATTAATGATTTTTTATGGTCGGAATTGGATGGTATTGATCTGGACAACGTTTAATTTCAACAAGATGGCGCTACATGCCACACAAGCAACGAAACCATTGCTCTTTTACGGGAAATGTTTCCGCGCCGTGTTATCTCTCGAAGAGGTGATCACAATTGGCCACCGAGATCTTGTGATTTAACACCCTGCGACATCTTCCTTTGGGGCCACGTGAAAGATAAGGTCTATGCCAACAGCCCAGAGGCGATTCAAGACCTCAAAGATAGAATTCGCGAGGCTATCGAGGACATAGGGCAGCCACTTTGCGATTTGGTTATGGAAATTTTCATGAAAAGGATATGGTCCTGTAAGCGTTGTCGTGGTGGCCATTTGGCTGATGTTGTTTTTCATTATTAACGGCATACCTTCCTCTTTATTATGAAATAAACATCCGATCATTTATCTCAAAAAAATGAATTTTTTCTTTGAATAATAAAATAACACCTCTTGTTGGAAAAGCCTGTAGCATGAACATATTGGTAGCCTTGTAAGCGTGGTTTAAAATAATTAAAATGTTATATTTATTTTTTACAATATTTTTATTTGATTTGGTTCAGAATAACGACCCTTTACTTCTTTTCTTCATTTTTGCAGAATAAACTTATAGTACAGATGGTCTGAGTTTCTTTTTACAGTGACTCAAAGTTTTTATTTTTGGGTTGTAGGGAGCATTATACTAAGTGAAAAAACTGTTGTAAGTTAACGTCTTAGAGAATTGTCAGAACTATATTGTGGAATTTTAAGAATATAATTTTTGTGGAACGCTTTAAGCCTCTAGCTCCTCTCTTTATGGCTTCTTTTTCGCGAAAATAAACAAGTTCTTTCAAAAAGGACACTTAACGATTAAAATGTTGTATGAAAAATGTTGTCGGAAATTTTCAGTGGCGGTCACGCTTAAATAGCAAAATCACTCGCCAACTTATACAACAAAATGATCCCACCGTCCGTTTTGCCAACCCCACGCAAAAACCATGGTAGCCTATCATATAACACGACTTATACCAAACCTAATTATCGCCACTATCATCTGTGTAAATGAATAAATAAAAAACGTCAACATAAATTTTAATTTTAATGCTGAACCTTGTTTTTGTTGTTTATTTTACCACTTTGTTGTTGTTGGTGAAGGTAGTCTGATGCCACACACACACACAACTCACACACCTACCATTCGTATGGTAGGGGTTCGTTTCTTTGTCGAGGCTTTTTTTGTCGTTTTGATGAAATAACGCCGCAACTTTTTTTGGGAATATGTGGTAGACAACAATGGCCGGCTGCCCCCCACACCGTGTTCCCTTTTCTAACACTTTCACTTCCCTGTGAATAAAATGTTTGCTGTTCGGTTCCAATGCGTTGTGTCTGGGCATTGGCAAATTTGCTTAAAGAAGAAGTTGGTTGAAGTGAAAAAGTGTGCTAGTTTTCGACACTCGAAGAAAAATGTTAGCTATTCTTTAAATAATAACTAAGTCAGGATTTATTGTTGATTTGACATTGTAGGTCATAAGGTCGAAGTTTGTGTGTCCGGTCAGACCGAGGGAATATAATAAACCAGAATGAAATAACCTATGAGAGTATAAGCAAAATGGTGTTGTGTTCCACATGGGTCTGACCAGACCCCATATACCTACACGTTATATGAATAATATATCAATGAACCTCCAACTTTTTGATATGTCCATAAAAATACTTGAATATATAGTTGGGTCTGCCCAGACCCATGAGGTGCGACTATCAAAATAGTTGCCAAAATAAAGGTTGCTATCGTAATAGTTGCCTAACAGAGAGTTTAAATGACAAACTAGGACGAAATAGTACAATAGTATGAGTTAAGTGATGTTATGATCATAATGGGTCTGACCAGACTCTAGCTACGTTTTATTTGAGTGCCATATCCATAAGCCACCAGATATTTAATATTTTCATAACAATTACACGCAGATATGCTTGGGTCTGTCCACACCCATGAGGTGGACTATCGAAATAGTTGCCAAAATGATCAACAATTTTATACTAAATAAAATAGCTAAATAGCTAAATAGCAAAATAGCAAAATAGCAAAATAGCTAAATAGCTAAATAGCTAAATAGCTAAATAGCTAAATAGCTAAATAGCTAAATAGCTAAATAGCTAAATAGCTAAATAGCTAAATAGCTAAATAGCTAAATAGCTAAATAGCTAAATAGCTAAATAGCTAAATAGCTAAATAGCTAAATAGCTAAATAGCTAAATAGCTAAATAGCTAAATAGCTAAATAGCTAAATAGCTAAATAGCTAAATAGCTAAATAGCTAAATAGCTAAATAGCTAAATAGCTAAATAGCTAAATAGCTAAATAGCTAAATAGCTAAATAGCTAAATAGCTAAATAGCTAAATAGCTAAATAGCTAAATAGCTAAATAGCTAAATAGCTAAATAGCTAAATAGCTAAATAGCTAAATAGCTAAATAGCTAAATAGCTAAATAGCTAAATAGCTAAATAGCTAAATAGCTAAATAGCTAAATAGCTAAATAGCTAAATAGCTAAATAGCTAAATAGCTAAATAGCTAAATAGCTAAATAGCTAAATAGCTAAATAGCTAAATAGCTAAATAGCTAAATAGCTAAATAGCTAAATAGCTAAATAGCTAAATAGCTAAATAGCTAAATAGCTAAATAGCTAAATAGCTAAATAGCTAAATAGCTAAATAGCTAAATAGCTAAATAGCTAAATAGCTAAATAGCTAAATAGCTAAATAGCTAAATAGCTAAATAGCTAAATAGCTAAATAGCTAAATAGCTAAATAGCTAAATAGCTAAATAGCTAAATAGCTAAATAGCTAAATAGCTAAATAGCTAAATAGCTAAATAGCTAAATAGCTAAATAGCTAAATAGCTAAATAGCTAAATAGCTAAATAGCTAAATAGCTAAATAGCTAAATAGCTAAATAGCTAAATAGCTAAATAGCTAAATAGCTAAATAGCTAAATAGCTAAATAGCTAAATAGCTAAATAGCTAAATAGCTAAATAGCTAAATAGCTAAATAGCTAAATAGCTAAATAGCTAAATAGCTAAATAGCTAAATAGCTAAATAGCTAAATAGCTAAATAGCTAAATAGCTAAATAGCTAAATAGCTAAATAGCTAAATAGCTAAATAGCTAAATAGCTAAATAGCTAAATAGCTAAATAGCTAAATAGCTAAATAGCTAAATAGCTAAATAGCTAAATAGCTAAATAGCTAAATAGCTAAATAGCTAAATAGCTAAATAGCTAAATAGCTAAATAGCTAAATAGCTAAATAGCTAAATAGCTAAATAGCTAAATAGCTAAATAGCTAAATAGCTAAATAGCTAAATAGCTAAATAGCTAAATAGCTAAATAGCTAAATAGCTAAATAGCTAAATAGCTAAATAGCTAAATAGCTAAATAGCTAAATAGCTAAATAGCTAAATAGCTAAATAGCTAAATAGCTAAATAGCTAAATAGCTAAATAGCTAAATAGCTAAATAGCTAAATAGCTAAATAGCTAAATAGCTAAATAGCTAAATAGCTAAATAGCTAAATAGCTAAATAGCTAAATAGCTAAATAGCTAAATAGCTAAATAGCTAAATAGCTAAATAGCTAAATAGCTAAATAGCTAAATAGCTAAATAGCTAAATAGCTAAATAGCTAAATAGCTAAATAGCTAAATAGCTAAATAGCTAAATAGCTAAATAGCTAAATAGCTAAATAGCTAAATAGCTAAATAGCTAAATAGCTAAATAGCTAAATAGCTAAATAGCTAAATAGCTAAATAGCTAAATAGCTAAATAGCTAAATAGCTAAATAGCTAAATAGCTAATTAGCTAAATAGCTAAATAGCTAAATAGCTAAATAGCTAAATAGCTAAATAGCTAAATAGCTAAATAGCTAAATAGCTAAATAGCTAAATAGCTAAATAGCTAAATAGCTAAATAGCTAAATAGCTAAATAGCTAAATAGCTAAATAGCTAAATAGCTAAATAGCTAAATAGCTAAATAGCTAAATAGCTAAATAGCTAAATAGCTAAATAGCTAAATAGCTAAATAGCTAAATAGCTAAATAGCTAAATAGCTAAATAGCTAAATAGCTAAATAGCTAAATAGCTAAATAGCTAAATAGCTAAATAGCTAAATAGCTAAATAGCTAAATAGCTAAATAGCTAAATAGCTAAATAGCTAAATAGCTAAATAGCTAAATAGCTAAATAGCTAAATAGCTAAATAGCTAAATAGCTAAATAGCTAAATAGCTAAATAGCTAAATAGCTAAATAGCTAAATAGCTAAATAGCTAAATAGCTAAATAGCTAAATAGCTAAATAGCTAAATAGCTAAATAGCTAAATAGCTAAATAGCTAAATAGCTAAATAGCTAAATAGCTAAATAGCTAAATAGCTAAATAGCTAAATAGCTAAATAGCTAAATAGCTAAATAGCTAAATAACCAAATAGCCAAATAGCTAAATAGCTAAATAAATAAATAAAAATCGTCACTGCTAAACTCGTTTTTATTTTTTTACTTTTTTAAATTTCATCGTTTTTGCATCTATTTCTTCGAGTGTCAACATGGCTCTCATAACATCTGCTGCTTTGGCTGTGGCCACAACAATACCTATATCTACCTGGACATTGGCTTGACATCTTTTTTATGGTTGGCATATTAATGGGATTTGGTCATACTTATTTTTGGTTAGAAAGACGCCCAGACAGTACAGTAATCAGCCAAAGTTAAGTAATTACATTAATTCCCCAACACAGAAAAAAAATAAAAAAAACTTAAATAAATGTAAACAATATACATCACCCGCCGTTTACAATATGACACCATATCATACAATTGTTGTCCGTCGAAAAAAATATATTTTTTTAAGCGTTGCCTTTTCTTTTGCACAACTGACAAATTTCTGTCATTCCAGCGTTCGTCATTGTTGTCGGAATAATACCCATAATACCCTGACTATTATTGTGTTGTGTTGATTGATCGGTTAATTAAAATATAATTAACACTTCGTTTGCGCGTTTGTGCCATGTTTGTTAGCTATGTTAACGAACGAAGCTCGAAAAGAAATATTTTTTGTTGAACAAAAAAATCAGGGCATACTTTGTGGCTGGCATGGAAAAAAGAGACAATGCACAATCAACAAAATGCGGTAGTAGCCCGGTGAAAACTATAGAAAATTCACTTGTGGACTTTAACTACGTGTAAGCTTTTAATTGTGTTTAAACGAACGCTAAAAATTTCAAATTATGTATTTACATTAGTGTTGGATTACCAAGTAGATGAGAGTAAATGGTTTAGTGGTGGGGAGAGTGTTGCTGACGTAAAAGCAAGTCAGCGGATACAAATCTCATCAATATAATGGGAAGTTCAATTCTTTGGAGCGGGGTATTATAACTAAGTTCGAGGTTAATTGTTTATAACTCTGAGAAAAATAATTAATTAAAATCAGGATTTAATGATTATTTATTTATTCTCAGTCATATCCATGCTTTTCATGATACCCTGTTTAGGGACTGTACTGGTCAGAAGCAAAAAAAACTTATTTGGAAGACCTTCTTGCCTATCTCCAAGGCCTGTCACACAAGCTTGCTAGGATATAAATTACCACTGTTCGATTTAAGATATTTTATATTGTGTAAGGCTGAAATAAATTCAATAACAGCCAAATCGTTTGCAAAAAAAATCGAGCCGGCAAGCTCATTGTCGGAACTGCTGGATCGACTTATATAGTAGCAGCTGCACCAGTAATAGTTTCCTGCGTTCGAACTGAGGGACCTCTATATTAAGGTCTTCTTGTGACTGTCCCACGCTCGGAAATATTATTTACGCAGATGGTCTATAGTCCATCCATCAGTCCCGCTTGGAATATGCCGAGGTGACATTCTGACTCCGCAAACTCACCCGCCCTTACTTTAGCTTCAGGCTCATCTATGCTGATAATGTAAATAGGATAGATCATGTGATGGCATCAGTATGTCTGATTAAAGATTGGTGGAGTACGCATGCTTTCAGAAGCCGAAAAGCCAGACATGATAGAAGGAGTTTGATTGTCTTTTATTAGACCTGTTTCGAGAAAGCCTAGCCGATATTGCCCCCAGGCTGTTAGTTTCTCTCGAATGGTTAGAAGATAAAAGGCAAGGTTCAGTCACTCATTTTTATAAGATTCAATCAGCCCCGGTGCCTCATTATGGCATACCTTTCATGTCGACATGATACGTAAATTGTTTAATGATTTTAGATACAATAAACATTTGATAGAAGGCCCTCATGCCTTTTATAGAAATATTTTTAATTGAAATTTTAATTTTAATCGCTTGGGACGATTAATTTCATCAAGTGGAATTATTTTGTTTGAATCGTGTCTCATCTTCAATGAAATGTTGCCATATTTTGGACTATGAAAAAGTGTGATGTAATTTGGCCCCTGCTTCGAGTATGTCGAGGTGATATTCTGCTCCTTAAGTGTATACGCCCCTACTTTAGCTCTCTGCTCGCCTGTTTAGAGATAGCAGAGGTGATAATGTAAAAAGGATCAGTATGTCTAACATCAGGCTTTTGGAAGTCAAAAGAAGATCTCCTTTATACAAATATGATCGAAAGAGTTTGATTGCTATCCATTAGGCCGATATTGTCAATTTTTCCAAGACGTTGTTCTTGGTTTCTCTCGAATGGTGCGCTTTAAGGGTCTAGACTATCGGAATAACATCGATCCTTACTGGCACCTCAGAAAAAAGACAAAGATGATCATCGTCGTCGGAGCTCCTAGCTCTAAATAGCTTAGAATAGACTGATATGGCAATTGTCATGCTGTTATGGTGACAATGGGTCTGAACTGACTGCATATACCTACATTATATTTACATTCTATATGTATGGTTATTCTTTGGAAGCCAAAAGAGACCACATATGATGGAAAGAGGGTGATTGCCTTCTATCAGGTCGATATTGCCGCTGGGGTACTAATCTACACACCCAAAATTTCCAAACTTGTTCTTGGTTTTTCTCGATTATTTCAAACGATACTCGATTTAAGGGCCTAAATTATATTGCAGTAACATCGATCGATCGATTATATAGTAATAACATCACCACCCCACCAAAAACGGAGCTCCAAGGCTTGCAATTGACATCGCCAGTACGCTTGATACTGATGAAGACCAATTGTTTAATGGGCTGTGTGATATGGTACATCACCCGGCAGAAACTAAAGACCTCCCTAGTTCTGTAGAGCTCAGAATTGGATGAAATGTTATTTCCACCAAAACTTTCGAAAAAATGATCCTAAATCCCAAAGAAATGATCATTCTTTGGCATTGGCTTCTCAACACTAAACTTCAGATTCCGATTAGAGATAGTATAGAGGATAATGTAAAATATGACCAGTATGTCTGACTAAAGACGGGTAGATTATGCTTTTGGAAGCCAAAAGAAGGACTACTCTTAGAGATATGATCGAACGAGTTCGATTGCCTACTATCCGGTCGATATTGCCACTGGGCTACCACTACAATTTTTTGTGGAGAGTGAAGGTTCCGATCACCAAAATCGGAAGATTTGTCTATTAACATGGGAGCTGACATAAAAATACGCCAAAATCTAATACAAATGGTTATTCTTCAATTTCTGCCCATAAAAAGTCGCCAATAAAAATGACTCTGCGAATGCATTTTCTTCTAGACATAGATCCGACCCAGACACAGAATTTTTTTATATTAAAACAGACGCTGACATGAAAATGTACCTCTTTAGAAAAATACTAGTTGTCATTCGACGTTCGATTAGAGCTGCTGAAAAGCTATAGTCGAGAAAGGTCGGTTGCATACAAAAGTTAAATCAACTTGACCTGCAAGGTCATATTGCGAATATATATTTTCCCGTCGATCCTATAAGGGACATACAAGCTACGGTAGGGCCGAAACTGATAAGCTATAGTCGGAGAAGGTCGTTTGCCTACAAAAGTTATGTTAACTTGACCCTGTAAGCGAATATATATTTTCCCATCGATCCTATGTCAACATGTTCCTGTCTTGTAGCGTCGCTTTCACTTCGTTCCAGCTTTTCCCTTGGTTGCTATTTCTGTGTCAATCTGCCTCCTCTATGCATGAACCGGGCGTCCCCTCCTTCTTGTGCCTATTGGCTTCCACTGTATAGCATTTCGTGTTAAGTCCTTAAATGGTATTCTAAGAGCGTGACCTATCCTTCGCCATTTACGCTTTTTTATCTCAATATCTATGATTGTCATCCCATAGCATTTTAATTGATATGACACTTGGCCAAAAGACTCTCATAATCCTGCGAAGACATTGATTGATACAAATTTGGATTTTTTACATGTCGGTTGCAACGTTCCACGTTTCGCAACCATAAACTTCAGATTAGAGGTGAAAATACTAAGCTTTGAACGCTGAGATAGAGAGAATGAGGTCCAGATGGGTCTTAATCGCCAAAAGTTTGTCGAGTTATTAGGAATTCGGTTATCGGTATCTTCAATCGACCCGCCGGTTCTGGATATTATGCTTCTATTTGATTCTTACTTATGATGAGTAAGTCGAGAATTGTAGCGAAGAGTTTTTGTGCGGCTGCCCGCCGCGTCGGCAGCTTGTCATATCCTGCTGAGATTTGATGCAAGATCTGAGAAACAGTGTGCTAAGAGGCAGACATCATCTGCGTAGTCCAAGACTTTTAGTATTCCGGTAGAATTAGCAAGCGTTCCCTTAAAACCCCTATATCAATTCATAGATAAGGCCAATTGGTTCTCTAATAGAACCAACAGGCAATATAATAACGACTGGCACTATATGAACCCTCCGGACTCTCCTCGCTGTCACTTTACTCCTATCTTCCTCTTCCCTAACCGATAAATTTCTGTATTCTTTCAACGGTATCACAATGGATAAAAAGTCCATATACTGTCGGCGGTCAACCCATTCAACCTAACCTATACTATAGAAGTCTGTCCAAATATCTAGCTGATCTTCTGCAGATGTCGCAATTTCGCCGTCCGATCTTTTCAATGGTTTTGTGCTGTTTGTGCTCTGTTGTTTTTCAGAGACCTAAACATATCGCTGATGCGATGAGTTGCGCTTATCATGGCGTGCGCTCTGCTTAACTAATATATCAAGTTGGCTGTGCTGGGATAATCCGAGAAAAATATGGTGTAACAAACCAAGATCACAATCAACTCTTCTCCAAGAATTGTTTTCCAAGCAGAAGTTATCTCGTTCACAGAGTGCGTGAGGTGGTTCAATGACAAAAGACACTTCCTTGAGATCAAGTGGGAACCGGAGCACTGTGGGATGATTGTCAATGAGAAAGTGAATGAACTAGCAAGGAAGAAATCCAGTCTAAGAATGATCACCGTGGAAAGTGCGAGCCTATTTGAGGCGACAAAGGCTGAGTTCAAGGATTGGACTATATCAAATCAAGCGCTATCCAACTGTGGACGTCTCGGGCAAGATCTTCTATGTAAACCTTCTTATGTTTGACTTCTTTTAATCGGAGGCCTAATTTGGACAATTCCATCACAACTTGGCTCTTCCAAGTCTTCCAATGCGACGACTGCCCTTAGGGTTCCAATACTCAGGGGATGTCCCCTATAAATGCAGGGCATTGCGTTGTTTAAAGGAAGAGAAGAATTTGGAAGCAGGAAAGAGGGAGAAGTGTCTGTAAACGTCTTTGAATATCTGAATGTCATAATTGGCAGGAAAGATATTTGCCGGAAGTCGATTCCACATACGAGTTGCACGAGCAAAGAACGAATTCAATACGTAATGTGTAGTGCGGCCAGCTATCCAATCGACAACATATGGGTGCGAGTTCCTTGAAAGTCACGTTTCTTTAAAGAACAACATGTCCGGTAGGAGATAATGAATATCCGAGGAACAAACACCATAAAAGTATCGATAAAATAGCAACATACAACCGACATTACGACGGAGATCAAGGTACACAATAGAATTGGATATCCTAATGTCACCTATGAACACCATCGCTCACCTCTGAACACAGTCAAGTAGCTCCAATGAAGATCTTGGAGCACTCGACCAGATATGAACGTAATGTAAATGCTGAGAAGATCGGAGGGAGTGAAGAATTTCTTATACCGATTTAAAAATCCTAGGCACTTGAATGCTTCCTCTGACACATCGAATAAATATTTTGTCCAACGAACATCGGAATGTATCTTCATGCCCAGAACATCAAGAGTGTCCGATTGCTCAATATCCACACCGTTTATAGTAATCCACGACACCGTTGGATCAGTGAGATCCAATAAGAAGTAAAATCCTGACTGAGTGACTCGTCCATCAATCGCATCCATCCATCCATCAATCAACATTTAGCCCCTCTGGGGACGACTCCGAGGCAGTTTTGGGATTTTTGTGTATTTTTACCACTTTTCTCTCACCTTTGACCCCGATGAGCGCCCACTTACTCTTACCCCACCACCCCCATTTATTGGTTCATGAACTTTTTTTCCGAACCTCACAAAATTAGGTGTTCTAGCATAGCAAAATCGAAAAGTCGTGCACTATCCCACCCCTATTGGATATTCTACTGTCGCCTATCAACACCATCGCTCTCCTCTGAACACGGTCAAGTAGCTTCAAGGAAGATCTTGGAGCACCTGACCATATGTATATGGGAGTTGTATTCCATTTTAGGTCTACGTGGTCTTTTCTATTCACCCAACCCCTGGCCAGTAAATACTGGCTGAGTGACTCATCCATCAATCGCCTTTTGTCCTCAATTTCTTGAAGACTTGGTCTATGATTGAATGAGTATTAATGACAGAGGTTACTGTCATCCGCGAATGAATAGATTGGATGCCAGCCTCTATGGAGAGTACAGCTGAACGATTATTGAGGTTGAACTCGAAAAGTTGTATAATTTCTCAGGCGACATTCACCCAAGAGCGCACATTGGTCGTTGGTTCTCGAATGAGTAAAAGACCAACGGGAAAGGCATTTCTCCCGCAGTTGCGAGGGAAATCTAATGATGTCAAAGGTTTAGTGCTGCTGAATTGGACATTGACGACAATAGGACCTGCGGGGCAGAACTTAGAACTCTACATTTCTCCGCAGCGGGATATTGTGCAACATTGAGAATTGATGCCACTCTCGCCTGGAATACCTCAGGAGCTATAAATTATGAGACTTTTTTATTTGACATTGACGACAATAGAACTTGAAAATAGGACCTGCGGGGAAGAACTTAAAACATTTTCTACGTATCAGCCTGATTTGTTGGAACCTGAGACCTTTGAAACTCTGTTGCGGGACATTGAGAATGGAATGGCATGCGCAACGTTGCAACATTTTCGATGTATCTGCCTGACTTTTCAGAAACTGAAACCTTCCCCACTCTCTCCTGGAATGTCTCAGAGGTTCGGGATGTAAAAAAATTGAGAATTGTAGGCTCGACCCTTAAATCCTGAACTATGGAACTTCCTAATGGGTCATGGACGTTTAGCGAACGAATGGAACGACAGCTGGCTATCCTAACGAAGGAACTTAACTCCTCCTTCTCTCCATAATTTCTGTTCACATTTTTTGAAAATTCTTCCGTTGTATCGAAGTTAAATATGTGATATCTAGTTATGATAAGTAGGAAGGCCTTCATATACTTTCCGATAAATAATCGTCCCTGACAAATATTATAACTAAAAACTTCTAAAGTTCAAAAACTACTTAGCCTACCGTTAAGTCCATTACAAAAAGAGTTTCGAAGGATTTGTTCTTACCATTCATTGTCTTAAACGAATTTTTCATTTTCATATTCCCTCCGAAGGACCAAAAATTTTCTTAGACGTCTTCAAGTAACTTAATCTTATGTTCATTTTATTCAGGAGCCGCCGATAATCTTTTGATCAGAACTCCTGCAAACATTTCTTTTTTGTTTTTACATTTCAAATTTCAAAAAGAAATAAATTTCACACTTACATATTTACATAATAAGAAGTACAGACAACAACAGGTAAATATTACAATAAATAAGAAAATACATAAGCGAAGGGTTTTTGTTGTTTTTTTTTGTACAAAAGATACACGAAGTGAGAGAGATAAACGAAAAATAATTAACATCAAACATACATTGACTAGTAGTTAGTTATAAATTAAAAATGGAAGCCTAAATAAATCTAAACCACTAAATGGAACTTGCAACTTGGAACATGTTTCCGGAATCACACCCCCCTACCCCCTGAAACAATCAGCCTTGGCGGCGTACCGTGCGTACACCCCAGTCCTCCTTGATCATGTCGGAAGCCTTCTCGCCAATCATGATGACCGGGGCATTGGGATTGCCATTGACTATCGTGGGCATGATGCTGGCGTCGACCACTCGCAAACCGGACACACCATAGACACGTAGACGCGGATCAACGACAGCGGTGGGATCCCAGCTGGGGCCCATTTTGCACGTGCCCGTGGGATGGTATATGGTGAAGGTGAACTGTTTGATGCAGCAGGCCCAGTAGGCGTCTGTGTTGAATTCCAAATGCTTGCAGCCCGGCAGAGGTATGCGATGCAACCGCGAGCCGAATCGCTTGAAGGCCTGCGAATCGGACACATTCACGGCCAGCTTTATGCCCTCCACCAGCACATCGATGTCTTCCTGATGCGCAAAATAGTTGGGTATTATTTTGGGCTGCTGCTGAGGGTTGCGCGAATTCAACCGTATCCAGCCGGTGCTTTTGGGCCGCAACAGCAAAGGCAATATGGACCAGGTTTCCGAATTCTGTATGGGCTTGTAGACCGTGTTGTAGAAACCGTCGCGCAGGTTTAGAATTTTGCGAATCTGATCGCCACCATCGGAATTGATGGAGCTGGGGCAGAAGTGGAACTGTATGTCGGGCCAGTCGACTTTCGGATCCTGATATTTGCTATTCAAGAAGGCCACGCCCTCAACGCCGGAAAACGTCATGGGGCCACGTTCGCGCAAAATGTATTCCATGGAGACGGGCATAGTTTGGAAGCGGCTGCGCGTAACCGTTAGAGGGGCGTCGACGACAAACGTTAGGCCACCCAAACCCACATGATCCTGCAGATTATTGCCCACCGGCAGATCGGTGACCAAGGGTATGCCCATTTCTTGCAAGTGATCCGCCGGCCCTATGCCCGACAGCATCAGCAGCTGGGGACTGTTGAGGGCACCGGCACACGAGATGACCTCACGCCTTACGAAGACTATATTTTTGCGGCCATTCTTCAAGTACTCCACGCCGGTGGCTCTTTTGTTCTGGTCCAGCAGGATTCGTGTGGCCTGGGCATGCAACAGAACATCCAAATTCTTGCGCAGACGCACCGGTCTTATGAAAGCCTTGCCCGTGCTGCAGCGTGAACCTCTGCGCATGGTCGACTGGGTCAACATGAAGCCCGTCTGCATCTCACCGTTTATGTCGCGGTTCTCGTAGCCCATTTCCATGCCGGCTTGCAAAAAGGCAATGGATAGAGGGGTGCGCCAAGGCGACTCCTGGACTGTGAGATAACCTCCGGTTTCGTGGTAGCGCGTTTGAGCCAGATAAGGATTCCGAACATCTTCGGATTTAAGGAAATAGCGCAGGATGTCTTCATAGCCCCAGCCCGGGTTGCCCAGGGACTCCCAGTGGTTGTAGTCATTCTTCGAACCCCTTACATAGACCATGGCATTGAGCACACTGGAGCCGCCCAGAACTTTGCCTCGCGGCCAGAAGCAGCGATCGCCCTTCATGGCCTGGCAATATTGGCGCGTGGCCGAGGGTGTGGTCTGATATTTCCAATCCAGTTCGGTGAGTTGCAGAAACCCCGCCAGAGTGGGAACATCGGAAATTTCAGTCTCATCGCCACCGGCCTCGATCAATAAGACGGTCCAGTTTTTGATTTCCGACAAACGATTGGCCACCACGGCTCCCGCTGAACCCCCACCGATGACCACAAAGTCATATTGTCCGCGTATCTGAAATAAATCAAGAGAGAGGGATTAATATAGAGGAATACTTCCTATTACTCGATTTCACTTGACTTACCACTTGGGCCTCCTGCACTTTATTTTCCGGGTCTGCCGTCTGATAACGATAGTAATTCATGCCGATTGCCAGTAGGGGTATCATTCCGAGCAAAGATGTCATTGTGCCAAATGCCATTTTTCAGTAATTGTCAGATCCACGGATCCTCCTTGATCTTGGACTTATGTTTCGAAAAGCCGTTGCTTACCGGCGCGCTCGTCGACAGCGAGACGTCTGCCAAAATCTTGGGCGTGTAGTTGCGTATGCCGCCCGGTTTGGCTACCTTGTATTGAGCGCTGGCCTTTTGATCCTCCTCCAAGATATCCAGATAGGATTTAATGTACAAATGATGATCGAGGTAGTCCTTTTGTTTTTGCAGCGATTTGCTGGACTTTGAGGACACCACCGAATTGCCACCGCCACTGGTCACGGAGGCTGCCGACGAGAATCGTGTGGGCGTGCACTGGCACGAGGAATAGTAGATGCCACTGTCCGTGCTCTGCGAGTTCTTGCGTTGATGCTGGCCTGCCTTGATGTCTCGGTACAAGTCCTCGCCCGCCCCAAAGATACTCGACTGATAGTCCGATGTGGTGGAATGACTGTCAAGCGATTTACGCGATCCCAATTGTTTGGCGATCTTCGTTTTCTCGTACGTCTGCTTGGCGAGATTGTATTTCTGACGCTGGCGATAGTATTCGTCGTCGGTGGAGGAAGCGTTCGAGATGCTGGAAGAGGTATAGACGAGTTCCTTGTGTTTGACGTGGTTCTGTTTGCTGGGCGTAGTGAAGCTGGTTGGAGAATTGTTGGTGAAAGGTGGCTGATAGTTGCCGGGTTTGTCAGAGTGAGAATAAGATTGCTGGGGAAAAGATTGCTGCTGGTGCTGCTGCTGTTGTCGTCTACTTGTGTTACATTTATTTTGTTGTGATATCTCTTGTCCCATATTTTAATTGATTGAAATATAGGAAGCTGCAAAGATAAGAGAGAAGAAAAGGGGGGTTTTTTATTAAGGAACTTGTTGAAAATGGGGAGAAATTATATATTTTTTAATTGATTGTTGTTATTTTTGGGTAAATAGCGTCCAAAGTTTTTCCGGGTGTTGTTCAGAAACACAATCTCAGGAATTGTCGATAACGTTACTCATTTTTTAATATTGTTAGGCCGATAGTCTTAGTTGCTAGTGCCTTTCATATATAGTTTATTATAATTTTAATTGTAATAAATAAAATAAATAAATATTGTTCCGCTCAGCTCGAAGGACCAACAAATATCTCTATTCATGTTGAAGGCTTTGATGGACCTACGAATAAGGACTAAATGTATTTTATTGTAGAGACCATTTAGCTCGAATTTTGACAGGATTTTTTCTACATTTCCAATGCCATTGCTGTCCTGCAAAATTTAGCCACATTATAATTGTCCACAGCCAAGTCGATGGAAATGGCTATATCGTCCTACAATTCCACGAATATATAATGAAGTATAGATAATTTGTAGGGTCGATGTGTCGCAATGATAAACATAAAATAACCCCGTCCTATTGTGGACAAATAAGAGAAAGAATTTTGTGCTCACGTTGGGCGCCATTCCAGTTCATGAAAATATACAACTAAAGTTATACCTCATTGAATCTAAAAAACGAATACGACTGAATGTTCACTAGATACCAAAAAATATATATGCTTTACGTTATCTATCTATGTTTATCGTAGTTTTACGTTTACGTAAAACTATATTTCATTAAATTGAAAAAAAAATGAAGCCGAGGTAATACGATTGAATTTTTATTGATACCGGAAAATATATACGATTTACGTTGGGCGCCTATTTTTCTATGAGATGCTCAGAAGATTTTGCATTTTAAAGAATACCTGAATATTTACTATTAACATTATAAATTGTCACATACCGAATATTTTTAAGATTTGCCAGCTAATTGTATGTAAAATTGAAAATATTTGGGCAAACTGCCTCATAAAGTCTCGAAGAAAACCCATTCCTCAAATTGGATATCGATCGAAACTTTGTTCTGAGATCCGTCATTGTTTGGTTACCGCAAGGGAGGTCCCCGATATACCCAACCTAGCACAGAAAATAAAACAATTTGGAAAGGCCTAGTCCTCTTTTTCGATACACTTTTCAATAATATTCAGTACCTGCAATAACCACTTTATATTAAGAGATGTTAGAATCCTTAAAATAGTCCTCAACCGCAAATTCCACCTCTTCATTGTTGAGCATATTTTTAGAAAGATATAAAAATTCTATGGGGACGCAAGTTGTTGAATAGGTTGCATGGCAAAGCAATTCCAAACGTTAAGTAATTGATTAAACGTAGCTCCGACAAAAATCGATTGTCTCAGTGCCCAGCAACTGTACAAGAACATGGGGATACTGGGCCGCATCTCAGTGATGGTGTCTCATTCATGATTGGTCACGGTTGATAGTAGTATTATGGGGAGACAGACAACTCACAAATCATTTTATCTTATTGACGTCAGTATTTACCAAATTGCGCAAGCCTTTAGAGCAGTGTCAGACGTCCACTTGGTGTGCGCCACGACCTGCTTCGGATTTTTATATGTACACAGCTCCTGCTGCCGCAAACAATCACCGCAGAGAGTACGAGAAGGACAAATTTCAATCAGTGCAAAACAAAACCACCATCCATTTTTTGAGTTAAATGATCGGATGTTTATTTCATAATAAAGAGGAATAATGTTAATAATGAAAAACAACATCAGCCAAATGACCACCACGACCACGCTTACAGGACCATATCCTTTTCATGAAATTTTCCATAACCAAATCGCTGCTTTATGTCCTCGATAGCCTCACGAATTCTATCTTTGAGGTCTTGAATCGACGCTGGGCTGTTGCTGTAGACCTTATCTTTCACGTGGCCCCAAAGGAAGAAGTCGCCAAGTGTTAAATCACAAGATTCGGTGGCCAATTGTGATCACCTCTTCGAGAGATAACACGGTCCGGAAAATTTTCCCGTAAAAGATCAATGGTTTCGTTGCTTGTGTGGCACGTAGCGCCGTCTTGTTTACATTAAACGTTGTCCAGATCAATACCATCCAACTGCGATCATAAAAAATCATTAAACATCTCTCGATAGCGCAATCCATTCACCGTAACTGTTGCTCCAACCTGAATTTTCGAAAAAGTAAGATCCAACGACACCGCCGGACCATAAACTGCACCAAACAGTAACACAATGAGGATGGAGAGGCTTCTCAACAATAACTCTTGGGTTTTCTGAGCTCAAGATGCGACAATTTTGCTTGTTGACGTAGCCACCGAGGTGGAAATGGACCTCATCAGTCATGATGATGTTTCGATGGAATTCCGGATCATTTTCATTCATGAATTTTAATAATTTCGATGCCTTGTTGAAGCCTGTCTCGTTCCATTTTTAGTAATGGCGTAGCTTCTACTTGTCAAATTTCAAAGAATAAAAGCTGCAAAAGTGACTGCTGACGAAATACAGGGTGATTCAAAATAACACCTCTTGTTGGAAAACGCTATATTTGCCTTCAATACCCCATGTTGGGCGCCACTTTTCGCTGGTGTATAAACATGCATGTGCCATACAAATTTTGACGCTGTTCGTCACCGATTGTGGTGTAAAGGTAATTTCGCGCACAGGTTGAAGCGAATGGCAAAATTGGAACTTCTTTAAAAACTATTCATCTCTCTTAATCTATTCCACATAATATTTTTTTAAAAATATGTCGTGACTTTGCGATAACTTAGAAGCGACTTGACAACTTTGGGTCAACAAAATTTAAGGAAAACTATAAAATCTCTTCAAACAAAAGTGCATTACAGTGATCATGATGATGATGCAGATCATACCATCTGGCGCCCAACGTGGCGTGTCTTATAAGGCAATCCTTTTGATTTAATATTTTTTTCCGAACCAACTTTTTGTGGATTAAATTAGTGAATGGCAAGATATGACATGGACTATCCCAGAAAGCTGCTTTCTTCATATTGGCCCTTGTACAGACTGAATAATTCAATATAACTAGGGTTGCCATATGAAAACTGCTTTGGAGTTATAATTATATTTCCAAAATGAGAGTACACCTATTAAGGGTACCTTCGGCTAAAATTTGAATTTAAGTATTTTTTTAAATTGTAAAATTTTATGCTTTTTATTGTAAAATTGTATTTTTTTAAATTGTAAAATTTAATTTTTGGTTTGAAAAAGCTTCTATCGAGTTTGGAAAGCCAAAATACATCAGAAAATGTTATGCATATCCCTTCGACAAAATTTTTGTTGCATAGTGATATTGGCGCCTAACGTGGAGTGTAAACTCCACTAGATTACTTCTTCTACTATTTGCACTCAAGGGCATGTCATGTAGATTTTCCATACAAATAAGAGTACATACATTATATATATGTTAGCTCTTTATATAACACTATGGAACACAAAAAGTAACAAAGTTCTGACCACGGATTCTCATAGAGAGAGTACAAAAAGAATATACGTGTATCGACTTTTTGAAAGTTTAGAGTCGGGTCAATATTTCCCCATTTTGCACATTCTTCTGATGAATCGTCAAAGGAAACCTTGTGATCCTTACATTTTAAGTATAGAATGTGTTCGGCAAAATTACTTCCAAACACTACGAAGAACATTTTTGTGGAACATTTTAACCCTTTAGCTCATCAAAAGAGGGATCTTTTTGGTCCCTTTTGTGCAAAAGGGTCAATATTCCCTCATTTGCAAGAATCGTCATAGGAAACCTTGTGATCCTTACATTTTAAGTATATAATGTGTTCGACAAAATTACTTAAAACACTACGAGGAATATTTTTGTGGAACATTTTAATCCTCTAGCTCCTCCATATGTGGACCTTTTTGGTCCCTTTTGTGCAAAAGGGCTAATATTCCCTCTTTTTGCACATTCTTTTGCATGAATCGTCATAGGAAACCTTGTGATCCTTACATTTTAAGTATAGAATGTGTTCGGCAAAATTACTTAAAACACTACGAGGAATATTTTTGTGGAACATTTTAATCCTCTAGCTACTCCACATGTGGACCTTTTTAGTCCCTTTTGTGCAAAAGGGTCAATATACGAAGTTGTGAGAGAGAACGGTCGTATTTGCAAAAGCTCTGTTGTTTTTACTGAAAAATAAGAAATATAAGTGCACTAGAGTTGTTTCACTGCATAATAGATTTTTCTAAACAATAATTCTCAACCATCGCTTTACGATTTCTTGAAATTATCGTTAGAAATTGTTAAAATAATCAAAAATAGCCAAATATTTTGGATTGTATACCAAAGTGTGTAACTAAAATATTCAAAACAACGAAAGCAAAGAGAATAAATAACTAAAGGGTTTATTACCAGTGCAACAATAACAATGTCAAAAAGCAAACAAGCGAAACATATGTTCTCTACGCCAACAATTAATAGAGTGCGAAATATGGAAACGCCGACATCATCCAACAACAATTCGCCGAAAATTCTTCAGTTGATTGAGTTAAAATTTGCGAAACAAAACGAGTTGATGATGACAACTATTGAAACATGTGTGAAGAAAAGTGTAAATGAAGCACTAAAAAAATTGGAAGAAAGAGTAACTAAAATAACAGAAAACTTAAATGAACTCTCTGAGAGAGTAAGCAAAATTGAAATTTCTCAATTGAATTCAGTTGAAATGAAAAATGAAATTGCAAAACTTAAATTAAAGATAGAATAACAAGAAAACTTAAATGTTTCAACAAATCTACGTATTGGTACGTGGTATTCCTACTCACGAAAAGGAAGATTTATGCAAACTATTTGCCGATATGTGTAGTTATTTAAACATAGGCCTGCCAAGTGTTAAATCTATCAAACGTATTAAAAACAATAACAACGCAAACACAACAGACGGTACTATCTTAGTGCAATTGTTTTCGGCACTAGACAGAAATTTTATTATGCGATCAATTTCAAACTACAAGCGTGAAAGAAATTCACAGCTTACTTTAAACATCTTTGGTTTTAATTCCAATAAGCCATTCTACATCAATGAGGATCTCACTGGCAACAACTATAAGATATTACAGGAGGCGATAAAACTAAAAAAACAAAAACTTCTGTCAACCGCATTCACTTTACGTGGGCTCGTTTATGTTAAGTGCTTTGATGCTAATCGCTACATACGAATAGAATCAATAGGAAAACTAGATGATCTTTTTCGTACACAAGAGAAAAAGTCAAGTGAAGATGACAATAACATATGTGAGAATACGTCAAACACAGAAACTATTAATAACGAAGTTGCCACTCTATAATAGAATATATACACTGAGAAAATTGCTACTTACTTATTTTTACTTATTTTTTAATTTTAAATTCATGTACATTTTAAAATCCTGTTTTTTGCTGTCAAATAATATATGTTTGTATTTATTTCGCTACATTTGTACAAATTTAAACCTTAATAATCTAGTCCAAAAACTGCTGCAAATTACTTGCGTTGCATACAAAACTGTGATTTATGATCTGTGATAGTAGTTATAGTTCCAAAGACAATATATTTTACATGCTGAAAATCTTATCGAGACAAAGACCTGGCCTTAAAATTGTTCACTTAAATGCACAAAGTTTAAACAATAAAATGGACGAATTGAGACACATATTTATTTCTTCTGGCATTGATATAATATGCGTGTCGGAAACATGGTTCCACTGTTCTGTCAATGATGGTATTTACAACTTGCCTGGTTATACTCTTTACCGTGCTGATCGCCAGACTAATGCTGGAGGGGTATGTATGTATTTGAGAAAAGGGCTAACATGTTGTATAAAACTTAAGTCCGACTTTGATAGCAAGATTGAGTATTTATTCCTTGAAGTATATGTTGAAAATAAAAATAGGATACTTGTGGGTACTGTGTATAGGCCAAACCGAGATATTGATTATAGTACTTTAATGACTGCCATTGCAGATATATCTATGTCATATCATGATATTATAATAGCCGGTGATTTCAATTGCAACCTATTGCTGGACTCGAGTCTAAGTGATTCTATGTTAACTCTTGATCTACATCCTACTAACACAACTATACCAACTCACTTCTCCCATATAGTTAATAGTTTACTAGATATTTTTTTTCGTCAATCGATTGCCAAAAGTTCTTCTCTATGATCAGTTGTCAGCGTCAGTATTTTCAAAACACGACTTAATATTTCTAATTTATGATACTTATGTCAATACAAGTGATGAAATTATTACTTTTCGTGATTACAAGAACGTTAATTATATCATGTTACATGAGTCATTGGACATAATTCGATGGGATACATTGTACGAATTCGAACATGTTGACGATCAAGTATCTTTTATTGAAAATAGTGTCAATGAAGTTTTTAATAAATGTGTACCATTAAAAACAAAGGTAATTAAACATAAGCAAAAACCATGGTTTAATGAACACATCAGACAGTTAATACTCCATCGTGAAGCCTTGTATAAAAGATGGAAAAAGTTTAAAACTTCGAAATTATATACAGCCTTTAAAAATGCCAGACATGACGTTGCCAAACAAATTCAATTGAGTAAATCTTCTTACTATCAACAAAAATTTACATTTGCTCTCGATAGCAAATCGAAGTGGAAAGAGATTCGAAGCATAGGCGTCGGAAAAGAAAAGAAAAATGATTATTATCCACATGTAGATGTAAACTATCTTAACAAACTGTTCGTTGGCGATCACTTAAGGGAAAATATCACAGACGTATATTCACAGTACTGCACTGTTCATCCTGAAAATAATTTTTACTTTCGTTGCGTGCACCAAACTGAAGTATTAAATAGTTTTCTGTCAATAAAATCCAATGCAGTTGGAATAGATGATCAGAATCCTAAATTTATTAAATTATTACTGCCGAAATTGTTGCCTTACTTTACATATATATTTAATACAGTACTAACAAAATCTTACTTTCCGGCTTCTTGGAAGCGCGCGAAAGTTTTGCCTCTTCCAAAAACAAACAATGATTTTCGTCCAATTGCTATCCTGCCTTTTATGTCAAAAGTTTTAGAACGACTTATGCATGAACAGATAAATTCCTATCTAACAAGCAATGAACTTTTGTCGCAGAGACAATCAGGCTTCAGGGCCAAGAGAAGTTGTACAACGTCGTTAATAGATGTTGCAGAAGATCTAAGGGAAGAAATGGACGCTAATAAGGTGTCATTCTTGGTGCTCTTAGACCACAGTAAGGCATTTGATACTGTAAATCATACATTCATATGCTCATGAAGTTGGATAGGTTCTTTAATTTCTCGAATTCTGCATGCAGACTTATTGCATCGTATCTCACTGATCGTTCTCAAACTGTGTTTCTAAATAATTCTTGTTCGGGTGCATTACCTATAACTAAAGGTGTACCACAAGGCTCAATATTGGGTCCATTGCTTTTTTGTCTTTATATCAATGATTTGCCAGATGTTTTACGTCACTGTAAAATACAAATGTACGCCGATGATGTGCAATTATATTCGAGTTCGAGTCTAGGAAAGGTTAAGTCCTGTATCGATGATATAAATGAGGACTTATGTAATGTGAACACGTGGGCATCTAACAATGGTTTATGCATTAATCCATCCAAATCTAAATGCATATACATATCCAAACGAGAGAACACACTGGCTTCTGAGTTTACGTTGAAGATAAACAATTGCGTTATTGACTTTGTACGATCTTCTTCTAATCTAGGAGTTGTATTTAATGAACAATTAACTTGGTCAAACCACATTGCTTCTAGCGTTGGTAAAGTACATGGTATGCTGTGTAATTTGTGGGCCGTTCAGTCATCAACGCCATTTGAAATTCGCATGCTTTTGGCAAGGAGTTATTTAATCCCAGTTCTTTTGTATGGATGTGAGATTTTCTATAACTGTGATACAGCCGATTATGGAAAACTCAAAGTTGCTTTTAACAACATAGCAAGATATATTTTTAACAGAAAACGTAGTGATAGAATATCTTCCTTTTCGTACCAGATATTTAATATGAAATTTGAAAACGTCTTGAAGTACAAAAGCCTTTTATTTTTCCATAAAATTGTTTACACAAAGGAACCAGAGTATCTTTTTAATAGAATTCAATTTGCTCAATCTCCCCGTGGTAAGAAAATTATACAGAAAAGATTTAAAAGTCTAATATCCACAATTTTTTATTCCTACCATTCGTCTTTGGAACAATCTACCTTCTAATGTACAATTAATATGCAACGCAATAAAGTTTAAAATGGAGCTAAAGAAATTGTTCAACTAAATATTACACAAAATTTGTTTTATCTATACATAAATATTTAAAATCATTTATTTAATTACCTTTTAATTGCCTTTTATAGACAGATAGTTTTTTTATTATATATGTTTCATCCTATGTCACTAGCACTATATTTTATAAGATATATTCTTGTTGTGCTAGATATTAATATAATAAAATAAATAAATAAATAAAATTCCCTCTTTTGCATGAATCATCAGAGGAAACCTTGTGATCCTTACAGTTTAAGTATAGAATGTGTTCAGCAATATTACTCAAAACACTACGAGGAATATTTTTGTGGAACATGTTAACCCTCTAACTCCTCTATATAGGGGTCTATTCGGTCCCTTTTGAGCAAAAGGTCAATATTCCCACTTTTGCACATTCTTTTGCATGAATCGTCATAGGAAACCTTGTGATCCTTACATTTTAAGTGTCGGATGTGTTCAACAATATTACGAGGAACATTTTTGTGGAACATTTTAATCCTCTAGCTCCTCTATATGGGAGTCTTTTTGGTCATTTTAGTGCAAAATGGCAAATAAGAGCCCAAAACAGGTGTTTAACGGGTCAAAATGTTGTACTGAAATATTTGACATAAAATTCCACTATAAGTCTCTGAATACAGCAAAATTCAATACTCAGCTTAAATGAGTCAAAACATAAAATTCATTTTAGGATTAATTTCGTACTTTTTGGAAGTGGTACTAACCTGTCCCACAAAACTGAATTTTAGGGGGTTGCAGTGAATGGAAAAAATATTCTACGTTAAATTTCACTATAAGTCTGAGAATAAAAATATCTGTAGATATATTATATATAAATAAAATACCAATAACTATTTTGGGTATTTAAAAAAGAAATTATTTATTAAATTGTTCGTTTAGCTCCTGGTAATTCTACAATATTTAATAATTTTCTTATAGCACTCGTAATTATAGGTTACGCCTTACAACTAACTCTAAGAGTTTCTTCACTCTTGTGAATTGAACTTTCTATAGGATCCACATCTTAGTATAGAAAATATTGGCGCCCAACGAGACGTAGATTTTTGTTGCAATCGTTTCCGTAATGCTGATGAAATTTTTTCTATTTTTCCCCAGCCAAGAGAGAAAGTCGATATCAAACTGTACAATAACTTTAAAAATTGATTAAGGAACTGAAAAGTATGCTGTCCATTTTTATGTAAACATGACGCACATGACCATGAGAGCACATGTCTCAGATTAATGTGTGTTTTTGTGGACAACAAACTCCAGGACCATTTTTTGTACAACAGATTGTTTTCCATATCCTCGTCTTTTCAGTTCCTTTATCTACGAAGATTTGAATGCCACCTCCCAATATTTTGTGTAATTATCACACCAAAGTACATTTAAAAATACCCGTATATGTGGGTATTGCTAACGATTCACTTGTGTCGAATGCCATTTTGTAATAACACACTTTTTTGTCTTCAAATTTAATGCTATTAAAACCCGATTGAAGTAAAAGTCATTTCCGTCCGCTATGGTTGGTCTTCAAAAGCTGAACGAAATAAAAAGACAAGCGCAGACCAGGCAACAACAAACAACAACATCCAACCTAAGACAACCGAAATGTTGTTCAAAGTAACGACGGTAGCGACGAAGACTTGCTGGCCGCCAACTACTGGCACTGGCATGGCAATGAACTTGGTTTGGAGATTTTGAAAAAAATAAAAATGCATTTGAGTTTTGAACAACGGCAACAACAACAAAATGCAATCCAAATGACCAACAACAATTAATTTGGTTCAAAATTTCATAATAATGAAACTGAAATTTTGTTTGTTTTTTCTCTTTCTTAATATTTGATGAATATTTGAAGAGCAAACATTCGTATGTCGTGGCATTAATTTGAAAATAGTTTATTTTAAATGTTTGTTTAGTTGTCATAACTATGTGTAGATTATTCCCAAAATTATTGTCTTTACTGACAACCAACATATTTCTTTATTACCCTTCGGGGTTTTGTATTGCTAGCACGACCAGAAAATGTGGACAAAAACAAGTTCGTTGCTTAAGTCTTTTGTTTTGACAGTGGCCTACGTTTGTTGGTTGAGCTTGTGTTTATGTTGCCGGAGGTCTCCTTAAGTGGCTATATTTCCTCAAAGATGCACGTGCTGTCTATTGCTGAAGTTTGCAAAATTGGGAATACCAATTTGTTTGCCAAGATGTGGGGCTAGTTATTGTTGCCGGAGGTTTACAGTTGACTTCCTGGAGGAATGGGTGTAATTATTTAAAAATATTTATAAATATTTATATTAATAAATATTTATATTTATAAATATTTATATCCACTCCAATCTGAAGCCATCTGTAAGACTCATTTTATCTAGACGACCAAGTTGCCCGGTCATTTGGAGAAGCATGAATAGCTTATACTCTTCGTTTGAGAGAAGCAGAGACAAGAACGAGGATTTGCTCTCGCAGCTCCTACAAAAATCGATAGTGGGCACTTTAAAGCACTTTAAATATAAATTTTGATTCTTGTCTTAGAGTAACTTAATGATCAAATTATTGGACGTTTATAGAATAAAAAAATATTGGCAAAGTGAGATTTTTAGTGTGTCGACTTAGTTCGGTGGAATATTTTGTTTATCGGCGCTTCTCTGTCATATGTGACCGCTGGTACTAATATGAAACCTGATTTAAGTCAAAGACATACATTCGTTGCGAAAGTTTTGACGAGATGGGGTAGCGCCCATCGAAACTGCGCAGTCAGCTTTTAGCTACAACAATAAAGGTCTCACTTTGCCTTTTTGCTAATTTTGGGTTCTGCTGAAGACTTCAGCACAACCTTTGGTCTTAAACCAAAATAAATGACAACACATAAAAAAATAAATAAATAAATACAGTCAAAACCTTTCGAATTAAACCTAAATTATGAAAATTGGTGCCGCGGCGCTAAAGCTCCCAAATTTATGCGCCCAAATCTCGACTTCACTAATTGAATTTTGTAAAGAACATTCCTATTAAATTTAGCTGTGGCTGTGTTTAAAGTTCATAAATCCAAAAATAGTTGAAAATTTCATCATAATAGAGGTTATTTTATTATGGATGTAACTCGGAAACCATGTATCGCATTGAAATTTCGTTTAGTTCGTAGAAAATAGGAGCTCTGCAGGTGTTCTTTTGCATTTAAAAAAATGTAATTACGTTTTTGCATTCCTTTTCAGACAGAGGTATAGTTGAAGGTTGTATTTGTTTAAAATTGTTAATTTTCTACAGCATAAAACTATATTCGCGAGGCCGACCGATGCCTCGGCATTTACATATATTATTAAACTACTGTCTTATTTATTCATTTTAAAAAGAATAATCTGCTTATAGCTGCCAACATCGATTTCATTACTGAAATGGTAAAACCTTCTAAACAATACTTTCTTCGTTGTTCTCTTTTTTTTGTATTTCGGAAAATTTATTTAAAGCATACTTTAGGGATGTAAGGTTTTATGGCATGCGAGCACATGTAAATATTGGACCCATATATTAATCTTAAGTTAAAATAACCGTTTGTCATCGATTAAACAATAAAATAATTTTTATCAAAAATTTCGAAAATCGTAAAAAAAATAAAATTTTATTTGGGCGTTGGGCGTGACACTGACAATTTTCATTTAATTGTGGACTCAAATGAAATCACTGGTAATGATTTGTATTAAAATAAATATTAAAATAAATATTAAAATAAGAAATTTATGACGTTTTTTAAATTTTATGCTACATGGGAGGTAGGCGTGGTTGGGGGCGAATTTAATATTTTTCGTCGAATTTGACGTTAAAGGGATGTGTGCAAAATTTCAATGCCCCAGCTCTACTCCTTCTAAATTTTGCCGCACCTAGTATCAAAATATTCCACTGTGAGCCATCTCAATGATGATATTTCATTCTAGGTCATGATTGATATTGGAAGAAAGAAGACTCGGATCAATTTAATATTGCCGATGGTTGTATTGGTCGAGTCCCCCAAACTTTTAGAGACAACTGAATCCAATAAACCTTTAGCCCGCGAGAGATAGAGACGAGAACGAGGACTTGTCTTTGAAGTTCCCAGAAAAATCAATTGACTCTATGCCCAGTGTCTGGGCACCAACATTGAGACACTGGGCTCCATCTCAATGATGGTTTCTCATTCTCGAGGATTACCGGGAGACAGACGACTCACATATCATTTTATCTTGCCGACGTCTGTATTGGCCAAGTCACCCAAGCCTTTAGAGAAACATTAACCCAGTGTCACTGAACGTCTTTCACCCTTATGCGGCCCGAAACGGAGACAAGAACGAGGACTTGTCCTCACAGCTTCCACAAAAAAAACATTGACTCAATATCCAGTGGCATGGCACCAACAAGATGCTCGGCATCATCTTAATGATAGTGTCTCATTCTCGGTCATGATTGATAGTGTTTCCGGGAGACATACGACTCAGACAGCTATCAGATTTCCCCAAGCAAACTAGAAACCCATGATGTCGGAGCAAAAACTATGGGTGTAGAAAATCATGCAATCAATGCATCAGTTATCACACGACAAGAACGAAATGTTATCTGTCAGTGCCTGTCTCTATGGAGGCTAAGATGGAGAAAAGGTTCAGAGATCTACCATAGCTATCCAAGGAATGAACTTCGCGTTCTCGCTAACACTTCTGAAGGTCGAATATGCCTTTTAGGAGTGTTCTTTGCAAAATAAAAGCAGATTTTGGCGCATGGAATTTGGTAGTTTTTGCCGATGATAGTGGACTGTGCGCTGTCGCACGAAGAGAACGAGAATTATACTTCAATATTCTCTGCCCTCAGGGCCGCCCGTCTCTATTGAAGCTAAGATATAGATTGTGGGGATAATCATAGAACTATCTTAGACAAACAAACGAACGTGACTAAATAGAGATATAACACCCACTACATTTTTGTCGAACCTCTATAAATCAACTTTATTCTTCAGTGCCAAAAAAATCCTAGGGCATTTTTTAAGTAAACTGTGGTCCCCATAGGATTATGGAGTGAACATCCTATCCTCTCTTTCCGTTCTGGATGATTTCTAGAGATTGTGGGGATAATCATAGAATTATCTTCAACGAACGGGACTAAAACGTGAATTATCGCCCACTACATTTTTGTTGACCCAAGACTCCTCTAGAAATCACTTCTAGTCATATTTGCTCTATCACTCAGCCGGGCAATTATAAGTGCCTAAATAATCCTAGGGCAAGTATCAAGTATACTGTGGTCCCCAAAGGGAATATGAAGTGAACATCCATTCTTTCCTTTCTGTATACTAATAAGATATTTTTATTGAAGTTGTGCATTCTATGAGAGATTATACGCATAAGAATAGTCTACAAATGATATGGCGATTTAGAAAAGTGAAAAAATCAAATATTTCCGATATTATTTCCACGATATATGATATGAAGGATTTCTGATGAGATATCCTCTCTTCAGGTGACAATATTGACACTTGGCTCCAAATTTATGTTATAATTGTGAAACAATTAACTGTCCATCTTTCGATTCACCCTATTGTACAGTGTATTGAATTACCTTCATGGTTTTAAATGAAACAGTCTCGCCATTCGAACGGTATTGTTTTTAAACAATTTCTGTTTTCAAATGCTTGCTTTGTTAGCAACGCTTTCTAATTGTTTGAATATGAACATCTTCATGCGGCTACTGGCGCTTTGTACATCACCTTTGAGGTTTTAAATCGAAATATACTCATGTTGTCAGTTTTCAAGCAATAAAGTATTCATGTTTCATTCATTTGTTCAAGGGGAAATTAAAATTAATGGAAATTACTGCATTTGTCACACATTTACAGTGTTTTGCGGGAAACTAATTGTTGTCATTATTTTTCAATTTTGTACATCTTCTGAGGGTATTAACCTGGGTCTGGGTCAATGCCATGACAAGCCACTAGTTGTGGTAATTTTTTTTAATTTAAATTAATTGAAAAGTAGCGAAGAAAAACGAAACTCTTGTCGAACTAATGAATGTGCGAATTTCAGTACATCTACAGAAAAAACTATGGTTTTTCTTAGTCAATTGAAGATTTTGTGGTTTCAAGAAAGCCGACTTGTAGATACCCTCACTCTCAGAGAACACTTGTATGGAACGACTTCAATTTTATTTAGCGTCGGATTACACTATGGGACAAACTTAAACTTGTTCTATTAACAATGTTCTGACAACGTATTCTGATAGAGGCAGGTAACAGAAGAAATTACGCGTATCGAAATTTTACGTATGGTTGACATTTTAGAGTGGGGGGGTGAATATTTCCCCTCTTAGCACTTTCTTACGATGAATCGGCTTAGGAAACCTTGTGACCCTTACATTTTATGTATCGAATGTGTTCAGCAATATTACTCAAAACACTGCGAGAGACATTTTTGTTGAACATTTTAACCCTCTAGCTCCTCAATATAGAGGACTTTTTGGTCCCTTTTGTGCAAAATGGTCGATATTCAGCCATTGCAGATTTTTATGTTGAATCGGCATAGGAAATGTTGTAATCCTTACATTTGAAGTATAGAATGTGTTCGGCAATATTACTTAAAACACTACGAGGAATATTTTTGTTGAACTTTTTAACCATCTAGCTCTTCAATATAGTGGTCTTTTTGTGCAAAGGGTCAACATTCCTCCTTTTGCACATACTTATGGTGAATGGCCATAGGAAACCATGGAAACCACCACCTTACATTTTAAGTATAGGATGTGTTCAGCAATATTACTTAGAATACCAGGAATATTTCTGTGAAACGTTTTAACCCTCTAGCTATTGGACAGAGGGATCTTTATGGTCACTTTTGTGCGAAATGGTAAAAAACATCCCTAAAACAGCGTTTTTACGGGTCAAAATATTCTACAAAAATATTTGCCGAAAAATTCAACTATAAGTCACTGAATACACTGACAAAGGATTCTGATAGAGGGGGAAAAAATAGAAAGTTTACGTATGAAGGACAATATTTCCTCCTTTTGCTCATTCTAATGATGAATGACCATAGGAAACCAACAATTTACATTTTCAGTATAGAATGTGTTCAGCAATATATTGATACATATTGAAAGTCACAAATGCCAAAACACCAAAATTGAACGGAACCGCTTTGTGTTAAGCTTATAAGACCCATTTTCAACTTCAATTCACTTCTCATTTTTAATGTATACTTAAAAAATTGCACATTTTTATACATTCAATGCTATATATTATCGCATATAAATAAAAATAGATGCGAAGTTATGTGCTTTGAGATCGGTTTTAAACTGGTGGTTTAGAATAGACAGCGGACATGTCCAAGACATATCACGGGGGGTCAATTCACCCCCTCCAATGACAAACCATTGTAAAAGGGACCGATCCGCTTCATACATTTGGGTTAGAACCAGGACCAGTCCTTACCCACCAGGGACTTGTCCTGGGACAGTTAATTTTCCCCTAGGGATGCTAAACTGCCCCAAAAAAAAACTGAATTTTTAGGGGAGTGGCGTGAATGGAAAAAATATTCTACGTCAAGTTTCACTGTAAGGGCTACAAAGGGGCGTGGCGTGGCAATATCCGCCGTATTTTCTATGCTTAAAGAGATTTTAAAAGTTTTATCAAATATCAAAATATAGATGATTCCGAATATCCGTCTGGAAATTACATTGTTTTTAATTGAACATAGGAATATGGACAATTTGGTGGGAGGTACCAGAAGGAGCGTGGCAATTTCTCCCATCTTCGAACTTAAACTAAGTTTAGGAAAAATATTACCATGTGTAAAGTTTGAGAGTTATCGTGTACACCAGCCACACCAGGACGGACATGGCTCAAACAGCTTAAAAAGTCATGAAACTGATGTGGTCCAAACATTCTGGGGGTTTTAAGTCACTCCTTTATTGTGTTACTCTTTTTTCTGTTCCAAATGATATATACCGTCCTGCTGAGTAGAGTAAGGGTATAAAACCATCATGATATTCTAAATTTGTGGTTATTTAGAGCGAGCAACAGCTTTATTTTATTTTATAATAGCTGGGCATATTTGTTAAGGTATATTTGAAAATCGATGGATACATGTAAGGGAATTTTTCAATTCCATCATGTGTCAACAGCAAACGGTAGTCACGTTGTGAGGTGAAAACCATTAAACCAAAATTCATACCTTTTAACAATATTTGTTTTCTTGAACACTTTTTACTTCTATTAAAGAATTATAGCCGTATTCACAAAACTTTAATACAGTTTTGTGAATATAATAATTATAAAAAAACGATATTGATGTATGAAGTTGTCGAAAATATTTGGGACTCCTCTATTGAAACCATATTGTATTTTTTGAGTATAGCACGATTTGATGTATAAAATTTTATCCGAAAGCTATGTACTCTCATTTCATAGCCCTGGATTATATAGGAATTGTCTTCAACAAGTCAATCAATCAATATTTATAAAAATATATTTTTTAATGTTCCGGAATTGTTTTTTTAAATCTTTTAAGTTAAAGTTTAAAAGTTTTTCTGCAACTACTGGCCTATTGCACTTAACCTAGTAATGTGATTGTCAATCTGGGTTTAAAGCATATCACAGAACATCGTAAAATATTTATAAAAAATATATAAAAAATATTTATATTTTATATATACTATACTCGGAAGATTAATTAACAATAAAAGAAAATATTCTGTATAAAAGTGATAATGAAGCAGTGATGCAAACAAATAATAAAGTAGAAACTTCTTTTTCTTGTTGCTATTGTCCAGGGAAACAGGAATTTTTTTATGAAATTTCCCAGTCATCCCCAAAATCATGACTTACGAATAAAAACCCGGTTTTGCGCAACTTTGTCTTCTTATAAGAAAACAATCGGATCCAAAAATGGATATTTCGAACGATGTTTAGACTACTTAAGAAAACTTGAAAAATCTGTATATATTTCTGCACACAAATTTTTTTATTTTTTCTCCATTTTTCAAATTTGGCATTGTTGTTCCACATTATTTCGTAAGGTAACCATACTACTTTTGCATTTATTTAAAAGTGACATTTGGTAAAGCATATACCGCCACTTCGATTTTAAAAATGCCTTGGAAATTGACAGAGTTATTGAAGTTTTCACAAAAACTAAATTTTTGCAAAAATACATATTTTGGTCATTCCATCTCCATAAAAAGTCCAATAAAAATACTTAAAATTCGTCAAAATGATAAAAACGATGAAAAAAATACTAGATTTTTTTTTATTAAAATAGTCGCAAGTGTTTTTAACATTTTTATCTGTTTTGATGACTTTTAATATTTTTATTGGACTTCAATTCGTAAAACAAATGAGAGATGTGAATGTGGACTTGGATTTTTGTCAAAAATTTAGTTCTGTTGAAAACTTCAATAACTCAGTCAACTACCGACGGATTTTCACCCTACTCAAGGTAATTAAAAAAATCACAACTAGTAGGTTACCATACAAACTAAAGTGAAAAACATGGCTAAATTCGAAAATGACGAAAAAATTAGGTATTTAACGCTCGAAAGGTAAAATAACTTATTTCTTTCTAAATCTGTTGATAACACTATGCGGCAGTAGTTTTTGGACCTGAACAATACCATACCAAACGATATAGTTGTCTTAATAATTTATTTTCATATTTTTGCGAGTGATGCAAAGATGGCATGGATATCAAATGAAAGAGAAGAATATCTGTTAAAAATACTTCAAATTTCCTGCTTCTATCTGCATTAGTTTATCATTATCAACCATTTCAAATTTTACCCTTTAAAAAGTAAAATATGAATAAACTAAAAAAACTAAGGGGGTTTTTGTATGACTCGGAAAAATACGAAAATAAATTATTTAAACATATATATCCTTTCTAAATTGAATGTCCTGTAAAAATGAGAAAAGATCACAAAATGGAAAACTGTTTTTTCTAAAAACAATTTCCACTCTCATATGTATATTATCTTGTTCAGGTCCAATTAAATAAATGTAAGATTCTGCACTGTGTAATCAACTATGTTATATATGATTTTTTATCCATAAGTCATAATTTAGCGGGTGGGGTAATTTAACACGCTTGTTTTATAACACAACAACACCAACAGTAGTTTTGTACTCTCACAAAATGTAATCATTTTATTTGCATCAATATACACGGTTTATCTATTATCTATGTACCTGAGTCAGTTAAGGCAAGAGCAGATTCCAGATTATGGAAGTATAGTTATAGTTTATTTTTTCTCGATTTGAATGAAGTTTGTGTCTTAAGTCTTTTGTTTGCGTAGACAAATTAAATGTAACAATTGTTAAACCAAAATGATTAAAACAGTCATAACCTTCTCCGGTTTTCCCTTTTCTTATATTTCTATTGTTTACCTTAGGTAAACAATATTTTTTGATTGGTGTAAACAATGATTGCTTTCGCTGTGACAACTTAGGCTTTAACTTTGTAGTAACACAGATCACGCACATTTTTCACGTCAGATGATTAATCTAGCCCGCCAGCCATCATGACATTATCTTGTCGTGATGTAAACAATGAATTATTTATATGTATTTAAATTGTTGCGTGTTTGGGCTAAAATTTGGTATTAAGTTTTTTAGCCGATTTGCAAAAATTCCCACACACATGATACACTCTCCCATGTCCGTGATAAAATCATATTTTTTTCGTAAAATGTGTTTATATACATGTATCCTATGTATACATTTCAATTATTTACCACCAGCCTTTAGCTCGGCCTTTATTCATGGCAAAAATATTTACATATCACCGGCCGTCATCATCAATTTTATGGCATTGTCTGGCCCGTTTTTATGGTTATTGTTGTTAATCTATTTTTGTGTTTATTGTTGAATTCATTTCAAAAAATTACAATTGTTACTTTTTTTCATTCGTTTCTTTTCTGGTAATTTCTTTCTTTCAACATGGCAAGATATAAATTTCAGAGTGTATTTGTGTTTGTTTGTGCCATGATCGCAGAGTATGTTCACATATCCAAGTATGGTGCATATTTTACTATTGTTACACGCCATTACCGCATTGCCTCTGCTGGTTGAAAGACTCGCCTCGCTCCCTCCAACAATCACACAACATATTGTGGATGAGGATGGTGGTGCCTCCGCTTATCTTCCGTGTTTTTTGTGTGATTCATGTGACGTGTGTGAACATGGTGTTTGCTGTTTTGGCTTAATCAATGTTTGAAGTTGAATTGTACGCCGAGGAGAAGGAGGAGGTAATGGAAAAAGTATAATTTCATGAAATAATTTATTACATTTTACACTAGCGAAGAGGTTCGCGCGAGGCCACACAGATAGATTACCTTGGTAAAGGGTTCGAAAACCCTAAAAAAAACAAAGTGAGTTTCATGACTGAAACTGGCATAAATTTTTAAGATAACTGAGATACTACAAGACAAGATGTCACTAATCAAGCAGGCGTTAACTCACTCATCTTCAGGCTTCATGATGTACTTTTAAATGGCTTGTCAAGATTTTGCAAAATAATGTTTGATGTTTTTAAATGCGGGTTTCCCATGACCTTCGTTATGTTATCATTACTTAACACAAACAAATCCCCTCTAGTCACATTTGCCAGAAATGCAGCTTAAATTATTGAAGTTTAAGTTATTGAAGTTTGAACCAGGTTTAAACCCAGGCTTAAATCCGAAATGAAAAATATCCTTTTCTTCAAAATATAATAATAAATTTGCAACGTATTTCTATTTGTGAGCTGGTTGAATCCCCGCTTTTAAATACCGGCAAAAGTTTTATGTTTGTCAAACGATGTATGCCATTGCTAAACACTAATAAGACAACAAATCGGATCAGAAAAGAAGTTGGAAATGGCAGAAAATTCTGTTTTTATAACAACTTCTATGAGAGACCCGGTTTGAAAGGCTTCAAAACTTGGCTCATAACTCAGGTTTTATACAAAATATGATCATACATATTAATCATGTCTCATTTTCGGTATAAAATTTTGAAAACCCGGTTTTTATGTACCGGTTACCCGTATCTAAACTCACTTTTTTGGGAAATCCGGTTTGAAATGTTCTCGCTGAAAACAAATAATCCAGTCAAAAATTACAATCGCGTCAAATTTCGGGAAATGCAGTGTGATATTTTGATAAAGAACGGCTTTTAACCCGGGTTTTTGCGAAAACCCGTTTTGTTTTTATTAAAAAATATCGCAGTAGATTTTAATCGTGTCGCATTTTCGTGAAACCGATTTGAAATTTTAAAAGAAACTGCTTTTTTATCCGGGTTCAAACCCGGGTTTTTTGGGAAAACTCGTTGTGAAACGCACACAATTTTGTGATACCGGTTTTATTAAAGAATATGACAGAAGATATTAATCGTGTCGAATTTTCGTTTGACATTTTAATATAAACCGGTTTTTATCATGTTTACCCATGAAATTAGATTATCTTCCGTTTAAAAATCCACTTTATTTCAAACCAGGTTTTAAATGCTTGAAAGCTCGGGATATAACACCTGTTTTATACAAAATATGACAACCCATAATCATAAATCATGTCGCATTTTCGATACAAAATTTTGAAAACCCAGGTTTTATATACCGGTTATCCGTTTCTAAATCCATTTTTTTTGGAAATCCAGTTTGAAATGTTACAATCGCGTCAAATTTCGGGAAATGCAGTGTGAAATTTTGGAAAAACTTGGGGTTAAACCCGAGATGTTGTGAAACGCATAAAATCACGGGTTTTGTTACCGGTTTTATTGAAAATATCACAGTAGATTTTAATCGTGTTGCATTTTCGTGAAACCGATTTGAAATTTTAAAAGAAACTGTTTTTTTTTTATCCGGGTTCAAACCCGGTTTTTTTTTGAAAACCCGTTTTGAAACGCACAAAATGTCGAGTTTTGATACCGGTTTTATGAAAGAATATGACAAAAGATATTAATCGTGTCGCATTTTCGTGAAGCCGGTTTGAAATTTTAAGAAAACCCGGGTTTTTATACGGCTTACCCATGAAAATATATTATACTCCGTTTCAAAACTCACATTTTTTAGGAATCAGTTTTGAAATGATATTTTAAGTTCGGTTCGGTCGAAAAATTTACAATAAATTTATATTGTTTCACATTTTCAAGAAAACCGGTTTGATATTTTTAAAATAACAATTTTTAAAATTGATCATTGTTTAACACGAAAAAGTCTTCAATAAATTGTTACCGATTTGAAATGTTGAAAAACTCTCTTTTTAGATTCGGTTTTTAAGAAACCCCGGATTGAAACGCAGAAAATCGTGGGTTTAGTGCAAATATGACATTTGTGACATTTTCAAGAAACCGGTATGAAATTTTGGAAAAATAACCGGTGAAAAATTCGAATTCCATAAATTTTATTTTCGGGAACCCGGTTTGAAATTTTGGAAAAACCGGTTTTTTAACAATTCAATTTGAAACGAGTAAAAAATCGAATTGTAACGCTGGTTGTAACCAAATATGACAAGCAATTCGCATCATGTCTCATTTTCCATAAACCCGGCACGAAATTTAGAAAAAGTCGTGTTTCACATGAACACTTTACCCTAGTTTTTGGAAACCCTATTTGAAATTCTGAAAACTTGGGTATTAACACCGAAAATGTGAAAAATTCAAATTCCATAAATTTTATTTTCGAGAGACCCGATTTGAAATTTTGGAAAAAACCGGCTTTATTAATCATCCCCAATCATGACAAGCATTTTGTAACCATTAATCGGGTACGAAATTTAGAAAACATCGGGTTCCTCATGAAAACTTTAACCGGTTTTGCAGCAACCCTATTTGAAATGCTGAAAAACTTGGGTATTAACACCGACAATGAGAAAAAATCCAAAAATTTTATTTTCGAAAAACCCGGGTTTTTATTAAAAAAGTCGTAACACCCGTTTTCCCCACTTATGACAATAATTTGTAACCATAAAACCGGTTCGAAATTTAGAAAATATCGGATTTCTCAAGAAAACTTTAACCGGTTTTGCAGAAACCCTATGTGAAATGCTGAAAAACATGGTTATTAACAATGGAAATGAGAAAAAATTTAAAATTCAAAAATTAAAACGGAAATGAGAAAAAATTTTAATTTCAAAAATTTTATTTTCGAGAAACCCGGTTTGAAATTTTTGAAAAAAACCGGGTTTCTAATTTATTTCATTAATAAATTTTATATTTTTACAAATCAATAAGTCAAAAATTTTCATAGCTTCACATTTTCGATAAATGCCGCCTGAAATGCCAAAAGAAATCGGTTTTGGTGAAATCGGTCGCGTAACCCAGAAAAACTAGGTTTTTCGAAAATATTACAATACATTTGAAATTGTGTCCCATTTTCTAGAAACCCAGTTCGAAATTGAGAAAAAATCGAGTTTCCATTGAATTTTTTAGACCCGGTTTTTTCTGAAATCCGGATTATAAAACCCGGGTTTTTGAGAAACCCGGTTCGAAACCCAAAAAAATCGGGTTGTAACACCTGTCTTTTCGAAAATATGACAATATATTTCTATTGTGCCAAAAAAAACTCGATTTTTAAGAGCGTGTTTTCTGAGAAACCCGGCTTGAATCGCAGAAAAACCTTGGAATTTCCCATGAACTTATTATTATTTATTCGATGTGAAGCCCTCAAAATATTTTCTCATGTCTCATCATGGCCAAAATTTCAACTTAAATCGAATGAAAAGCTCTGTTTCTATGTCTGTTACTACAGCACTTAAAGTCAGCGGCCAACCATAATGATTCTGGGGATTTTCTTCCTCATTTGAATTGGACGATCACTGTGATCTATGCCCTCTTTTTAATTTTGAAATCCAATATTGATTTATTGAAAAGAGAAGGAGTAAAAGGTAAAAGCTTTTCTGGGCTTTTATAATGTTACCCTGCTTAAAAATTCCTCTGAGCGTATCATGTCGGTTATTTCTAGGTTTCGACTTGGGGAAGACTGCATAAGTGTTTCAAAACCTTCTAAGAATTAGAAAAAAAACAGAGCCAAGATTTCTTAAACAGTTGCTTCAAATAAAACTCTCTAGAGTAGGGTATATATTCCATCTCTATAGGAAAATCCCTGTGGAAATGTTTTCTTTTCTTTGTGTTGGCTGTAATCGCGTTTATGTTATCTCTACGATATATTGCCAGCCATGTGGAAATTTGCACATAGCTGTTTTGATATCATTTTACATGAGCAAAATAAACAAACAAAACGTTATAAAGAAATCTAAACCATCATCATCAAATATAATAATAAATATATAAAAAGTAATGCTTAAGGTAAATATTTCAACAGAAACCCCAGAAAAAAGCAAATGATTGTTATTTGTGTTAACAAGTTCATTAACTTCACTCTAATGCAGTGTTTTACCAACATCAGAGTAGCATAATGGATGGATGATCAGATAAACGCATGAAATATAGTTCAACATCACATTATGCGGTCGGTCAACTAGCTAGTAAAAGATTGTTAATACAATTATTTATTTAATATGCCAAACATGTACAATCTAGGTAATATAATTAGTTATTTTATAAGCCAAACATGTACATTTTTGCAAGTTTATTTCACTTGAAGTGTCTTTATTAAGTAGAGAAGCAGGTTAATTATTGCAGCTGTGACATTTCATAATGTTTTTTTACATTTTTGCGAAATTTATTTGGTTTTGTAATATTTGGATGAATTTGGCTAAGAGTGTAAATTGGCCAACACAACATTAAGACAATTTGTTTAGATTTAAAAAGATTTAAATATACATGTATATATACATAAAATACACGGCTGATAACAATATGGTAACTCAAGTACTCTATACAGTAGTTCCACTGATGAGTTATCCCACACACAGGATATGAAATGTGTTTATGGCCAAAGTTGAACGTGGCACAGCGGCAAAAATTCGCAAAATTCATGTGTCCAAATTTCGACTTTATTGATTGAATTTTGCCATGAACATTCCTCTTAAGCTTTTTCTAAAAGATTTTGCCGACATCGCGGCTAAATTAAGCCGTGCATGCATGTAAAGTTTATACATGCTAAACTAATTCAAAATTTCATCATAATAGAGGTTGTTTTATTGGGATATATCTCCGAAATCTCGTATCGTGTTGGAATTTCGTTTAGTTCGTAGAAAAGAGGAGCTCTTGGGATGTTCTTTTGCATTTAAAAGGGTGTAATTATTCGATCGATCTCCTTTTCAGACAGTGTGTTACCTGTGGATTGGATATATGTAGTATTGTTAATTTTCTACAGTATAATACTATAAGCGAGGCCGACCAATGCCTCGGCATTTATAAATATTGTTAAACTACTGTCTTATTTATTCATTTTAAAAATAAATAAATTCTGCTTATAGCTGCAAACATCGATTTAGTTACTGATATGGTAAAACCCTCTAAGTCAAAAATGAAGCAATGTTCTCTGTTAATGTTTTTTGGAAAACTTATTTAAAGCATACTTTAGGGATGTAAGGTTTTATAGCATGGGAGCGTATGCAAATATTGAGCCAATATATTAATCTTAAGTTATTTATTATGTTTTAGTTTAAATAAATTAAAAAAGAATAAAATAAAATTCGGAAATCGTAAAAAACAAAATTTGTATTTGGGCGTGGCGCTGACATTTTTCATTTAATTGTGGACTCAAGTGAAATCACTGGTAATGATTTTTATTAGCATATATAATAAACTAAGAAATTTATGACGTTTTTCCATTTGAACTTACACGGGAGGTAGGCGTGGTTGTGGGCGGATTTAAACAAAAACCTGTTTTTTTAATCTAATTTGACGATATAAGCGATGTGTGCAAAATTGCAAGGTCCTAACTCTATTCCTTCCAATTCGTGCCGCAGCTTGTTTGGAAATATTCCACTGTGCAGCGGTTCTCTAGACTCAAAGTTTTTGCTTAACATTATAAGTTTCTTGACGATAGCTCTATGTACCTCTTTCAAGTCATTGTCGAGTGTATTCGAACTTCAGAAGTGTTAGCGAGAACGTAAAGTCCATTCCTTGGATAGCCATGGTAGATCTCTGGAGCTTTTGCCGCACAATCTTCATCTTAGCTTCCCTAGAGGCAGGCACTGACATAGAATATTTCGTTAGTGTCGTGTGATAGCTGTTGCATTGATTGCATGGTTTTCTAGACCCATAGTTTTTGTTGCGACATCATGAGTTTCTGGCTTCTGACCATCTGAGTCGTCTGTCTCCCGGAAACACTGTCAATCATGACCAAGAATGCGATGGCGCCCAGTATCTCAATGTTGGTGCCCAGACACTGGATATTGAGTCAATGGATTTTTGAAGGAACTGTGAGGACAAGTCCTCGTTCTTGCAACCGTTTCGGTTCGCTCAAGGGTGGAATACGTTTAGTGATAGTGGGTCAAGGTTTTTCTAAAGGCTTGGGTGACTTGGCCAATACATACGTCGACAAGATAAAATGATTTGCGAGTCGTCTGTCTCCCGGTGATACTATCAGTCATGATCGAGAATGAGACACCATCATTGAGATGGCGCCCATTATCTCAATGTTGGTGCTCCGACACTGGGCATTGAGTCAATTGATTTTTGTAAGAGCTGCAAAGACAAGTCCTCGTTCTCGTCTCTGTCTCTCTCGGGCTAAAGGTTTATTGGATTCAGTTTTCTCTAAAGGCTTGGGGGACTTGACCAATACAACCATCGGCAATATTAAATTGATCCGAGTCTTCCTTCTTCCGATATCCATCATGGCCTATAATGAAATATCATCATTGAGATGGCGCACAGTGGAATATTTTCATACAAAATTACAAGGAATTGAGCTAGGACCTAGAAAATTTCGTACACATCCCTTATATCGTCAAATAAGATCAAAAATATTGTTTAAATCCGCCCACAACCACGCCCACCTCCCATGTAGCATAAAATGCTAAGACGTCATAAATTTCTTATTTATATATTATTATATAAATATACAAATCATTACCAGCGATTTCATTTGAATCCGCAATTAAATGAAAATTCTCAGTGCCACGCCAAATGACCACATACAAATTTTAGTTTTTTTACGATTTCCGAAATTTTCGATAAAAACCATTTTATTTTTTAATCGTTGACACACGGCGATTGTAGCTTTAAACTCAACTTAAGATTAATATCGCCCCAATATTTACATGCGTTCCCATGCCATAAAACCGTACATCCCTAAAGTATGCTTTAAATAATTTTTCCGAAATACATTAACAGAGAACATTGCTTCATCTTTTGCTTAGAAGGTTGTATCATTTCAGTAATTAAATCGATGTTGGCAGCTATAAGCTGAATATTCTTTTTCAAATGAATAAATAAGACAATATTTATAAGTGCCGAGGCATCGGTCGTCCTCGCGACTATAGTTTTATAATGTAGAAAATTAACAATATTAAATAAATAAAACCTTGAGGTAAATAAGTGTCTGAGAAGAAAATCAAAAACGTAATTACACTTTTTCAAATGCAAAAGAACACCTCAAGAGCTTCTATTTTCTACGAACTAAACGAAATTTCAATACGATAAATGGTTTCCGAGATACATCCCAATCGAATAACCTCTCTTATGATGAAATTTGCATGCAATTTGGGAGTTTTTGCCGCTGATAATACACTGTGAACCGTCAGGCCAAATTCCACACCAATCAGTAACTTGTTGAGGATGCATTGGCTTCTCAATAGTCTCTGAACGCCATATGCGGCAATTTTGCTTTCTGGCAACTAACAATACCTGGTGGTTGTCAAGACTAACAATATAAAAAGGAGACACTAATATTACAAATTTTGATGGGGAGTTTAATTTGCAGAAACTTTTTAAGAAGTCTTGGCTCTGTTTTTTTAATTCTATTCAGGATTCAAGAAATCTTTTTCTCAAACATAAAAAATGTCGGCGATGCTCATAGAGAATTTTTAAAATCAGGGAATCTGATGTAAATAAATCTCCGGGCACTTGTCATATGTAAATGCTCTTCGACGCTTGCCCGATCAACCGATCAACATTTTCAACCTGGCAAACTGTGCAGGGGTCTTCCCCGCGCGTTGGACGATTGCGAATATACAGCCTATACCCGAAAAATGTGATGCTTTTCCTTGACTGATTTTTCTTCATCAAATAATGCATTCATTATGATAACCCTGCTATCTATCGCCCGATTGCGATTTCCTCTGCGCTCTCGAAGGTTATGGAGAGTATAGTTAAGCACCATCGTGTGAGATATTTACGGGGGACCGAAAAGTGGAATCGATCCATCCACCAGTATGATGAGAGTAAGGTCGTTGCTCAAGATATCTCTAAGGCCTTCGATAGAGTCTGACAAGGCACACTCATATCAAAGCTAATCGCTTTTGGTGTTTGTAGCGACTTCTCTCTCATCCGACGAGCATAGGTTAAACGCAGTAGTACCACAGGGCTCTGTCCTTTTCCCCTCCCGTTTTCTTCATTGCATCGACGACCTCTGGGATCGGACTTCGAATCCAATCTATTCATTCGATCATAGACCAAGTCGTCCAGAAATTGAGGACAAAATGCGATTGATGGATAGGTCTCTTAGTCAGGAGGGGGCCGAGTGAATAGAGTCGATTTTAATGAACTTAAGACGCCGTGCTCCTTGTTATTTCAAAAGCGAATCTCTCTCATGATGTTCTGGGCATGAGCATACAATGCGATGTTCGTTGGAAAAAACACGTATTTGAAGTGCCCAGAGAAGCATTCAAGTGTCTTGGCTTTTTAAAGCGGTAGATATTGAACTTCTCAATATCTACACCACGGTGTTGTTCTTCGGATATTCGTGAGCTTATACCGTCCGTGAAAACGTTCGGTAGAGATACGCGACTTTGTATTACGGGCTTCTAAACTCGAATTAAACGGAGTAATCTTGAGAATATTTCCGGTGATACCCATATTGTTGGAAAACATTTGGCTGCTAGTTACCAATATCGTTTCAAGCAATTAAAAAATAAAACAAAATATTTTTTTTCCTATTTTTTTAATTTTTTTCTGAGTCTGTCCTAAACTACTGTCTCTATGTGAAAAAGAAATTGTCAGCATTTGTAGCCATCATAATAACGTTTAATTGAATACATAAGCGGGAGTGATCGGCATTATATTTCAAAAAGGAGAGTACAAATACCAAAAGGTACTTTGATGGATTTTAGTAAAAAGTTAATAAAAAATATCCATAAAAAATTTAGAGATGTATAGTATAAACTAGGTGAAGTATAAAATGTCCAAAATACAATTCCAATAAATTTACTTTTTGAAATTGGTCTTATTAATTTTACACATTAAAATTAAACATAAAATGTATCTAATATCTATTCGAAAATGTCAAAATATGAAATACTTTAATTTTGCATAATCATCTGAAACCTTACCGAGTTGCAAAAAAACTCGGTTTCACTTCATTACTGCCTCATTGTTAGACTAACACGTGCACAGCGACCTTTTCCTTGAGTGATTTTTCTTCATCAAATAATGCATTCATGGGTTCATTATGATATGCCTAAAACCCAAGCTTTCTAAATTACATCATAGAAAAGCATGAATATAATGTCAGCTAATTGAGAAGGGCCACTGCAAAAAGTTTTCGAACGCAAACAAAAGACTTAAGCAACAAACTCCAATTGTTGTCAGACACCTTTTTTTTCCTTAAATCTCTTTGATTGACACTCTCGACGAAGATGTTGTCATTATCGTTCATTATGACTGATTGTGAAAGAAACTCAATGGCACCTTGGCACACGGTCTTCTACACGGCCAACGAAGATATCAAAGAAAGTGTTTGACATCAGAATGGAGGCCAATCAAAGAAAGAAGTGCGAATTATGATGACAAAATTAAAATTTCCTACACCCCGAGATGAATAGTTAACACTTGTCAAAGAAAGTGATGACATAAGATGAGCCATCAACAAACAAAGGTAGCAAAGAATGCAATCGTAAAATGAAATACGATAATATTTTGCCTAAATCAGGCAAACGATAGGCAATTAGTTAGTTATGGATGCTATACTTTGTATAGGAATCCAAATACCTTGAGCTTTTTACTCAACTCAAAAATTGTGTATTATCAGCGGCAAAACTCCCTAATTTCATGCGTCCAAATCTCAACTTTACTGATTGAATTTTGCAAAGAACATGCCTATTAAGCATATTCAAAAAGATTTTGCCAATATCGTGGCTAAGTTTAGCTGTGGATGCATTTAAAGTTCACCATGTATCGTATTGAAATTTCCTTTAGTTCGCAGAAAATAGGAGCTCTTGAGGTGTTCTTTTGCTTTTAAAAAAGTGTAATTACGTTTTTGATTTCCTTTGCAGACAGAGGTTTATCTGAAGGTTGTAGTTATTCAGTATTGTTAATTTTCTACAGTATAAAACTATATTCGCGAGGCCGGCCGATGCCTCGGTATTTACAAATATTGCTAAACTATTGTCTTCTTTATTAATTTTTAAAAGAATATTCTTCTTATAGCTGCAAACATCGATTAATTTACTGAAATGGTAAAACCTTCTAAGCCAAAAATAACGCAATACTTTCTTTGTTGTTCTCTGTTAATGTTTTTTTTTAATTAAAGCATACCTTAGGGATGTAAGGTTTTACGACATGTGAGCGCATGTAAATAAAGGGTCCGCCAAATAACTTTTTTTTTTTGAAAATGCTATAAAAAAGCTACTGAATATTTTCTCAAATTTCTTTTTTTATTTGAAAGTACAATCCTTCCGGTTAATAATGGAAAATAATTTTATTCAAATGGCCCACAAATAATAGTCCAACGGTTGAATAGTTAAAAATACGTTAGATGGCGGACCCTTTATATTAATCTTAAGTTAAATATAAAGCTATAATCGCCGTTTTTTCATCGATTAAAAAATAAAATAATTTTTATAAAAAAAAAATCGGAAAAAACCAAAAAATTTTATGTGGGCGTTGGGCGCGTCACTGGCAATTTTCATTTAATTATGGACTCAAATGAAATCACTGCTAATGATTTTTATTCACATATAAAGGGTGATTTTTTAAGAGCTTGATAACTTTTTTTTTTTAAAAAAACGCATAAAATTTGCAAAATCTCATCGGTTCTTTATTTGAAACGTTAGATTGGTCCATGACATTTACTTTTTGAAGATAATTTCATTTAAATGTTGACCGCGGCTGCGTCTTAGGTGGTCCATCCGCTTAGTCCAATTTTGGCATTTCCACGTTTTTGAGTAACAGAGACCCAATTGGTGCGAACGGCGACGAATCGAAAATTGGTGGTCATCATTAACACTGGCCGATACAGCTGCGATATTTTCTTCAGTTCGCACTCTACGTAAGCGTGTTGGTGGTTTTATGTCCAACAATGTAAATTTGGTGCGAAATTTAGTCACAATAGCCCGAATAGCCGCTTCAGTGGGTCGATTAAACTGACCATAAAATGGAAGCGCGCAATGAACTTTCTTAACAGAGCACGCATTTTGATAATAAAATTCAATAATTTGCAAGCGTTGTTCGTTTGTAAGACGATTCATGATGAAATGTCAAAGCATACTGAGCATCTTTCTCTTTGACACCATGTCTGAAATTCCACGTGATCTGTCAAATACTAATGCATGAAAATCCTAACCTCAAAAAAATCACTCTTTATATTGAAATAGGAAATTTCTGATGTTTTTTAACTTACAAAATTTTTTTTTGATCTAATTTGACGATAAAAGGGATGTGTGCGAAATTTCAAGGTTCTAGCTCTATTCCTAATTCTAATTTTTGTCGCTGCTTGTAGGAAAATATTCCACTATGCGGCGTCATTGGGCCATGTACTGAAAAATTGGGTTGATCGGATGAGATACTGCCGAGCCAGTTGCGGTAGCGGAATGAATGATATTCCATTATTAAATGACAAAGTTCAACCTTTCCCAGAAAACCAGAAATTTGACAAAATAATCAGTATTTTCTTATAGCCGATTCTAAATGAATATTTTAAATGGCCCATCGTATACATTTTATGAGGTACTCTCACTTCATAGGCCATAACTTGTACATTTAGCCATGGATTTTTTCAAAAGTTAAATGATTTCTTCTCCAAACAACAATACAATGTTTCTTCTCTATTTTTCTATTTGTATAGCTTTTTTCATATTTAATTTTATTTGTGAAAAAAACACTTTTTTAATTTATTTTCCCATTGTAACTCAATTTGCTTGACATTATATTTCCTAATGCATTTTTACTTGATGAGACTCCCATTTTTTTTATTTTTTTTTTGTCATAGGTAGTTTCACTATTTTTTTGTATATATTTGAAGAAAGTAAAATATGATTAGGCCTGGTAAAGGATCAATTTGAAGACAAATACTATATGCTGAATCGGCAGAGTAATTTGTTGATAAAGTTGTCTTGAAATTTATCCTTTACTGGGCATTATAAATTCCGAGGGAAAAAGGTAAGCACAAACCGTCGGAAGATCAAAACTAAAAAAATTCTGTTTAAAAAATTTCCTTATCAATTTTATAACTCTATTTCTGACCCTATGCTATTTCTAAAAAAAAATATTAGTACCTCCTAGAGACTTTTTTAAAAAATGTCCATGAAACCACGTTAACAACGGAAACCTATGACCTTGTTCTATAGTAAAGGGTGTGGCAATTGAAAGTAATGTCTTAATTTTATTTAATCTGACAAATATGGCATTATGTTTAATAAGTTTAAACAACAACTTGTCACAAATTATTATTCTCTATTTGGAATGTAACATTAAACTAAAATATAACAAACCCATTAATATGAGTCTATGGCCCAGTGCACCTTGCGTTGTCTCTTTAAATGAAATCAAGTTCGTTGCTTAAGTCTTTTGTTTTGTGATGAAGTCTCGAGCGGTATGAGTTACTATCTCATTTTGTGTATAGATTTTATTAACACTAAAGATTAGTACCATTATTAGAGTAGTATTTGAAGGTGTGTCGCATTTCCGTTTAGAAAGTGTCAACAAAACATATAAAATGAAAACACTGGTAAGTGGGGGCTAGGCCTTTTTCAGTTTTTTTTTCTCAAGGTTACAGTAGTCATAGACTCACGCCCTTTCTATAAGAAAATAGAATAGATCTATCGATATTAAAGACTATTAGTATTTTGTAGGTAGGCTACCTATACTAGTGTATAATTTTCATTTAGATAATGTATTGTTGTGAACAATATGAATGGAAACAATCACTACGACTACGATTATTTCGAGGTTGAATCATTTACTGTATTTTTTGATATTTTGCAGGTTTTTATAGTCTAAACATATATTTAAATATTTAACTTGAAATAATATCTAAATAATAGTTATTATTGTGAACATGTTAATTCTTATCACATTTTGTGAGTCATATTCTAGGAAACTAAGCCAAAATCATGGATTAGCCTGGAAATGGAAATTTGAAATTATTTTTATTTCAAAATTTATTTAAAAATTGTATATCCATTAAACATCAGAGACAATGAAATAGAAAACAAACCTTTTTAAACATCTGCGTGGTTGTGTAGCCCCTTCTACAAATAATTAATATTTCAAACACAACGAATGAAGGTTTTGGTTTATTTTGTCTAATTTTTTGCCCACTGTGCTTATACTATTTTACCAATATAAAATCTATACGGAACTTGTAGCCTAAATGTTATATGGGAATTGGAGTTGGATTGTATGCCAAATTGGTGAAACTATGACCAACGAAAACGGAAATTAAAGACAAATTAGCCATAAAAAAATAATATTATTTATTATGGAAACAAATGGAATAAAATATATTCTTTTAGTTTTAAATAGCTAACATTGTAACGAAGAAAACAATGTGTATATGAAAGGATAAATGTAGAAGTAATGGCCCACTTTGTAGACACAAACGAATTTAAAAAATTATGATTTGTTGTTTGTATGTATTGTTGGTCTGTTATGTTGTATGTGTTGTCATTTATTGTGGTTTAAGACCAAAGGTTGTGCTGAAGTCTTCAGCAGAACCCAAAATTAGCAAAAAGGCAAAGTGAGACCATTATTATTGCAGCTAATAGTTGACTGCGCAGTTTCGATGGGCGCTACCCCATCTCGTCAGAACTTTCGCAACGAATGTATGTCTTTGACTTAAATTTTGATTTTTGTAAATTAAAAAATTAACCACAAGGCAAAAATAATTTTATTTATGATCGCAGCTTCATAACAAAATCACTATGAACTCGTGAGTTCATGGAATTTGTTAAAATTACATTGAAATTATGGGTATAGATATTTGACATGTTGTTGGACATTTGACATGTTGTCATTATGTTTGCATTGACAGCGACAACTTATTGCCTTAAACCTTAGGCTGAGTGCCCACAATAATCATTTATTGCCCATAAAGTACTTTTTCCTTTTTTACCTATATTATTTGTAATTAATTTGTATTTCTCTTTTTTCTCTCTTTCTTCTTCTTCTATTTCATGGAATCCTAACAAATTGGCCCAAATTAATGGATGATGCCACTACACATTATCGACGTGCGCGCTGACCACAACAGGTTTGTTGCTTAAGTCTTTTGTTTTTGTAAATGGCACTAACTACTCTGCACGGGCCAGCACATATCTCCTATTAATTATGATATACTCGTACGTGTAACAAATTACAATGTTGTAAACATTGTAATGACAATTAAATTTAATCTCATGACGATGAGTGAGATTGAGATGTAAAAGAAACCGAAATGATTAAAATGTGGAGAGGCTACACAACTGAAAGTAAAGTTTGGATTAAAGAGATGTGTTGGAAGACTTTGTGGACTACTCTGTGATAAACTGGAGTAGAATTTGTAATCAATTGTTTTCAATTTGGATCAAAAAATTTGTAGCTTTTGACCAAAAATTGCTACGTTTAATTAGAAAACATTTGTAATTCGAGTACTGAGAGGATTTTTGATTAATTGGTCTACAAATTTTAATAAAGATCTTATAATGACAATGTGTAATTGTTAATGCATTATTTTAGAAAGAAATACAAAAATATAAAAATCCCACAAGTCATAAAACGAATTTTGATTTTTTAGAAATTTAACGTCCTTTCTTTCATTTCGATTGCTGATCGGAAGAATAATTAGGAGCTATGTCCGTGGAATATAGAAAATAAAATAACAAGGATCTGACAACGGATTCTAATAGAGGGAGTAAAAAAGAATATACGTGTGTCGGCGTTTTGAAAGTTTGCGTTTGAAGGTCATTTTTAAGATCGGTATCAATATTTCCCCCTTTTTCATATTCTTATGATGAAACGTCATAGGAAACCTTGTGATCCTTATATTTTAAGTATAGCCTATGTTCAGCAATATTACTTAAAACGAGGATAGTTTTTGTGGGACATTTTAATCCTCTAGCTCCTCAATAATGAGGTCTTTTTGGCCCCTTTTGTGCAAAAGTGTAAAAGCACCCCTAAAACAGATGTTTCACGGGTCAAAATGTTCCACAAAAATATTTGTCTATATCTATCTACTATATATCTACTATAAGTCTCTGAATACTCTGAAACTTAAAACTGAACTGAAATGCCAGAAATAAGACAAAACTTAAAATTCATTTTATGGTTAATTTCGTACTTTTTCCGAATTGATGCTAAACTGTCCCACAAAACTGAATTTTAGGGGGAGTGGGGGGCGGATTTGAGAGTGGAAAAAATATTCTACGCCAAATATAGTGAATATAAGTCACCGAACAACAGAAAGGCTTAATGGAAGAAATGAATATCGAATATAACCCTGAGGACTGGCGTATATTTATTAGGAAAATAAATTGCTGCTGTCACCTCCCAGCAATGAAGATTGGATTGTTTGATGATGATTTACAAAATATTTCGTCGCGGATCAAGTCGTCTGTGAGCCAAACGCTCCCGAAAACACTTTTTAAAATTATGTTTTTCCCGAGCAATTTTTTCTATGTTGCATTTTTGTCCAGTTGTTTCTGAATTAATAGACTCGTGGAAGCACTTTAAATAAAAAAATATATTCTTGTCTTAGAGTTGATTAGATTGCTTCTATTGTGATTTTTCAAAGTGACAGCTAAAAAATCATATTTCTTGGTCACGCTTTATGAGAGATGTTATAGAAAATGACTAGCTTCAGTCAATATCTTTCGACAGATGTATAAATGATGAATATCGGACGAAGAATGACGTCACTGATTCTATTTTTGGGAAATAATTATATACAGGAGATGGGATTTTGGAGCCAAAATGTACAAACTCTTTTTACCGGAACAATTTTCATCCTTTAGGTTTAATTCAAAAGGTATTGACTATAAACGTCCAAAAATTCGACCACTAAGTTACTCTAAGACAAGAATCAACATTTATATTTAAAGTGCTTTCAAGTGTCTATTATTTCAGCAAAAAAATGCAACAACAAAAATATTAAAAAATTACTTTCAGGACCCTTTAGCTCACAGACGGAACAAGATATTTTGTAAATCATCATTAAACAATCCATACTTTATTTTCGTGGTGTGACTGGAAATTGTTTTTCAATTTATATGGATCGCCTAATATTTATAGATTCATTTGAAGTCTTAAAGCTGTAGTCCTCGTATATTCTTTATTATCCTCCTCTACCAGAATTCGTCGTCAGAGATTAATTACACCATCGAATTAGAATCACTTTCTGAGTTCGGTCAGAAATAGCAATAAATGTATAGGACCCCATTGTTGTTCGACAAGTGATTGTTTTAGGCCACGAATGGACTGTATTGTGTTCATATTTAGACATAGCCCCGTAGAAATGTCTCTGTGGACATGACTTCTTATAGGAGACAACACATTTTGATGAAATTTGTCATAGCCCCATAATTTTTCGCATAGCAACAGTGAAAATGTTTCTGGTTGAATTATAATGAGCTGTGCCAAATTTTAAGAAAATCGAGTAAAATATGTTGTTTCTAGAGCGATAAAAGTCAAATTGGGAGCGACATTTGTATGGGGATATATCTATATTTGAATCGCTTCAATTTAAATAACCATCTCCTTGGCCCGCAAAACTTTCTTGTGGGAATTTTTGTTGGGATCGGACTTTGTACTTTGATTACAAGTATAGATGGACATCGACACAGAAAGTGATTCTAAGCCGAACTGTTTAATAAAGGATGGGTCTATTTCGATCCAAAGAAATGAAAAAGATGAATGAGTTTAACATGGAGTTATCATTTCAGGAATATACTTCATGTTGCTAGGCTCAAAAGTTAATTTTAAATTAAATTCATTGGCAAATGAACCAGTTCCATTTCACTACATTTTTCCAGTGAGTGGTAAATAACTAAAGAAAACTACTTTTTAGGCAGAATTGCCAATAGAAAAACATATCAGAAGATTTGGTTAATATGAACTAATATATAATGCAAATGAATACTAAATAAATTTTGTATTGAAATAATTAATACTATTTAATGTTATTGATATTATGTACACCGAAAGAATTATCTTCATAATCATATGTGATTTTGTCATAACTTCAGTGAATAAATTTTAATGTAAGAAGTCTCCAAAATGTATGAAATATAATATAATTTTGAAAAATTTGCTTAGATTTTATAATGAAACTTCATTAGTTTTATGAAGAACGTTTAATAATTTCAACTCAAGTTTCTAAATAAGAAAAGCAAAAAAACTGGCCAGTCCGATTTTTTCGATACACCCCATCACTTTGAGCATCTTGGCAATGAATATGCCTTTGACCTAAATAAGGGTACATACTTAACTCAGAATTAAAATAGGAGATATAGAAACGCTAGTAGTAGATAATTCAATCAAATAAAGTCGACTCACAAATATTTAATATTAGCGTTTAATAATTACGAAACAAAATCATTCATTATATTTATGAAAACATTTCATTTCCCAAATAAACTATACAAAGAAAAATTTTCGGAGGGTAATGTATAACATTTTCTAATGTATTTTGACATTATAAACACGAAAACGATATTAAAAAAAATATGTTTTTTCTTCTTAATTATAACTTCTATATACACTTTGTCATTCCGTTTGTAACACCTTGAAATATTCGCCGCAGTAAAATATTCAGTTTCATAGTAAAATTCTAAGACAATGTCCTTGTCCGTCTGTCTGTCTGTTGAAAGCACGCTAGCTGCCGAACAAAATGAGCTAAGAGGTTCAAGTTTTCCCTAAATGTGTCGTATGTATAATCGCAGATCGCTTGGGATTGAAAGTTGGCGAAATCGGCGCAGAGGGAAACAATTTTCCCTAACAAGGACTAAAAATATCTCCTAATATTTAGAATATTTAAGTATTTGTTTTGAAAATTTCTGCTTTTTATACAATTAAAATGTTTTGCGGACATTCCTCTTCTAACGAGAAAACACCAAAAAGTACAAACAAGATATAGCTGGTGAAATGGGGCAAAAAGGGATAAAAATGGTACCAATAGTATGACAACAGCTAGAAACATGCAATTCTGTGTGTACATCCCTATAATTACTTAGACATGCAAATAGAGGGATTTTTCGAAATTTGTGGAAAATTGGAAAAGAGGAATAAAAATGGTACCGACCAAACCGCTGAATTTGAAATCATAAATGGGGCAAATGAGGTTAAAAAAACCCACCAAACGGATGCAGTTAGAATTGTGAAATTCGCTGTGTGCATTGCTCTGACGGTGTAGATGCGAAAAATAAATATATATTTCAATATTCCGATCAAAACGGGATAAAATTAGTACCAAGCAAACGGCTGTAGTTAGAATCCTGAAGTCTGTAAATATGAGTATTTCTCCAAATTCGTACTTTTAGAGTCTAAATCAGAAAAAATAATAAAACTGGTACCAAGCAAACCTAAAATCATGAAATTAGATGTGAAAATTCCAATGTGGATCATAAAGAACATAAAGAATCTTTGAAATTTGTCATTTTTTTCACTTTTTTCACTTTTCAGTCACTTTGTCTGTAGCTGAATCAAGAAATTGCAAATGGGAGAAAATGTTTCTCCCTAATGACGCCTGACAATGTACCTAATATTTAGGGCACATTTTTGAAGATTGCTGTCCTATGTTCACTTTTTTGTTACAATTGCGGTTTTATATTTATAAACAATGCTGGACTATAATTATTATTACTATAATGAAGCAATGGAATTTATTGGAAACAGTGCGCATAATTTGAAATAGTAAATATGTTTCCGCATTTCTATGTAAATTCGACAGCCATTAATCTGCCGGTAATACTGTGGAATGCACTCCGTGGTGGAGGGTATATAAGATTCGACCCGGCCGAACTTAACGCCTTTTTGCTTTTTTTACTAAAAGTGAAGGTACCTTATTTATTTGTACTCTTTTCTTAGAAAAATAAGCCCTACAAATATTGCGTATTAAACTTTCACATAGAAACAGGGGTTTATGAAAAGTCTTCAAAAATTTGGGAAAAAATTATTTTTTTTCTTTTTTTGAAAAAAGCCAAAAACAAAAAAATGGAAAAAGACGGAAAAGAGTATTTTGTTTTATTTTGTAATAGCTAATTTTAAAATCTATGGATAAATCCAATCCAAAAAAAATCATAAAAATATTTTTGTGTTGATTTTATGAATTGATGTTTTTCTACTTGGCCACAAAATTATTCATTTTTATTGCATAGTGTTTATTACTTATTATTTAGTACAATGAAATTTTTCTTTGGTCTTATGAAACTATGAAAACATTTCATTTTGTTTATGAAATTTCCATACATATTTCCATACGAAAAATTCGTTCCCACTCACTTGTGAAAATTCTATTCGTAAATTCTTACGGGATAATAAAATAACTTTTGAACTTTTTTGAAAGTTGCTCAAAGGAACTTACCCAAATGCGGGTAATATGCGAATTGGGATTTTGAGATGCGACTTTTTTTACTCGTAAAAATTTACTATTTTTTATGTTTTTTTCTACGCAGTTGTGGGAGAAGGTAAACAAGTCCTTAGATAAATATAGGTATTATGGTTTATTAAGTTAAAGTAGCTCGTAAATATCCCCAGGTAGGTAATCTAACTTAATAGTCTATCAATTGTTATATTTATTCACGAATTTGCTTCAGATATGATTCGGCTTCTACGTCAAGGAGAAAGGTATTTGATGTCAATTTTTGGATATAATCCTGTCCTTTTCCGATTTTGTTTTTTTTTTTCTTGTATAAAATCGAGTTTTTTAAATCCCCAAAAGTTAAGGCGAGTTCGGATGACCTTTCACTGTGCGACTGAATTTGAGACCATTTTTATTTTTTGGCAAACTTTTAGCCTCCTTTGATGGTTAAAGTCTTATTTGGGTGACTATTTGCACAAACCCTTGATTGAACGAGTGAAGTATGGGTGATATTTTTCACTGTATAACAACAATTCTTGCAACAAATTTTGAAAAGGCCATGTCCATTCTATTTAACATTTTTTATCAAGTTTGTTTATAATTTTTGAAAATTTCAAAAATTCCCTTTTTGTCTTGTTTGTAACCATTTTCTTTGATTACTTTATTAATCTATTATTGATATAACAAATTTATTTAGTTTTTATTACCGTTCACAAAAAATCAATTTATAATATTTTCACGAAAGAAAAGATGGTTGTTCGCAAAGCTGGCAAAAAATGTAAAGCGTTTTATTTTCGACAGCCTAATAGAGCACACGACGATAACTTGATGATTGAAAGTCTTATTATCAACTAAACCACAAAGATCTTTAACAATCTAAACAAGCCAACGCCACCAGAGATCCGATCCCAGCCACCATCAAATGTCAATCAAAGACAACCAAAGACTTGGCCAAACAAAAGCAACAACAACAACAAATAAAAACACCACAAAAAAAACGTTGAAAATATTCAAAAAAAACTGAAAACAAAACGCTGAACACTCATAATCGTCCACGTCCAGTATGTGTGTGAAGGTATGAGTATTTATTTAACTTTGGCCATTATTAACGGCCATAAACAGTGTAAGAAACATTAATGCATTAAGGCAAAAACCTAGTTACCAAGAAAATGAATGAAACCTCAGCAAACCCAAAATTCAAATGCCCGCGTGTGTGTTTGCCAGCTTTTGGCCATTTGAATTAGGTCTTGGGAAGTCTGGCCAAAAACCGTCGAACGTTGCATACGTCCAGCCATAAAATAAGACCTATAATTAATCAGTTCACTGCGGTTGAGTTTATTTGTTCACGGCTTATTTATAATCAAATGCCAATGCGTTTGAACGCCTATTAAACAAGTATGTACGTCTTTCTTTTTTCGTGGGTTTTTGTCTGTTAACCTGGTCTATCATGTCTGCCTGCTGCCTGTGTTATTATTTGATTTGTATGCTTCTTTTCTTTTTTTGCTTTTTGCTGTTGTAGTGCTTGTTAACTTGTGCAATTAAATTATGAAGTCTTTTTGTGGTTTTTCATGAAATAAACCTAACATACGGTCGTGTATTATTGTGAGGAACTCATGGAAAAAAAGTTGGTCAAATCAATGCGGAAATAGTTTTAATAGCAGCCACTGTCCGTGTTATGAATAGTTGAGAGCTTGTAAAATCATAGTCGGTCATGAGCGCTATAGGGTGCCCTACATGAAAGGCACTCCACAAAGCGGCTTAGTCCTCCCCTGTTCTATAGCAAATTGAGTGGTAGATTCAAGACATTATTCCTCATTCTCCTCTACCACAACAATTAATTATTTTTGTCTAAGTAAGTTTGTGTCTTAAATCTTTCGTTTATCTCAACTGAAGATAACACACAAGGTACCACATTTCACTAAAGGCCCTCCCGACTTAGTGATATTGTCCTACCCTGTTCTATATCTAATCGGGTGTAGATTTCACAAGGGAATATAATAAGAAGTTTTTATTTCATTCTTCTTCTTCTACCATATGATGTGAGCTTTTGTGTCTTATGAAGTTTGTGTCTTAAGTCTTTCGTTTATCTCAACGCACAGTACTTTAGAATCAAAATTCATCGGCCAAAATAACTTCAATAACTTTTGTTATAGTAGATATTTTTGAGTTCTGTAAAAAATCAAAATTAGACAAGGACACAAGGATTATTTTGAGATATAAACATTACAATCGGGAAATCAGAAATATTTTAGAAATCAGACCAAAGTTGACTACATTTTGTATTTTTCGATTTTAAAGAAAATTAAAATTTGTATTTTTTTGTTTTTATGTTTTTTAACATATTTTTACGTATTTGTTCGTAATGCGAAGAAAAAAATATATATTTTTTTGTATTACAGATTTTCACTTTTTTCAGATTTTGAAAATTGAAAAAACGCAATTTCCTTCTTGACTTTGTCGAACTGTTTCCCACAGATTTTAAGAGATTTTGCACTCAATTTTTTTTATTAGAAATTGTGGTATCTTTGCTGTATTATGACGTTAAAATTATGTTTGTGCCAAATATAGTTTGTTTGTAATAAATATTTGAAAAAATATACTTTTGAAACAAATGTGTGACTTTGGACCAAGTCAACTTATTTCCTTCAAAAGCCTTTAACGAAGTTTATACATATTTGGAAAGATTGAAGAGTTCCCCGTTTTTGTAGGTTAACTTTTGCCTGCACGAAATTGCACCCTTGGAAGATAGGATACATTTAGTGCAATCATTTCATTTTTTGTCTCATTAACTTCTGAAAAGTAGGTACGCAGATAAAAAGATGAGTAAATTTCCTTTATCCTCATTCTAAATTTTATAACAATCGGCGTTCATTTGCCAGAAATATGCACAATTTGATTTTTTTGTTTGGTAAATGTTTGCAAGTGCCCTATAGCAGACCAAAAACTAGTTAAAAATTATAAATGATTGATTTCCTAATTTACAAAAAATAAAAATGTATATATGAAAGAAAATGTTGTTGTATCTACTACGGCCTTCTATAACACTGCCCAGCAGTCCATATTACCCTTGAACCGGATGATATACGTCAGAAACTATAGACAATATGAAGTTAATTGGCGTTTTTAGTCTTTAGTTTTTCATATCCTCTTCCCGTTGCCCCTTCCAAGGGATACAATTTAAAAAATTATTTTAAATACTTATTTACACCCTATGAAACAAATAATAGAGGAGAATATCTATTACAAATACTTAATTTTTTTAGTTTAGTTTTGGGGATTACTTTATATTATTTCCGGTATATTAACTTTACCCAAGAAATTATTGTTGGAAATTTCTGAACAAAGGAATCTGTTTTTTCAGAGTTTGGTCACCCTCTATCAATTAACGATCAAAATATGTCCTTATTTGCGAAAATTTATATATATATTTTGGAGATTTTAGTTTTATTTTTGTGAATTTTGTATTTTGTCATTTATGATACAAAATTAATTTTGGTTTATTACATTTTCAACGCTGAATACTAAGCTGTCCTCAGTAAGTATTCATCTCTTCACAATTGTAAGAAATCTGGGGTTTTCAAAAAATAATGAACACGGTTTTCTCGTAAATTTTACACTGAAAACACCATTTGCGGACACTTTTGTGCTCATGCATATTTGTATTTGCAATGTATGGCCACCCGTTAAACATAATTAAAATCCTAATTTGTGAAAAATTCCATTTTGTGAAAATGTCCATTCTTCGGAGATTTTGGATTTCTTTTTGGCAATTGAGAGTTTTGTCATTTATGATACAAAATTAATTTTGGTTTAGCACATTTTCGTAGCCGAATGCTAATCTGTCCTCATTAAATGTTTATCTTTGTGAGATATTCGAGGTTTTCATACAAATTTCTAGTAAATTTAAGACTTCAAATATCATTTGCGGGAATTTTTGCGGCCCTGCATATTTGTTTTTTCATTTGCAATGTATGGCCACCATTTAAAAAATAAGTGTAATTCTAATTTGTGAAAATGCCCATTTTTGGGGATTTTTGTTTTCTTTTTGGGCATTGTGGGTTTAATACGAATCTGCCCTCAGTAAGTTGTTCTCTTCTCACATTTGTGAGAAGCAACGTTTTCCCCCTCATTTTATCAAAAATAAGACTGAAAACATCATTTGCGGGTAGATTTGTATTTTTGTTCATTTGAAACTGATTTTGTAGAGTTTGGCCACCATCTATCCATAAACGATGAAAATATATAGTAATTTGTGGAAAATCCTATTTTGGAAATTTTTGTTTTCTTTTTGGGAATTGTGAGTTTGTCACAGATTGAATTTTGGTTTTTTATCTCTGAACGTTAATCTGACTATAATTTCATATTTGTGAAAAACTCAATTTCAAGCGCTGATTTTTCAAAAATCTTACCCATTTTCTCGGAAACTGGTAGAAATTTGTTGAGACACGTTTGTGTCTAGCGTTGAAAACTTGATTAACCAAAAAATCAGCCCTAACGAATATAAACCTTATTTACAATTCCGGAGAAGATAACCAAAATCCCCAAATGACACTACTTAAGACCCTACTTTATGCTCCCGTGAAGATGAGCCGCTGCTACAACCTCCTTAAATGATATTGTTTTAAGATCATTTCGATTCGTAAATAACAATTTTCAGTTTTTGAACAATATATTGTGGAAAATAGCCTAACTTTCATATTTTGTTTCTCGGTTTCTTGTCCAGCAATCGGTGAAATTTGTGATTTGTTTATTACCATAGACCCTGGTAACTCCTATTCAATTTTCGCTTTGAATCTAAAACACTCAGGATATTTTGGCGGCCTGTATTTAATGTGAATATCACCAGCACATTACATCTTAGGTTTTCCTGCAAATCCTTCCTTCTTTGTAAAATACTCGTAACGATATGTAATTTTGTCTTTGCATAACTCATCTACAATTACCTTTTGCATACCATTTCATCTCATCTCGATAATGCCATCTTTGCACATTGCCTACCTAAAAAGAGGTGATCTCGTAACACGAAAATTACAAATAATTACAACAATTTCATTTGGCTTTCCTCAATTGAGACGAGACAACAGCATTTTTTCTGGCTTCCTACCAAAAAGCAAAAGTTGTCATCACAATACTCGTATAACGATGCCGATATGAATCGAATCGAAACATTTGGATCACATCACACATCACATCGCAAACAAACAACCAGCAAAGCAAAGAAAAAGCGATCAAAACAAACAGAAACAAAACAAAAAGAAACTCCAGCAGCGGTTACAAGGGGAGAGAAAAAGAGGTAGAGATTAAATGAAATGAAAGCAGTGACAATAGCTGTGTTTTTAATAATTCAGAGGATTTGTCGGGTGAATCACACAAATATCGCTCATAAAACAAAAATAAATTATCACAGACGAGAGTGAAATCTATAGGTATCCTGTCGGATAATGGGAAAATCTCTGTGATTATCCATACATGGCCCAATGGAAATAGTATTAATACCGGTCTGCAGAATGTATGGATGACAAATTGGAAATTACAACGTCTGAACGGAGTCTGAGATCTGGTGGTTACAGGCCCATCCTTCGGAGAGTTGTCAATATTCCGGGTAAAGTTTCAGTTTGACGTGGAGTTGTCACAAATAATAGCATAAAATAGTTGTGAATCTATTTTTACTCAAATAGCTTAAAAGATAATGGAAGAGGTTCATGTCTAACCTGTCTCTTACGTTAATTATATATTCAATGCTTTATACAGGGTGGCGCAGAATGAGCTATATGGTTTAAATGGTTTATAACTTTTTTATTTATGCGATTATTATATATTTTTTTGAATACAGTATATTATTGGCAGAACAGAGATTGAGAGAACATTTTCATTTTCAAAAAATGGGCCAATTATGAACTGATGAACTGCTCTTGGATTTTCCGTATCCCAAATCCTGCAGTTTTGCTTGTTGACATACCCATTTAATAGGAAATGGGCGCTCAAATCCAAATTGTGAATATTGTGAATTGTGACTGTTAGTTTGAAATATAAAATTCAATTATTTTTGTACGTCGTTCGATCGTGACACTACTTGATGTTGCCACGCAGACTAGACAGAAAGATAGTCTCCGATTCACTTAGACCATAAGAGGTTCTTTGTGGTATATAATGCTCCTCTTCGGATCCAACCAGTGCTACTTATTCACTATATGAACTGATCGTCGTCAGTATTGGCCAAGTGGCCACTGGGACCCCTTTTATCATATACGGACAGAGACAGAAAGAATATTTGAGACATGCAATCTCTAACTCATCCTCATCACAGATCCCACAAAAGTCATTTGAATTCGAAACATGTCAATACTGAAAGTGAAAGCAATTGGACTTAGTATGAGTCATTTGGCTTTTGAAGCCCAAGCACTGAGCATTTGTGCCTCTTAGGCAGTGCAATCAGCGCAGCCAATTCAAATGTTCAAGTAAAATGAGGCAGCTCGAATTTCTCGTTCACTCGTCAGCTCTGCAGTTGCCTGGAATATCCTTGAGCCTTGGCCCCCAAATAAGGTGACTGACAATCTTCTGGATAAATTTTGCCCTGTTCATTTAATTAGGATGATTGAAATCTGGGATCTGATCGTCGTCAGTATTGGCCAAGTGGCCACTGGGACACCTTTGTCATATACTGACAGAGACAGAACGAATATTTGAGACATGCAATCTCTAACTCCTCCTCATCACAGATCCCACAAAAGTCATTTGAATTCGAAACATGTCAATACTGAAAGTGAAAGCAATTGGACTTAGTATGAGTCTAGGTCTTTCCATGGGTTTCCATGCAGCATTGTCTCCATACAGGGCTGTAGGTTGATTGGCGATAACAATGGTTTTATCGAACCTAATCTAGCTAGCTCATCAGCTATGCAGATCCTTAAGTCAAAGGTCATTTGGCCAGAAGCCCAAGCACTGAGCATTTGTGTCTCTTAGGCAGTACAATGTGTTCAAGTAAAATGAGGCAGCTCGAATTTCTCGTTCACTCGTCAGCTCTGCAGTTGCCTGGAATATCCTTAAGCCTTGGCCCCCAAATAAGATGAATGACAATCTTCTGGATAAATTTTGCCCTGTTCATTAAATTAGGATGATTGAAATCTGGGATCTGATCCAAAAGACCTAAAGCCAGAAGGACTGAGCATGACATAAGAAAACATGATAAGTAAAGGAGTAGATGGTTTGAAAACTTCGCCGCAGTCCGTGAAGGTGTGTGTCAATTCAACATTCAATTCCTCGCTGTGCACAAGAACTCTGTCTTTCGCAGACTTCAACTTGGATGAGCTTATGACGGGACTTTGCCCTTCAATTCACTTCGCCGCAGTCCGTGAAGGTGTGTGTGGAGAATCCGAGACAGTCAATTCCTCGCTGTGCACAAGAACTCTGTCTTTCGCAGACTTCAACTTGGATGAGCTTACGACGGGACTTTGTCCTTCAATTCACTTCGCCGTGTCGTTTGTTCCTTGACTGTGCTTCAGATCATTTGGAAGTCGACCCCAATTTGAACGAAAAATCATCTGTAGAGACTAGACGAATTCTTGGATAATTTGCTATGTTAACAAACAAAATTGTCCCACTCGCGGTTTCGCAGACTTCAATTGCACCCACAAATGATCCAAGATACTTAGGAGATCTAAGCAAATGATTTTTTTGATAAATGGCTATGTTCACAAACAAAATGTCCTTACGAGCTTCACTAGGTGACACTACATCCACAGGAAGTTACTTTGCGATGTGGATTTTGGGGTCGGCAGCATTATTACTCCGTGCTTTTTCGAATACGGCCATGGTGAGGCCTGGAACTTCAATGGCGAGCGTTACAAATCCATCTATAGACCGTTTTCTGGCTCCAAATTGAACAATGTGGTCGTGGACACACAGCAAGCGCCACAATTGATATTCTGTACGAACTATTTATGGGTGTGGTTATCTCTGCTGGAGTAGAGATAAATTGGTGGCTACCAAGATCGTGCCTGCAATTTGATCCTGCTTAACTTAGGTTAGCAGGATCACTCACTTACATCTGAAGGCGTCCGTTGTGTTACCACGGACTTTTACACCCCTCATCGGAACCAACCTGTGCGACTCACGAAACACTTTATCTTACCAATGTCTATACTGGCCAAGTCCTGCTGAATTTCTTCTTGTGGGATTTTCAGTAGTATCCCAATCGATCCATGTCCACAAAGGCAACCTAACCCAGGCCATAACTCACAATTTTATATGAAAAATTTGCGGTTGTTGCTACCTCTCGTGCAGGTGAAGTAAATTTGCCGCAAATATCGTCCGAGTTAACCCCTGACTGGACTTTTTCTTATGAGATTTTCTTTAGTCTCTCAATTAATCGATGCCCTCAAAGTTCAAAATTATGCATGAACTATTTGTGGGAATGGTGCCTCTCGTGGAGTTAACACAAGTTGGCCTCCAAGTTCCGACGTTTTGACTCCGCCTGATATTTTCTTGTGTGTGATTTTCTGAAGTCACATTCGATCGATTCCCTCAAAGGCATCAGAACCCAGGCCATGACTGAAACATTTTTAGGATCTATGCGGTCATTGCGAGCCATTGAAAATTAGGCCTCTCGAATTCCTGACACCGTCTGAAGGCGCGATGGACTTTTGAACGATGTATGTCATTTTCAACACACACTGCCATATACTGACCTTATATATATATATGGTGGACCATTTGAAACTTTAAATTAGAATTGGCTATAAAAAAGGAATTCAAATTTTTGGTTTTAATGGAAAGGTTGAACTTTGCTTTTTAATAATGAACTAGCACGACTTTTTCAGTTCAGCCCAAAATCCACACCAAACAGTGATTTGTTGAGGATGCATTGGCTTCTCAATAGTCAGTTCTCTGAATCCCATATGTTGCAATTTTGCTTATTGACATAGCCACTGAGATGAAAATGAGCTGAACTGAAAGCTGATCGAACTAAAGGTCGATATCTTCTCGAAAATTTTCCACTTAAATTTCTTACAGTTTGCGTTAAAGACTTACTACTTCGGAAGTAAGTTTTTAATATTTCCCAATTTTTCGAGCATGTATCGTCTCATTTTGCAAATGTCAAACATAAAACTAAAGATAAAATATAAAAATTAATTTTATTCTACTTTTAAAGTCACAGTAATCGGTAGTTCAAATTTTGAATGGCCCACCCTATAAACAAATTTCTTTAATAGTTCACCACTCACAGTTTGTACAACATCGACTCGCCCTTAGTGACAACCCTTTTAGTAGTCTAAGATCATTTGTATCACCTTGAGTTGGCCATTTGGCGATATCTACATCTCAGTTGAGAATTTTATTTCATTTTCGCATAGAGAGTATTGAGAAAATCAATAAAGAGTTGTCTCTTTGGACAGTATTTGATTGGAATGAATCTGATATTTTGATGGATTCAATGGAATCAATTCGATATATGCCTCTAAAATTTTAAATTTGAACTGCCGATTACACTGACTTTGAAAGGTAGAATTTCAATTTTATTATATGTTTGACATTTGCAAAATAGAAAAACTTACGTACAAAGTAGTGAGTCTTAAATGCAAACTGTAAGAAATTTACGTGGAAATTTTTCGAGAAGAGATCGGCTTTCAGTCCAGTTTGCGCGTCAATTTGTGAAGCGGCGAGTTCATGAAAATGGATCGATATTGGACAAACCAACCAGTGTACGTTCTCGTCCAGTGCGTTCAATCGAAAACGTTGCTGCTTCAGCGAAATTTTGATTCCAAAATTTCAAGAGAATGTCATGGACGACATTGGGTTTTAAGAAGACGTGCCCACATGTCACACATCCAACACAACTATCGATATTTTTCGCACTGTTTTTGAAAATCGAATAATCAGCCGAAGTTGTGATGTCAATTGGCCGACTAAGAGCTGTGATTTGAGCCTTTAGATTATTTTCTGTGGGTAGCCATTAGGGATAAATGTTAAGCAAACCATCCAGAGTCACTTGAAGCGTTGAAACATGCCATTGAAGAGATTCGAGCCGGAACAATAGAAAATGTACTGAAAAATGGGCGACATCTACATCTCAGTTGAGAATTTTATGTGATTTTCGGATAGGAAGTGTTAAGAAAATCAATGAATAGTTGCTTGTTTGGACACTATTGATTGGAAATGATATATTCAATAGAATCAATTTATATAGGGTCCGCAAAATATTTTTTTTGAAAATGCTATAAAAAAAACTACTGATTATTTTCTCAAATTTCTTTTTTTATTTGAAAGTACAATCCTTCTGGTTAATAACGGAAAATAATTTCATTCAAATGGCTGCCTCGGGCAACCCACAAATAATAGTCCAACGGGTGAATAGGTGGAAAAAAAACGTTAGATGGCTCTAAATTTCCAGGTTCCAACTACTATCAACCATGGCCTATGAATTTAGATTTATATGTTGGTACGGACATCTGCATCTCAGTTGATAATTTTGTTTCATTCTCGGATAGGAAGTATTGAGGAAAATCAATGGAATGAGAATGATGAAGTGATAGATTCTCAACTGTTGATACTCTCAACTCTGGTCTATGACTTTATTAAAAAATAAAATAAAAAGAATTAAATTTTTACCACACTTATCACACCACTCCACACTCCATTGTACAACAGAAATCCCCCCAAAAAACAATCTACAACTGCATGAAGTGGCAAAAAGACAGGCTTTCGTGGTGTTGCGTAAAAAATTTCGATTGATTTCAAGAAAGCCGGAGGCAGACTGACCGGCCGTAGGCTGTGTGGCTATTTGGCTATAACCTTGAGTGAGTGTTTAAAATGAAGATGAAGAGTTTGAGCCGGCCATTGATATTGGGAGTAGTTAAGTGCTCTCTTTTAAAGCAGTGCAAGTTTGTTGTTGTCTGTCAGTCAGTCTATCTGTCTGTCTGCCTGTATTGTCATTTAAATGTTTCACTTTGTCTGTGGCATTTTTTTTTCGTTCCGTCTTTCTTTTGGCTTTCGTCGTCGTTGGAGTGACTGTTTTCTTTCATATTTATATATATATATTTTAGTTTTAAATTGGTTTTATCTTTTGTTTTCATTTTGGTATATATTTGTGTGTGTGATTTTAACAGGTTTCGTCTGTGTTTTTTTCACTTCAACTTTCCTTTATTTTTTTTCAATATTTTTATTTTTCTTTCTTTACAATTTGTTGCACTTGTTTCGCGCTGCGTTTTAATATTTATCGAGATATAACCCATTTGGCAAAGAAATCAATTTGGTCAGCCAGCCAGCCAGCCGGCCATTACTGGTTTTGTTTGCAGACGGGCTATTAAGTAATTATACATTCATCACCACAAACCACACATTGATCACTCATCATCGTCATCATGATCACAGTCATCAAACGCATGATCAACTTTATGATCATGATGATCATCATCATCTTCATCGTCACTTTAGTTAGTGACCACAAACAACGTTTATTGTCACTTTTGTGTTTACTTTTGAGCACTTTATTGCCGCAATTTTTGTTACTTTATTTAATTTTACTATTTCCAATTTATTTAATATTATTTAAAAAACTACCTGTCTTTATGTGTTTAATCCATTTATGGTGGATTACTTTCTTCTTCTTCCACACACACACACTATCTTTAATTTTTCTTCTTCTTGGTGTCTTCCAAGTGTTGTTGTTGTCACCGCACCCCGCTTTAAAATCCACTGGATTTCTACAAAACTTTTTTTCTTATTGAAAACGAAAACTGAAAACCGAAAAGAAAAACACAAACTGCGTGTGCGCACACGGCTGCAAAAGAAAGACGCGCGCTGCTCCTTTACCGTTATGTTGTGATCACGCCGAAAGCTGTTACTACAATGATCGCTCTCTAAGCATTTCAAAACTTTATTGGCCATCATTACCGCGGTGTCTTTTACAACGTCATGCAGCCGCCGCACCGTAGCCAAGACGACCGTCATACATCGGTGGGGGTACGTGCTATCCAAACGTCAGCCAGCCAGCCAACCAACCAACATCATTATGTTCGTTCATTATCACATTGTGTGGTAATGAAAGCATTATTTCGTCAAATAACCACCAAAAAAAGTTGGGCTTTTGTAATGTTTTTGTTTTTGGGGGAAGCAAAAGAGAGCGAAAGTTTTCGTTTTTGGTTGTTGCGGTGCATCTGCATAAAGCTTTTTTGGTTTTGGCACAAAGCTTTGAAATTGTGTCGGTGTGGCCATATTTGGGGGAAGCTTATGTGATATGGGATAAACATGACTTCGGGGTATTTTCGACATTTAATATGTCCACTTTGACCACCAATAATAACATTTCGTTACTTCCTGGCTGCTATTACGGCACTCTAACCATCTCAGTTATCTTCTGTTGTGAGTGGTGCAAACCATTTTTATACACTCCACCTCCAGGATGGGGGTATACTAACTTTGTCATTCCGTTTGTAACACCTTGAAATATCGACCTGAGAACCTATAAAGCATATGGGCATTTCCGCAGAAAGGTCCACCAAGACCAAAAAATTAAAAGTTCTTGTAAACGCTTTGTTTTATTATATTTGCATAAAGAAATAATCAAATTTAACTTATGTAAACAAATTTTACTTTAATTCATATCCTATCTTGAAATACTTGAATGCAAAGTAGCGCAAGTGCAACTTTACTCGTCCGTATATTTCTCTTGCATATTTTGTTTTGATAAATGATCTTAAATAGAGACATTCCACTTTGACTTTTGCTGTCTAAAATCTTTCAGGGAGTACAAAGAGTCAGAAAAGAAAGGATACGAAGTTATACGACTGCTATTAGCTGTATCTTTTGGCTTTGCAGTATCACATATTTCGATGTCACGTTCGACATGGAAAAACAACATTTGTTGCTACTGTGTCCAAAGTACATGCACAAAGATCATAAAATTTTGAGTACAAACAGAGATTTTTATTCAATTTAAATAAAAATAAACGTTACTGGAAAATGAGAAAATTTGTGAGCTTTTGGTACTTCATTAAAGTTGGTCACGTGCGACATCTTAAGTGTGAAAATTAAAAATTAAAAACAAAATCTTACTTCAATAATTTATTGTTGTAAAAAAATACTTTTGTAATTTATTTATTAGCAAAAACGGAGGCGAAAAAAAAATAAAGAGAGCTAAAAACAGCGGTGAGAAAGTTGAAAGAAGATCAGCTAAAATTTCAAAATAATAAATTGAAAAACAAAATTTTGTTTTATGCTGTTATTATTTGAGAATGAATACATTGAATACTTCTGTGGATTACAAAAAATATATATTATCTATAATTTCGTAAAAATTGCAACTGAAACAACATAAATACCATGATGGAAAAAATGTCACGTGCGACATGTCACGTTCGACCGGGCTTAAAATTAAATTACAAAAAAGTATCAATAATTTTTGGATAAAATCAAAGCCACTTTTAAGAGACATCGGTACACAACGTTTTAAAATTGGTCACATTGAAATATTGCCACAGGTTTCGCTGAAATCGGCGTTTGAATTGTTGGTCGCGAAAACGACTTCTGTTTTGGTCACGTGCGAATGCCTTGGTTTTTTTAAATTATCTTGAAAACGAAAATTTACCCAAAATCCACATTAGCACCAATTATACAGTTAATTAAGAGCTATAAGTTAAGCATATGGTCAAAATAAGCAAGTAAGAAGGCGTTAAGTTCGGCCGGGTCGAATCTTATATACCCTCCACCATGGAGTGCATTCTATAGTATTACCAGCAGATTAAAGGAAGTTGACTTTACATAGAAGCACCATTACAGAAAGTACCATATTACAAAAATTGTGATATTTTTAAGCACATTACTATATTTACTATTTGTTTACTATTTCAAACTATAATGTATACTTATGCGCACTGTTTAAAATCGACTACTATATATAAATAAAATGCTGAAATTGTGAAAGTGAACATGCCTAAATATTAGGCGATTGTCAGTCGCCATTAGAAAGAAGCATTTCCAGATACAGACAAAGTGATAAGAAAAGTATAAATTTTAAAGATATCCCCAGTCGCCCCATTCTCCGCCCAAATGTACAAATTTCGAAAAAACCCTTTTTCGAGTCTTCATAGTCAGAATATATACACCGAATTTCATGATTTCAACTTCAGCGGTTTGGTAGGTTCCATTTTTATCCCTCTTTTTAATTATATCCCTTAAAAGTATGAATTTCGAACAATCCCTCTATTTTACGTGTTTATGCAATTAGTGGGATCTACACACCGAATTTCATGATTCTAGCTGTTGTCGTATCATTGGTACCATATTTTATCCCTTTTTGTCCCATTTCGCCCGCTAAAACTTTTATTTTCTTTGTGGTGCTTCCAAGCTACAAGAGGAATGTCCGCAACAAATTTTAAATGTATGAAAATCAGAAATTCAATTAATAAGCCAAGGCTACCAATATTTGTATACTATGTATATATATAATGGATATAATACTTCAATTCATAAAGTAAATATAAGGGAGTAATCATAAATACCCTAAATATTGGGGGATAGAGAGTGTATTTTCAGCTGCAGTCCTTTGGTTGGTTGTATTTCCATCTATTCTAAATTCAAAAGTATACATTTTGAAAATACCTTATCTCTCACGGACGCAGTATAAGACAACTTCATGATTCTAACATTTTTTGCCGTAAAAGCAACAAAATAAAGTCCGAATTTGGAAAAAAAATTATTTTACGTAACTCAGAGGAATGTATATACCCAATTCCATGATCCTATTTGCGGCCATTTTGTTGGTACCATTTTTATCCCTTTTTCGCATTTTACTCCTTAAAAGTACGACTTTCGAAAATTTCATCATTCTAGCTGTAGCCTTTTAGTTGGTACCATTTTTATCCCTCTGCTCCCATTGAATCACTTGAAAGTACGAATTTGGAAAAACGTTTTTTTCGTGTCACTCAGTCAGAGGAATGTATACCATGAATTTCATGGTTCTAGCTGCATCCATTTGTTTGGTACAATTTTTATCCCCTTTTTCAATTTTACACCCTAAAAGTACGAATTTCGAAAATTTCTTTTATTCTTCTGTGTGTACGCAATCAGAGGAATATATACTCTGAATTTCATTATTCTAGGTGCAGCCGTTTGGTTGGTACTATTTTTATCCCTCTATCCCCATTTAACCCTTTAAAAGTACAAATTTAGAAAAAATACTTGTATATTATGTATCTACTCTATTAGAGGTATGTACACGCCAAATTTCGTGTTTCTATCTGTTGTCGTTTGATAGGTACTATTTTTATCCCTTTTCACCCCCTACAAATAAAAATCACTCTATGGTGCCCTTTTATGCTATACAAACGGAATGACAATGTGAATATACCCCCATCCCCCATACTGGAGGTGAAGGGTATAAAAACTAATATTTTGCGCAGAGTTCATTATCAGAACAAATTATTTGCTACTATCAACAACACACGTAAAGTGTGCTAAACTCGTGGCCACCACTGTATATTGTAGTTGGCGACAATGTAAACAAATTTTTTTATTTGGAGCAAAAAATAAAATTTTTAAAGAAAAGCTACTCTACTAACTAACTAAATTTAATATACGTCGATTTGTCTCTGCTAAACTACTATGGTAGAAACTCAATGTACAAATGTACATTGTAAACATCCAGTTGTCGGCCATCAATTGCGGAAACTATGTCCAGAAACCTGTGTGCAAAATTTACAACTGGTAGCCCGTGATTAAAAAAAATAATACCTAATAATACCGAAGAATGATGATGTTTTGATGTTATCCCCCAATAAAAGCTTTTACCACAACAACCTATCCCAAAAAAGTCAAAAGAATCTGGCAACACTTTGTGTATGATGCAGTGAAGTTTTCACTGTGGCACCCCATAACACTTTCGCTTTCGTGTCTTTCACTTCAACTTCGCAAACAGCACCAGTCATCAAAACTATCGTGTGTCTCTCTTGTTTTCTTTCTTTCTCCCCTCCCATAGCCAAGATCTGAAAAGCTCTGTTGCCTTGGCTTTACAACGCACATAAACAATGGCACTTTTTGCGTTGAAACGGGTTGGGCATGCGCAGAAAAACAACTGCACTACGTGACTTTTTGACTTCCAACTCCCAACTACCGCTTTCAATGTTCGGGGGCGCATGACGTGTGCGATGTTTATTAAATTTCGTAGAAAGATACGGGGAACAGCAACTACCGGTGCTGAGTTTATAGAAAAAATACTATATTTTATTGCTGGCCAAAATGCAAATTGAAAAGTATTCCGGTCAACTATCGCACTATCCAGGCCATATGTTTACATTACAATTAGTGGCATTATCATAATTTCACATTGACGCCTTCTCTCCTCGTCCATGTCTCCTGAGACTGCAGACGTCGATGGGTAGATAGTTTATCTATGACAATGTGTATGTTTGGCTGAATGGTTGGCCGTATTTTGTGTTATGAAATTAGTTAAGGCCATGTACGGACTGCAAGTAAATATTTGCGTAGTTTTAGTCAAATGATTTGCTTAGAAAACCAGTTTTTGTTTTGCCTCTTTTTTCGTTTCTTTAAATATAAACGCACTTAAACATCGCATAAATGTTTTTTTTTCGATTGCCTCACATTTCAAGTGTCAATGAAATTATTGCAAATGCTGTCACTCACTGTCGTGTGTGGCCCATAAGGCCACTGTTAAGTGGACGTTTTGACTGGTTTAACGCAACACCTGGCGGCTGGCTGTGATTTGATGCGATCATTTCGTTTGACAGGTATTCGATTAATGGTATTAATTTTTTGTCACCATTTAATAAATAATTTTTGTGTTGCACTGATTTGCTGTATGCCAAGATGCCAATGCTATTGTCTGCAGTATTTGACCGCACACGTTGAAAGTTGAAAAAGTCAATAACCCCTGCTGGGGGGGGGGTTTCCAGTGAATCCTGTCTTGAAGAAAGAAAGAAAAAATGCGAAATTTTTTGACTTGTTCAAGAGCTAATTCATAAATATTTCTCCTCGACTGTGATATGTTTCAAAAATATAATATATTATTAATATTATTAATTGCTATTGTAAAATGTAGTATGCCTTCAACCTGCATGATTGGAACATTTGACATCGATCAAAAGTGTAACATAAGATCCTCAATGAAATTTCACGCCAACAGACTCCCAAGTGACTAATTAATTGAGTTGGGTTGTCCTCTCAAGAGAGTATTGATTTATTCCTATTGAATGTAGCCGGGACCTGGCAACAGCACATAAAACGATCCTTGAAATTTCGCACACATCCCTTATATTATTATGTAAACCTATTTATTGTTTAAATCCGCCCACAACCACGCCTACCTCCCATGTAAGTTAAAATGAAAAAAGTCACAAATTTCTTATTTTAATATATATGTTAATACAAATCATTACAAGTGATTTCAGTTGAGTCCACAATTAAATGAATTACACACACACAACGCCCAAATAAAAAATTTTGTTTTTTACGATTTCCAAAATTTTCCATAAAAATTATTTTATTTTTTAATCGATGACAAAAGGCTATTTATTATATCTTTATAAATAACTAAAGATTAATATCAGCCCAATATTTACATACGCTCGCCTGCCATAAAACCTTACATCCCTAAGGTATGCTTTAAATAAATTTCGCAAAATACATTAAAAGAGAACAACGAAGAAAGTATTGCTTAATTTTTAGCTTAGAAGGTTTTACCATTTCAGTCATTAAATCGATGTTTGCAGAATATTCTTTTTAAAATGCATAAATAAGACAATAGTTTAACAAAATTTGTAAATGCCGAGGCATCGTTCGGCCTAGCGAATATAGTTTTATACAATACATAGTAAATAAATGTAATCTTCAGTTAAACCTCTGTCTGAAAAGGAAAGCAAAAACGTAATTACACTTTTTTAAAAGCAAAAGAACACCTCAAGAGCTCCTATTTTCTACGAACTAAACGAAATTTCAATACGATACATGGTTTCCCAGCTACATCCCAATAAAATAACCACTCTTATGATGAAATTGTCAACTATTTTAGCCTTTGTGGACTTTAAATGCAGCCACAGCTAAATTTAGCCGCGACATTGGCAAAATCTTTTAGAATATGCTAAAATGGTAAGTTCTGTGCAAAATTCAATCCGATAAGTCGAGATTTGGGTGCATGATTGGATTTTGACGCTGATAATACACTGTGACAACCAAAAAACGTTTTCATACACTTTCCTTGCCTTTTTAAATTCTTTGAACTACGTTCGTCTTTCCGGTCGATAACAATGTAGGGTTTTCGAACAAATTCAAGATATTCAAAAATCATTTTCATCTTGGCTGATTTGTTAGACAACAAAATTGTCCCATTTGGTGTTCATTTAATGCGGATTTTGGGCTAAAGTTATCATAGGGTCATTATACTGAAAACAAAAAATGCAGCTGGTCACCCAATAATTCTCGCTTTCATGATATGATAATCCAGCTTTAAGTCTCTAAATGTTATGGTATCGGCTACATGTGGCTTCAGCAAGACCTTGTCACAGGGTATACGAAAAATAACCCACTAAAAAATATAGGATCTTATTGGGTGAAATTTCATAAAATCAAATATAAAACAAGTAAGGAAAGGCTAAAGTCGGGCGGGGCCGACTATATGATACACTCCACTTTCCAACCGGAAGAATTTTTGTATGTTTCCTAATCATAGGCTAATACGACCTGGTTCGATTTATTAAATCGATAAGAATATTTGTATCGGGGCTATATCCAAACATGGAAAAATGTGACTAACTTTCACAATAAGTTCTTCCAGTTCAAATATAAGGTGTTATGCTCACTTTGAAGAAATTCGGTGAAAATTCGTGGTTTCTGGGGCGGAAAAAGTCAAATCGGGAGCGAAATTTGTATGGGAGCCATATATAAATCTGAACCGATCTGCCCCATTTTTACCACAGGTGTTTCTAGATGAAATATAAGATGTTTTGAAAAATCTGAAGACAATCTGATACAATATGTGGTTTCTAGAGCGGAAAAAGTCAAATCGGGAGCGAAATTTGTATGGGAGATATATATAAATCTGAACCGATCTTCCCCATTTTTACCACAGATGTTTCGAGATGAAATATAAGATGTTTTGCCAAATCTGAAGACAATCTGATACAATATGTGGTTTCTAGAGCGGAAAAAGTCAAATCGGGAGCGAAATTTGTATGGGAGCTATATATAAATCTGAACCGATCTGACCCATTTTTACCACAGGTGTTTCTAGATGAAATATAAGATATTTTGCCAAATCTGAAGACAATCTGATACAATATGTGGTTTCTAGAGCGGAAAAAGTTAAATCGGGAGCGAAATTTGTATGGGAGCTATATATAAATCTGAACCGATCTGACCCATTTTTACCACAGGTGTTTCTAGATGAAATATAAGATATTTTGCCAAATCTGAAGACAATCTGATACAATATGTGGTTTCTAGAGCGGAAAAAGTTAAATCGGGAGCGAAATTTGTATGTGAGCTATATATAAATCTGAACCGATCTGCCCCATTTTTACCACAGGTGTTTCTACTTGGAATATAAAATGTTTTGTCAATTTTTAAGAAAATCTGTTGTAATATGTGGTATCTAGAGTGAAAAGTGTCAAATCGGGAGTGAAATTCGTATGGGAGCTATATATAAATCTGAACCGATCTGCCCCATTTTTACCACAGGTGTTTCTAGTTGAAATATAAGATGTTTTGCCAAATTTGAAGACAAGCTGATACAATATGTGGTTTCTAGAGCGGAAAAAGTCAAATCGGGATCTGATCTTCTCAGGTTAGCTGAATTGTTGTCATCATTTTGTTGAATATTGTTGTTGTTGGCACCTTCGTTGTTTGTTTGATTGGAGTTGGCTGGACGTCCTCTGTTGCGTTTGGGATAGATTGGTGTTGTAACTTGACCCTCGTAAGGTGTAAGGGCGGAAACGTGAAGTGTTGCTAATGGAGTGTTGGGATCTTCTACTGAGGCTACGGTGTAACAATTTGATCCTTTCTTGCTTATAACGACATATGGACCATCACGACGTGGCGTAAATTTTGATGTGATTCCATCTTTAGCTCGGCTCAGTATGTGTGTTGCTATAAGAACTTTGTCTCCGATTTCGATATTTGTTTGACTTTTGCGCTTTCGATCTGCGAGATTTTTATTTCTGTCTTGCATTTTGATCTGCGATTCATTTGCGATTTGTAGAGTGTCAGCCAATTTCAATAGATGAGGAGTAATTTGTGGTATAAAATTTTCAGCGGCAATTATTGCTTTAAAATCATAATGTACTTCCGTTGGGGTTCTCAATTCTCGACCGAACGTTAAATATGCTGGAGTATACCCAGTACTATCACATTTTGCGGAGTTTATAGCAAATCTTATTGCTGGTAACATTATGTTCCATTTTCTATGGTCCGTTCCTACGTAAATGGAAAGTTGGGTTTTAAGATCCCTATTCTTTCTTTCCACCGGATTTGCTTCTGGGTGGTAAATCGGTGTAAATGTTTGTGTGATGCCCATACAAAAAGTAAGTTTCTGCATTAACGCGGATATGAATTGTGTTCCATTGTCTGTATGCAATCTCCGTGGTACTCCATATCTCAAAATAACTTCATTGAGCAGAGTTATAGCGCAATTTTCAGCAGTTCCCTCCTTCAATGCAAATAGCTCAACCCATCTACTACAAATGTCTTCCACTATGAGTATCCATTGGTACCCTTCTGATGTTTTGGGAAGCGGGCCAAACAGATCTACGGCGATTATTTCAAAACGTTTGTTGCTGGATAAAGTTTGCAGTAATCCGGTTGGTTTCATATTAGCAGGTTTATATTTTTTGCACTCTTCACAGCCTTTGACGTAGTTGGTTATCTCGGATCTCATACCTGGCCAATAGAACAAAGGTGAAATACGACTTATGGTTTTGTCTATTCCATAATGTCCTGATGTGGGATTTTTATGATATTTTTCCAAAATTTCATGACGAAGAGATCGTGGAATCACGAGTTGCCCATTTTCTGAATCCTGTTCGGAACAGAATCTATACAGGATTCCATCTACCATCATGTATCCACGATTTATATGTCTTGTAATATTTTCATCGTTATTTTCGAATGAAGTTACAATTTTATTCAATTCTTCATCTTCCATTTGAGATTTTCGGAAATCCTCTAAACCTTTTCTGGGAAAATCTATTTCTACAGCATTACACTCGCAGGTTTCTAAACAGATTTCACTGGTGCATGGTGGCCTAGAAAGTGTATCGGCGATAACATTTTGTTTTCCCGGTGTGTAATTGAATAATAGATTGTAGCTTTGTAACAACATTGCCCATCTGGCCAAACGACCTGTTGGTGATTTTAGGGAAAAGAGCCATCTTAATGGTTGATGATCGGTCAATACAGTTACCTCGGACCCTTCAATATACCCACGGAACTTTTGTACCGCCCATACAACAGCCAATGCTTCTCGTTCAGTGGTTGAATAATTTCGTTCTGCTGGTATCAGGAGGCGACTGGCATATTCAATGGGATGCTCAGTATCCTTCTCCCCCTGCAATAACACAGCTCCGATCGCGTAATTGCTAGCGTCTGTTCTGAGAAAAAATGGTTTATTTTCGTCCACTTGTCGTAGAACTGGTGGCGAGGTTAACATCTCTTTTAACTTCAAGAATGAACCATCTTCGACATTTGTCCATTTCCACGTGCAATTCTTTTTCGTAAGATTGGATAAAGGTTTTGATATTTTTGCGAAGTCGGGTATGAAACGACGAAACCATGAACACGTTTGTAAAAAGGACATCAATTGCTTTAAAGTTTTTGGCCTTGGTCGATTCATAATTGCCGATGTTTTTTCTGGATCAATCTTTATTCCTTCTTTTGTTAGAATGTGGCCTAAGTATTTCACTTCTGGCTTACAAAAGAAACACTTTTCTTTGTTAAGGTGAAATCCAATTTCCTTTAGTTTGTGGAATGTTTGAGAAAGATCCTTTATATGACATTCAAAGTTTTTGGAACAAATAATGATGTCGTCCAAATAGGCCAAGATAAGTATATTCGGAAGGCTGGACCGAAATTTGTCTATAATTCTTTGAAACGTAGCGGGAGCGTTTTTGAGTCCAAATGGCATTCTGTTAAAGACGAAGATTCCAAATGGGGTTGTGAAAGCAGTTTTTAACTTGTCTTCCTCAGAAATCTTAATCTGCCAATAGCCCGATTTCAGATCCAAAGTGGACATAAATGGTGTAGTCTTGGCCGCATGTAACAGATCTTCCATTCGTGGTAAAGGATATGTGTCTGTTACCGTTATTGCATTTAACTTCCGGTAATCAACACAAAATCGAACCGTGTTATCTTTTTTGGGAATTAATACAACTGGAAACGACCATGGAGACTGTGTTTCTTCAATAATTCTTTTCGATAACATGTCATCTAGTTCCACTTTTAGTTTGCTCTTCATTGCGGGTGAAATGCGGTACGGCGGGTTTGAAATTGGAGGGTGATTGCCAGTATCGATTCTGTGAGTCACATTCTTTATTGGTGAACTAATATTTGCGAAAAGATCTTCATTTTGTAGCAAAACCTGTACCAACTTTTGTTTCTGAGCTGGATTTATATCTTTTTCGTTTTCACAGATATTGAAGTCAATTGCATTAAATTCAAATGATGCATGAGTGAGATTTGGGGAATCTTTTCGAAATTTCTTTAGTGGTGGGAATAAATTTGTGTCTTTTGGCATTTCGAAATTATTTGGCAAAGAATCCTCAAAAATTTTCAACAAACCTCCTGGTGAATAATCGTTAGAGTTTGAGTAAATGGATTCCAACGTATGTACTTCTGGCGATCCGGATTTGTTGTTAGACTCAAACCAGGACATAAAATCATCAATATTTGCTGAAGTTGTTGGTTTTTCATGATTTACAGTCACCTGACTTATCCCCACATTCTTCAATTTTGATTGTTTCGGTTTAAATTCGAAAATTTTTGATGGTTCGTCTTTGAAGTGCCACGTTCTTTGTGCCAGATCCATTACGATTCCTGATTGCTCCAGAAAATCAATACCTAATAACGTCCTGTTATCTTTCGCATTTGGTAGGCATATGAAACGGATACGTTTTAGGCGATTGGCAATGATTATATCGACAATAGTTGAACAAACGACCTCTTTTCTAACAATACCGTCAGCTAGAGTGATTTCTGCGTACACATTTTGGAATTTAACTTCCTTTTCTTTCAATTTTTTGAACAAATAATAGCCAGCAATACTAGTTCTGGCGGCTGTATCCAGATAAGCTTCGCCTTTTAATCCGTTGACGTTAATTTCAACGGTAGGAACATTGCGACCAACAATTGACGTTTCGATGCTATTAAAATCGAGAAATTTTGGACTTTCCATTACATTTTTGTTATTGCACGTGGGACAGTTAGAACGATAAAAGCCTACTGCTCCGCAACCGTAACAATTTAGTTTGTTTTCTTCCGGTTTACCCTTTTTCTCGTTTTCAATTCGTTTGTAGCATACATCTGCGGTGTGATTTTTTTTCCTACAATATGAGCATCGAGCTGTGGATTTTTCTTTTGCCTCGAATTGTTTATTTGTTGGTTCGATCCTGTTTTCGACCATACATAGCTCAATTTCTCTAGCTTTGGAGAGAAGGTCTTGAAATGTTTTAACACTTTCTCTATGTATTTTTTCACGAATTTGAATATTTAGTTGTGAAAATAGCATATTTATAATCGTACTTTCTGCAAGCCTTTCTTTGAGTTGGGCGAAAAGTTGCCTCTTTCGACATATGAAGCTGTCTGTAGACTCAAATGCTTTCTGCTTGTCTTGAAATATTTCGGAGTATAGCCTCCAATCTGGTTTTGGTGGAGCAAAAGCATTTCGAAGTAGCGTAATGGCTTCAGTGAAGTCTTTTGCTTCATGCTGCACACCTTGCCACCAAGAAGAAGCATAACCTTCAAACAATAATGGTAGGCTTATTAGAGCTCTTTGGTCAGTAATAGCTTCAGCCTCTTTAAATACCAAAATCGTGGCAATGAAGTCTTCTACCTTCGACGTACTACGGCCTCCGTTGAAACGAGCGCTACATGAGCTAAATGTGGATTTGCTTTCATTTCGGGCTTGGTAGTTGCCTACTAGGTTTGCGAATTGCCTTTCAGATAAACTGTAGTTTACGGTAACGTTTTGGTTGGGATTCAAAGTAGCAGTTCGGGTATTGGGATTGTTTTGAGGGGTACCATTACTAGGAACTGTTGCAGATTGTCTGCTTGCAGAAGTGGGTTGATTTGTAGGTTCTGATGTAGCAATGGCAGAAGGGTTTGTATTGTCTCTAGTGGGACTCATAGCGCTTAGGGAATTGTTTGTTTGCCTGGGCATACTGAATTATGTATAAAATTTCAGCGTTTTAAAGAAAAAAGGACGTGAAGTTTTGTAGTAACAGAAACGATGTTAATTCAGGGACCTTTTGTTTTTCAAAATGTCGATGAACACTGTAGTGAGTAAGCAACAACAACAGCACGTTTTTACCTCAATCACGTTTTGAAATTATAGCCGGCACCGTTAGTTTCCCAACAACAACAACAACTCCAAAAACACGTTTTTTAAAAACAAGAATACAACACCAACACTATCTTCGAGGACCGCTGGTTTCGCAAAAAATAATTTGCAGCTAAACACTGGGGAAATTTCCTTCAGATGATGAATTGATGAAGTTTTTTTCACGATGGGCGCCAATTGTAAGGGGACGAATCTCCTTAATAATATTTTAGGGGTTTATTATTTTATACCGAGACCGAATAAGGCAGTTTCTCACCAGTACTCGTCTTCGGATCACTAGCCACAATAGTCCTTTACGGTCTTCTTGTGTCTTAGTAATTTTATGTTTTTATTCCTTATTGGTTTTTCCTTGTTGTGATGAAAACAAGTGTTGATCCGGTTTTTGACTTTATTAGTTCACAGCAGGCATAGGAATGATTTTTACACAAATTGCAAATACTAATGAAGGCTTGGAAAAAATGATTTTACTAGAATAATACAGAAATGAGTGATAACACAAAGTGATAAAGAAAAACAAGTAAAGCTTTGAGAGTTACAAAAACAAAGCGTATTGTCTAAAGTAAAACAACTCACTACTTCATTTGAGAGAGAGAGTGAGAATGCGAATGAGAATAAGAATGGGCAAACTCAAATAAAGCGATCTTAATACATTAACATCATTGTGACAATAAAAATATCATTGTGTGTGTGTAAAATAGATTTGAGTGATACATTTGTATACTCTTACGGAGAGTTACAGTCTTTTAAATTAACATTATTATTGAAAATAATCACTGTAAAATTAACATGTAACATAACATTATTAATAACATAAAATGTAGTTAACATAAAATAAAGTAATTATCTTGTAATGATGATGGGTAATAATTAGCGCTGCTACAACTAAAGATTAATATCAGCCCAATATTTACATACGCTCGCCTGCCATAAAACCTTACATCCCTAAGGTATGCTTTAAATAAATTTCGCAAAATACATTAAAAGAGAACAACGAAGAAAGTATTGCTTAATTTTTAGCTTAGAAGGTTTTACCATTTCAGTCATTAAATCGATGTTTGCAGAATATTCTTTTTAAAATGCATAAATAAGACAATAGTTTAACAAAATTTGTAAATGCCGAGGCATCGTTCGGCCTAGCGAATATAGTTTTATACAATACATAGTAAATAAATGTAATCTTCAGTTAAACCTCTGTCTGAAAAGGAAAGCAAAAACGTAATTACACTTTTTTAAAAGCAAAAGAACACCTCAAGAGCTCCTATTTTCTACGAACTAAACGAAATTTCAATACGATACATGGTTTCCCAGCTACATCCCAATAAAATAACCACTCTTATGATGAAATTGTCAACTATTTTAGCCTTTGTGGACTTTAAATGCAGCCACAGCTAAATTTAGCCGCGACATTGGCAAAATCTTTTAGAATATGCTAAAATGGTAAGTTCTGTGCAAAATTCAATCCGATAAGTCGAGATTTGGGTGCATGATTGGATTTTGACGCTGATAATACACTGTGACAACCAAAAAACGTTTTCATACACTTTCCTTGCCTTTTTAAATTCTTTGAACTACGTTCGTCTTTCCGGTCGATAACAATGTAGGGTTTTCGAACAAATTCAAGATATTCAAAAATCATTTTCATCTTGGCTGATTTGTTAGACAACAAAATTGTCCCATTTGGTGTTCATTTAATGCGGATTTTGGGCTAAAGTTATCATAGGGTCATTATACTGAAAACAAAAAATGCAGCTGGTCACCCAATAATTCTCGCTTTCATGATATGATAATCCAGCTTTAAGTCTCTAAATGTTATGGTATCGGCTACATGTGGCTTCAGCAAGACCTTGTCACAGGGTATACGAAAAATAACCCACTAAAAAATATAGGATCTTATTGGGTGAAATTTCATAAAATCAAATATAAAACAAGTAAGGAAAGGCTAAAGTCGGGCGGGGCCGACTATATGATACACTCCACTTTCCAACCGGAAGAATTTTTGTATGTTTCCTAATCATAGGCTAATACGACCTGGTTCGATTTATTAAATCGATAAGAATATTTGTATCGGGGCTATATCCAAACATGGAAAAATGTGACTAACTTTCACAATAAGTTCTTCCAGTTCAAATATAAGGTGTTATGCTCACTTTGAAGAAATTCGGTGAAAATTCGTGGTTTCTGGGGCGGAAAAAGTCAAATCGGGAGCGAAATTTGTATGGGAGCCATATATAAATCTGAACCGATCTGCCCCATTTTTACCACAGGTGTTTCTAGATGAAATATAAGATGTTTTGAAAAATCTGAAGACAATCTGATACAATATGTGGTTTCTAGAGCGGAAAAAGTCAAATCGGGAGCGAAATTTGTATGGGAGATATATATAAATCTGAACCGATCTTCCCCATTTTTACCACAGATGTTTCGAGATGAAATATAAGATGTTTTGCCAAATCTGAAGACAATCTGATACAATATGTGGTTTCTAGAGCGGAAAAAGTCAAATCGGGAGCGAAATTTGTATGGGAGCTATATATAAATCTGAACCGATCTGACCCATTTTTACCACAGGTGTTTCTAGATGAAATATAAGATATTTTGCCAAATCTGAAGACAATCTGATACAATATGTGGTTTCTAGAGCGGAAAAAGTTAAATCGGGAGCGAAATTTGTATGGGAGCTATATATAAATCTGAACCGATCTGACCCATTTTTACCACAGGTGTTTCTAGATGAAATATAAGATATTTTGCCAAATCTGAAGACAATCTGATACAATATGTGGTTTCTAGAGCGGAAAAAGTTAAATCGGGAGCGAAATTTGTATGTGAGCTATATATAAATCTGAACCGATCTGCCCCATTTTTACCACAGGTGTTTCTACTTGGAATATAAAATGTTTTGTCAATTTTTAAGAAAATCTGTTGTAATATGTGGTATCTAGAGTGAAAAGTGTCAAATCGGGAGTGAAATTCGTATGGGAGCTATATATAAATCTGAACCGATCTGCCCCATTTTTACCACAGGTGTTTCTAGTTGAAATATAAGATGTTTTGCCAAATTTGAAGACAAGCTGATACAATATGTGGTTTCTAGAGCGGAAAAACTCAAATCGGGAGCGAAATTTGTATGGGAGCTATATATAAATCTGAACCGATCTGACCTATTTTTACCACAGGTGTTTCTAGTTGGAATATAAAATGTTTTGCCAATTTTGAAGAAAATCTGTTGTAATATGTGGTATCTAGAGTGAAAAGTGTCAAATCGGGAGTGAAATTCGTATGGGAGCTATATATAAATCTGAACCGATCTGCCCCATTTTTTACCACAGGTGTTTCTAGTTGAAATATAAGATGTTTTGCCAAATTTGAAGACAATCTGATACAATATGTGGTATCTAGAGTGAAAAGTGTCAAATCGGGAGTGAAATTCGTATGGGGGCTATATCAAAATCTGAACCTATTTTCTTCAAATTAAATAGCGTTCGTTCTTATCCCGAAAAACTTCGTTGTGCAAAGTCTCATTTGGTTCTGTCTACAATTGCGACCTGTATCGTGATTACAAGAATAGATGGACAGACAGACAGACGGACGGACATTGCTAAATCGATTCAAAAAGTGATTCTAAGTCGATCGGTATAATTAACAATGGGTCTATCTCTCTTCGTTTTGGGTGTTACAAACAAATGCACAAAGACATAATACTCTCGTGGAGTGTATAAATAGCCCTTAGGCGATGCACGGCTTTGGACATTCCCAGAGGAGAAGATCATAATCTGTGGATCGATCTGAACAAGATACAACAACTTTTTTATTGTTGACCTCCAAAAAAACTACTACTTTTTGCCTTTATAAGCATGTTTTCACATTAGTTTTTGCATTTATTTTTGGACTAATTTTACTTTTTTCGGATACTTTTTTGTTTTTTAGTTAAATGTTTGCCTTGTACAATTTTTGGGGAAACAATTCAATTAGTGTTTGGTCCATTTCTTCATATTCCTTTCGCACTTTTTTATCTGTTATTCTTTATCCATCAATAGGTTAGGTTGTGATGGCAGTCTGAAATCGAGCATCTGATTCACTTAGACCAGAAAAGGTCAAATGTGATAGCACGCGCTTTTACACCCTGTTATATATATATCCTGTTTACACTTTGTCTCATTAACCTTTATCTTCATGAGAGAGAGTCATGAACCCTGTAGCGTAGGACAGAGCCCGTTATCTGATTTTATCCCCTCACTCTACAGAGGAGAAGGAATATATCCTTCATTTAGGACAGAAAAAGTGTAACACATTGAAGGAGTGTCTTAAGACCCCTATGATAAATTAAAACCAATGTAACTTCCACAAGGATATTCGCAATCAACTATATTTTTTTTTGATTTGTCGCTTATGTTGGTTTAAGACCAAAAGTCTTCAGCACAACCCAAAATTAGCAAAAAGGCAAAGTGAGACCTTTATTGTTGCAGCTAAAAGTTGACTGCACAGTTTCGATGGGCGCTACCCCATCTCGTCAGAACTTTCGCAACGAATGTATGTCTTTGACTTAGATCAGGGTTCATATATATCATATATTTTTTTATAATAATATGAAAAATCCCGGGATGCTAACCCTAATAGTTGTACTTCTTTTTAGATATATTGGTCCGATTACACCCTCTTATATGTTCAATTAAAGGAACCTATGATGTCTGCAAATGTTCTGAATTACACTTTCACATAGAAACAGTGATTTAGGAACAGCCTCCAAACATTTGAGAATTTTTTTTGGCTCGAAAAAAATCATAAAAAAATAGAAAAGATAAGTCGGAAAGAAGTATTTCTAATAGCTAACAATCTAGCGCAAAAAAAAAAACAATCTTTATTATGATACTCTATGTAGACGCAAAAGAATTTTGCTTTTTGGCTTTGGAATGTTTGATTTTTGCTATGTTTTATGATTTTTTCGTGCCAGCAAAAATACTTTTTTTTTTCGAAAAATACAATATTTCCAGTCATCATGGGAAACTTTAATATAACATATAACTGGGTGTTATTTCCAGAAGAACAAATATTTAAGGTACTTTCAAAGGCTGCTACAGAATGTTTGTGTAAGAGTATTATACATCTACCAACTTTTCCATCTCTAAACAGTCTTCCGTCCGAAAATTGAAAATCAGGAATATGGCTTTAAATTGATCTTTCTCGTGATCAGTTTCATAGAGGATCAGCTTACACCGTCCAAGCTCTCAAAAACGCAATGGTCGATTTCTAATGTATACTTTCCGTCATCGGTAGTACATATGTAGCTGCCTTCTGTCCCTCACAAAAACACTTTTGTTCGCCCATTCCGCCTACAAAACGAAATTAGACATAAAATTAATCATTCACGTGATCAATACGGAAAATACAGACAAACAGACTTACAGACAAACAGACACACACTGATTTATTTATTTTAGATTAACAGAATCTGTACCCTCAATATTTATAATTAAATGTTTATTTTTAAAACAGATAGACACCTCAATTAGATAACTATTATCGAGTTATCAGACCTAAAACTTTGGAAAATCGCAAAAATTTTCTTTTTAAAATGAGGCCAAAATAAAAAAATCAGAGAATATAAAAGTAAACAATCTTAATTATCGAAATTGAAAATTAAAAAAATAGATTTTTTTTATTATTTCTATTATTATTATTAATGTATACATACGTAACAATTTTCACAGAGCACATCTTTAAAAATACTATAGCCTTTAGTTCCTTCCAGACCGGTCTATATCTGTACTAAAAATCGGTTCAGTTGCTTAGACGTGATTGCGTGACAAAGAGGAAAATATTTTTTTTAATATTTTTTGGTAAAATTGTATATCTTTAGACTTTCTGAATAGCCGAGGAGTGGTACGAAATTGGATTTTTCTAAATCTTAATAATATTATTTTTAATTAGTTTTTATACATATATTTAAATTTTAAAGGTGAGTATTTGAAAAATACCCAATTGATGGCCAAGAAAAACATCCTAAAATTCGGTGCTTTTTTCATAATAACTTAGTTAGAACTTTAATCTATTAGGAAACAAAGCAAAATCTTCTTCAATTTTTTCCGATTATTTTTTATTTTAATTTCTTAAAGTGTCTGAAAATAGATATTTTTACGGAATAGTCAAATATGAGTTATTTTTTGCTGATTTTTTTGTTTTGCTTAGTTAATTTATAACTTCTTCATGTATTTCCCACAAAAAATATTTTCTACTTTTACTTTTTCGGAGAACAGCGTGCGGCGGACGGAATAGCTTGCAACGACTGAAAATGTCACTAATATTAAGTTCTGACTTATATTAACTTGTTAATTACATTGAACTCTAAACATAGAAGCGAATATATTCTATATTTTATATTCAAAGCAGATCTTTATTAAGGATATCTGTTTTAAACACCGCCCGCCATTGGTGAAAACCTTTTTTTTTTTGTTAAATATTTTCTTCATTAAAGCCTACCAGCGATGTTGCACTACCGCCACATGATGTTATCATTTGATTGATTTACGACTGGCTTTGGGTGGCTACAACCGGTGTGAATAAACATTGCGAAGATAAACATTTAAAATGTATTAACCAAGCGTTGGAATGATGGTGGGTATGATAATTTGAATATGTGTGACCAGAAGCTTTAAAAGTGCAAGACTGACGAAAACGAAAGTTGCAAAACCGCAACCTCAAATTGTAGCAGTTGTGCGGTGGCGGTGGCGGCGTTAACATGTTTCTATAGACTTTCCTAGAAAACAGCCTGTTCCACAGTGCAGCAGTGTGATTGTTTTGTGAAGCCATGTGAGCGTGCCGCTGCCCCTGAACTTCCAGATAACAGCAACTAAAGCAACTGCATTGACAGCAGACCCGGCAAACTTATGTTGCATGCCATCCATTCAATGTGCTGCAATTGTTGCTTAATGCATTTGCATGTTGCCGGTTTGGGTTTTTTGTTGCATGCTTAGCTGTTTTATTGTCTTTAGGTTTTTTTTTTCATTTGTTTCCTCTGCTTTGCGGCAGCAGCGAAAACAACAAACAAAGAAACCATACGTGTCTTGTTTCTCGGGTTTAGTTTTGATGATGATTTGATATCGAAAAGACCGGCAAACAGGTGAGAGACGACCATGATCATACCCTATAATATATTGAAAAAGCACAATTACAAATCAAATTGTATTAAATTATTTTAAAATTCTGGGGGTGTGCTAAACATATGAGGATGTCAGTATTGACGGGGCTGTAAGGACGAGGTGGATGTTGAGAACGGCGAACACCTTTGTCTCTCTCCGGTCATGGCTATACTTCGCTAAGATTAAGTGTTTGGTTAGTCTTATGGGTTGGTTGATTGTGAATGAGTTTTGAAATAATTGTGAATCAGCTGCGAATGATTGTTGAATAAATTCTGAACGACGTGTGAATGTATTCTGAATGAATAGTGATATAATTGTCAATGTATTTTTAATGAATTATACATAATTTGTAAATGAATAGTTAATGTAGAATACACTGTTAATAAGTTGTGAATAAGGTTTGAAAGAATTGCGAATTCCGGATGAATTTCTCTATTAATTCCGGATGAATTTAGTACAGTACGAGCTCGATGATCGCAACTAATTAATGGACAGTAATTAGTTGCCTGTTGCAATAACCGCAATAGTTGCGATAACCAAATCCCAAATTGACCTTTGAATAATTTTCTCAGACTAAACTCAATAGATCTATTGAACTGTTTACATCCTTTCGTTTGGATCTATTCCAATTTATTAAATAATATTCCAATAGTATGAAAATAAGACTCCAGCTTTGGGGAGTCGGTGAATTGTTTCTGGATAGTTAGGATCTCTCTCTTTAGGCTTTAGCTTTCACAAATTCTAAAAATATATTTTTCAACATTTCTTTTGATATCTCGTGGAATAGCACCTCGAAATCGCAATACCTGACATTCTATGAATGTGTTATAGTTCCCGACTTCGTTATCAACTCTGGAAATATATAAGCTATTGAAAAAGCCGGACTGTGAAATCACCTTTTAGATTACACGAAAAACATAATTATCCCAGAATATCCAATATACGGACCACAATTGTTTAAAATCATCCAACGGATCTCCGTCAACAAAGTTAATGTTCGACTGTGTTGTGTATTCTAGTAGGTGTAGAATACACAAAATAATCTACAATAATGAAGCAAAAAACTGTATGACTACCGTGGGTTGAAGTTTACATTCTGCACTAATCTGTACTAAAAATACACGATCTTAAGTTCCATATCACGATGATTACAATTGAAGTCGCAATGATATTCATTTCGATAGCATCAATTCTTGTAAATATCGCTGCAACTTTCCACACATCCGAGTCTGATGGGATGATTATACTGAGGTGCCGTTCTTATTAATACAGCATCGTTCATGGTTAAATTCAAAATATCTCCATCTATCCAGAAAATAGAAAACGAGCATTACAACTTTTGTATAGAAGTTGCAATTATCGAGACCATAAGTTGCTCTTATAAGGATCCAATGCTAATATTTAGTTGGTTGCAAACATCGAGCAATTGCGATAATAGGTGGTTGCGATCATCGAGCTCGCACTGTATTAATTTCGAAAAAAAATCAAATTAATTCCGGAGAAGAGTATGATATCGGATGTTCCAGGATCTCACGCGCAAAGTTTTCGAGTTATCAGACGTAAAAGTTTGAAAAAAAAATAGAGAAAATAGTTTTTTTTTGTTTTGTAAAATGAGGTCAAAATAAAAGAGCCGGAAAAATAAAATTACTGAATCTTAATTATCGAAATTAATATAAAGAAATCGATTTTTTTAATTTTTTACTATTTTTAATAAAATATACTATTCTTAAAAATATACAATTTATTTATAATAAAATTTTTTATTTTTAAAACAGTTTTTCAAGCTGTTATCTACTATGGATTTCCATCTTCAAGCACTGTCGCTGCTACTCATGTTAAGAAGTTACAAATAATTCAAAATAAAGTTATCAAAATGATATTTAAGCTTCGTAAACTTTATTCAACAAGATAAGATGCCTTCACGCTATTGCCAAAGTGGAGTTGGTTACTTATAGATTAGTAAGACAAACTGAAAGCAATTTATCGTCGGATGCCAATTATCTGATTTTAGTCATATTAGGGCTTTGGCATACAGTAGACTCGCGGTAACGTGAAGTTGTTCATGTTTACGAATGTGTAATTCTTTATATTTTACAAATTAATTAGACACGTGTTTTAACTTAAATTAATATATTTTTTGTGTGTTTTCGGATTGTACATAGCTTATTCATATATGTATGTATATTTTGGTAAGGAAAAAAATGTGTACGCTGAAATTAATGAAAAAAATGGGTTATCTTTTTCTGGATTTTCATTTTTTGTAAATTACTGAACACGGCTTTTTCGCGGAGACGTTTAAGTACGCTGATATCGTTTGGACTTATGTTTTCATCTTCTGCCCATTCCAAAGCTTTATTGAAAATGTCAATTGCTTCACCAGGCTCTATTCTGGTATGTGCTGTTTCTACTATACTATCCTCGCTTTCACTTTGATCAGTGGTCAAGACGTCGTTCATTTCGGTTGCGTTTGGAAGATCTTCAGTCCATTCATGGATATCAGCAAATGAAAAAATAACCTACAAACACACAGTTCAATCAAATGGGGTATTGTATGGAAGAAAAGGTTCAAACCTCTGGATTAATTGTATGAAGAAGTTCTATAATGCGTTCTTGTTGGGAGTTAATTGGGGAACAAATCCTTTCTCTCAAAATAGCTAATGGGATATCCTCTTCATAGTCTTCTTCATCTCCTATAGAGCTTAAAATGTTCGTCCAGCATTTTGCTATTGACGTTGCCAAGCTGAATCTAAAAAGCAAACAGCATCCCTTAGCGTCAATTGCTTTAGGGCTGCAATAACATCATTTTTTGTGGCTACAATTGATGCCAAAAGACTGTTTCTGTAGAATAGTTTGATCCATTGGCTGTATGAGCGGCATAAACATTGCAGTTATTAGCTCGTCGTCTGATCTTAATTCATCTTCAGGAGGATGAAATGGAGCATTATCTATCAACAGCAGAGCTACAATAATAAGAAATATGTACTCGTGTTAAAGTTGGAAATAAATGAAACTGATTTTTACCTGTGGTACAAACGAATGGTGAAACTAATTTTTAAAAATGGCAGCTGTCATCCATGACGATTTGGAGCTACTGTAGTCAACAGGAGATTCAAAATTTCTAAACGAGCGAGGATTTTTTGCCTTTCAAATCTCAAGAAGTTTAACTTTATGTAACCCAGTTGCGTTTGTACAAGCTAGAAAAGTGACGCGCTGTTTTTCCATTTTTCATCCAGGCGCATTTTTTTCTTGAGATGATATGTATGTTTATCAGGTAACAGCTTCCAAAATAATCCCGATTCGCCTGCATCATAAATTTGGTCGTGAGTCAGACCCAGCTCTTTAATCTCGGCTTGCAACTTGTTCTTGAATGGGTCCACAAGTTCAGGTCTAGAAGACAACTTATCTCCAGTTATTTTTATAAAACGAACACCATATCGCTTCTTAAACTCGCATTGAAATCACTAGGAGTTTCTTTAATTTTTGAATGAAAATATTTTTCTTTAACAATCAATCCATTGACAGGATAATTTTTTGTCGCTGTTTGAGAAACCAACTATATAGCGCTTTTTCCATTTTAGGAAGCTCAGAACGCTTCAAAGTCTTCCGCATTCCAGGTCCAGAAAATGTATTGTTAACACATTTCAAAATTTTCTCCTTTTTTTGTTGATAGCGCAAATTGTTGACTTTGCAACACTGTACTGCTTTGCTACTTTAATTTGCACTTTTGCACTTTTTAATTTTTCTATTACATCCACTTTTTCCTTTAGAGATAAGAATTTTGGTCGTTTTTGCGACATTTTTCACACAAAGCATTTGATTAGGTCATACCAACTCAGCTGCGCGCACAAACTAAATCCCAAGCCACATCGAAAATGCAATACGCATCAACAATCATTTACGGGGATGCCCCGCTTTATAAAAACAATTCGAATATCTGACAAATGTAGAAAAAAACGTTTTCTATGTTTGTTCACGTTATAGGGCTTTCTCACCGTGTTCACGCTACAGAGTAGTTAGTGTAAATAAAAATGTGTTCATGTTAGCCGGTGTTCACGTAAGGCGATGTTTTTTTTACCGCGAGTCTACTGTAATTTTAAAATGTTTTAGTTGTATTTTAGTTTTAGTTGACATTGTGACATTCTAGTCACACTGCTCAGAAAGTTTTTTTTTGTAAATTTTAGTACAACTTCATACATATTAAATCCATGCTTAACCCATTTCGCTCCGCTGTTCGATTTTTTGAATAGTGAAAGTCGCCCTCCATGATAAGGGTACATTTTTAATTTAATTTTAATTTTTTAAGTAGCAAAGGCTGATTCAAACCTAAGCTCTTTGTCGGAAATTGTTATAAAAATAAATAAAAATTGAATTGACAACAAATCATTTCGATAGCTGGCGTAGTTATCGAGATATTGTATAATGTTCTCGAAGCAGGTGCCCCACCCAGAAATTTGAAGCGATTAGTATTCAGCTGCATTTTATATTGTTGGCGACAGATTGAAAAAAAGACCTAGTTTACATCTACTTTCTAAATATTATCAAAAGAATCGCGTGAATTTTTAAATTAATTTCTGATATTTTTAAAATAATTTTTCCTTTTTAGTTTTCTTTGAAGTCCATAATAATAATTTTTGTTATTGTACTTTGTAGGTATACACTTAGTTTTTAAAAATATACACAATTTTTTAGCAGATTTCTAAGGCTGTTATCGATTACTATGACAGTTATTGATTGTTTTTCGATTTTGATCCCGCTGTTACGAGAAAAATCCATTTTTAAATATTAAACATCATTTTTTATCAGATTTCCACAATCGATAACTATGGAAGTTTTCGATTACTAAATCAGTTATCGATAACTAAAAAATTTATCGATTTTCTTTTAAATTTCGATTTTGAGCCCATGAACGAAAAATCGATTTTTCAAACATTAACACATAATTTTTTTATCACATTTCCACAATCTATAACCATAGAAGTTATCGATTACTAAGGCATAACTAACAAAGTTATGGATTTTTTATACACTCCACGAGAGTATTATGGCTTTGTGCATTTGTTTGTAACACCCAAAAGGAAGCGAGATAGACCCATTGTTAAGTATACCGATCGACTTAGAATCACTTTCTGAGTCGATTTAGCAATGTCCGTCAGTCCGTCTGTCTGTCTGTCTGACCGTCTGTCTGTCCATCTATTGTTGTAATCAAATTACAGGTCGCAATTATAGTCCGATCTTAACAAAAATTGGCACAAGTAAGTTTTGTGGATCAAGGACGAACGCTATTTAATTTGAGACAAATCGGTTCAGATTTAGATATAGCCCCCATACAAATGTCGCTCCCGATTTGACATTTTCCACTCTAGAAACCACATATTTTATCCAATTTTCTTTAAATTTAGCACAACATCTTATAACCCAACTAGAAACACCTATGCCGAAAGTGAGTAAGATCGGTTCAGATTTAGATATAGTCCCCATACAAATGTCGCTCCCGATTTGACTTTTGCCGCTTTAGAAACCACATATTGTACTCGATTTTCTTTAAATTTGACACAACATCTTATAATCCAACTAGAAACACCTATGCCGAAAGTGAGTAGGATCGGTTCAGATTTAGATATAGCCCCCAAACAAATGTGGCTCCCGATTTGACTTTTGCCGCTTTAGAAACCACTACTCGATTTTCTTTGAATTTGGCATAGCAGCTTATAATCCAAGTAAAAAACCTATGGTGTAAGTGGATAAGATCGGTTCAGATTTAGATATAGCCCAAATACAAATGTTGCTCCCAAATGTTTAACCTATTTCGTTCCAGATTTCAATATACCCCCATACAAATGTCATTTCCGATTTAACATTTTTTGTAAAACACATACATACAAGATACAAAAATCCTTCCCGTTTTCACATTTTCACCGATTAAATTGTATTCGGATTGAAAGTGGAGTGTACCATAGAGTCGGCCCCGCCCGACTTTAGCCTTTCCTTACTTGTTCTTCTAATTTTTGAGCCAATTGGAACGAAAAAAACGATTTTCCAACATTAACATCTGGTAACTCGATAATATGCCGACAAAGTTTTTTCTTATTTTGAGGGCCTCTATTCAAAAATATAACCAGATCTTGAGGTCACGAATATTATACTCTCCCCTAATTGAATGAACGAATAAATTGTGAATTAATTGTCAATGACTTTTGGGTGAATTATCAACGAATTGAAAGAATTTGTGTTAATTTTCAAATATATTTCGAATGAAGTTTAAATAATTTTGACGGAATTCAAAAGTGTTGCCGACCATTTGTAGAGTGAACGACGTATAAACTTGACAATGACGCCATAATGGTAGCAATGGCAGTGATTGCGGTCTCAGCCAATGTCAATGTTATGAAATCCAATGCAAAACGAGCAATGATAGTTTTGTTTTTCTTTTTTCCTATTTTTTGCTGGTTGCCTTTCTTTCCTAGCGTCACACATCCCAGCTCGTTTGTTGATTGAAAAACAAGACTCTGTGTAAACTATTACGTATGTATTTCTACGAAGAAAGATATTAAAATGTTGAAGCTGTATCAAATGGATGTGAATATACGAATGATCATTAAGCTACAATGTATGGAGGTAGGCAGCAGGCTTGCAATTGCAGTGACAAGACAACCGGATGTTGATTATTTTCGAGGATAACAGCGACAAGAGGCCTTACATATGATATGAAGGATTTTTCGAGACTCTCTGGGATCGATTAACCTGGTAAGGCTAAACATGGAATAATCAGTGAATAGGCATGTTTCCATGTGTTTTTGATTTTTTCAAAAACTCTTGGGAATCAATAACCATCTACTGTTGTACCATGAAGATCAATGTGCCCATCCATCAGTGTTGTACTTCACAAATAATTATACACTTTAAAGTGATATTTACTATTAATTATTTAACAACAAGCAAACGAAAAAAAAAACAGACAGCAACAATTGCAATAACATGCACTAAACTGGTGGCCAAAAAAGAGGTGTTCGTCAGGCATTTTGTTAACAGAAACGGCAAACAAACCCCAACTAACACTTCGTCCAAGCAACCGCCCCGTTCCATACGTCCATCCATCCACCTCCCCCAACCATGGCTGCACCTCAAGCTGTGCCTCTGTTTATTAAGCCAAAGAAGTGCCAGATAAGTAATCTCTTCTTTACAAAATGCCAGCCATAAATCCACCAACAACCAGCTGAGTTCGACTGAGTTTGGGATATAAATTACCACTTTTCATTGCATAAATTGTTCATTATGAGGCAGCACAGCTTTGTGCTCGCACTCTGTGCTAATTGCAACGCGAACATTTAATAATGGTCTATTCCAATGATTTAGTGATCATGATGATGATGAAGATGATGAATCAAACCGAACCACCAAGTTCCAACAGCAATGATCAATTAAAAATTCGTAAATCTCCGTGGCTGCCGTTGTAGGTTTCGCCGCCTGGAAGAGATTCGTGAACAAAATTCGACCAATAAGAAGTTTTAATCGCTTTATTATCCATCTTTGTCTACCTGATTAGCTAGTTCGTTGTTCACTCGCTTCATCTTTTGTGGCCACAAAAAAAAACTTTTACACACGAATCATAATTTTGCTGTATTTATAGTTTATTGGTAACACTGGTGTGCAGGGATTTTGTGAATAACAAATATTGGGCAAACAAAAATATAAACATATTGGGCAAAATATTGGACTGTTGTAAAAGCCGTATAAATCAGATGTAGTACATGGACCGTTCCATGGACCCAAGTTTTGTTGGAGCCGGATATAAATTGCGAACTGTTCAGACATGTTTAAATCGATTCCGAATTTGACTTTAAGTCGATCGGTATATAAAAATAAGTATCAATCTACCGTTGATATGCATTCCATGGCGACGGACCATTTGCTAGATATTCTCTTTGACTTTTTAGTACAATTGACCAATAATAAATCCCGAAAAATCAATTCCACTTTTTTCACTGAAACAACACTAAGGGAGCCAACCCCAATAAATGCAGTGCATTGCGTTGGCTAAAGGAAGATAAGGATAAGGGGTTGGATGGAGGAAAATGGCAGAAGTATTTGTTGATATCTGTTTTGAATCTCAGGATGTCGTAATTGGCGGGGAAGATATTTACCGGAAGTCAATTCCATTCATTCTGTAATATGTAGTGCGGCCAGCTGTCCAAACGTCAACAAATGGGTGAGAGTTTTTTGAAAGTCGCGAATATCCCGAATATTCGTGGAACAAACACCATAAAAGTGTCGATAACACAGCGACACACATCCCACATTACGACGATGAGAGAGATGGGAGACAATAGAATTGGATATTAGGAGTGGGATAGTGTTGTATGGAAATTTTAGGAGTTCGTTTAGGATACCCTAGAACCTTTTATTTTGTAAAGTTCGGAAAAAAGTTTATGAGCCAAAAAAATGTGGGTGGTGGGGTGAGAGTAAGAGAGCGCTCATCGGGGTCAAAGGTGAGGGAAAAGGGTAAAAATACACAAAAAGCCGCAAAAACGAAGTCGTCCCCAGAGGGGTTAAATGTAAGGCCAAATGTTGAGGAGGGAAAATTAATGGGAGTCAATCTTACACTTCTCCCCTCTAGAGTCTACTACGGGACAGGCCTTTCTTTCATAAAAATATAAAAAATAGACAAATGTATGGAGGCCACCTTAAGGGTTGCAGTTGACGACTCTGAAGCAGTGGGGACGACTCTGAGGCAGTTTTGGGAATTTTTGGGTATTTTTGTATATTTTTATGACAGAGCCCTACGATACTTCTGCGGTTAACCTATGCTCGTGGGATGAAAACCCATCTGCAACAACTCGTATAGTGCGATCTCTGTGGATGCGCGATATAAATCGATAGAAGTCACTACCAACTGCAAAAGCAATGAGCTTAGATAGGAGTGCGCCGCACAGAGGGTTGAAATCGCCAAAAATTGATATTAATTCGGGGAAGCCTTCGGGTCAGGTAATGTTTATACTTTTTCAATATTTATACCATAATCAGTAAAAGAAAAAACAATTTGAGTACAATTTAGTGGAAAAAATGGTTTTCCTGGAAAATAAATTAATAATCCGTCCGTGTATATAATCTTGTTATCGAAGTACAAGTCGCAATTGTTATCCAATCCCAACGGAACTTGGTACAGCCAATTTTTTCGCATCAATGATGGACGCTATTAAATTTGAAGCAAATCAGTTCAGATTTAGATATATCTTCCATACAAATGTCACTCCCGATTTTCATTTTTTGCTCTATATACCACATATTTTAACCGTTATTGTTCAAATTTGGCACAGCACTTTATATTTCAACTAGAAACATTTATGGTGAAAGTGGGTCACATCGGTTTAGATTTAGGTATAGCTCCCATACAAATGTCGTTCCAGATTTGACTTTTCCGCTCTAGCAACAAAATTGTTGCTATTGTACCTAGAAACTGCTGTAGTTAAATTCGGTGACATCGGTCCATTGTTTGGTAAAGCCCCCATACAAATGTCCCACCAGATTTGGTGGCATTTGCTCATTAAGGACGATGTTTCGAATGTGTCCGGCATTAAACTGTTACAGAAATTTTAATTCATCTGGAATTGGTAGTAAATTACTTGAAATAGGGTAGAAGATGCAGGGTATCATATAGACGGCATGACCCGACTGTAGTCTTTCCGTACTTGTTATACCCTAAACCACTTTGATTTTATATAGGGATGTTTATAAGATTAAGATTTATTGTGCGTCTTGGAGCCTCATTCTGCTTCTGTGAATGATTTTCATTAGAAAAAATTGTTTCATTTAAGTGTTAAGTAAATAAAAAGACTTATTTTTCATTACAAAATATTAAATATTAAGTTTTCGTCATAATCTAAATTCCAGTTGTACAATAAAACTGAATGTATAAGCACCCATAATGAGTGACCATTTTCACAATTTATTTAATAAAATAAATTGGCGCAAAAACGCGCAACATAAAATTGCAGAATATTGAAGTTAAGACATTGTAATTTAATTAGAAATTCACCATCTGGAGGTATATTACAGAATTCACATTTAAAACTCCACATATATTTTAAAAGTACCTTAAATTTAGACATATTTTCAAAAATTTTTTAAAAATATTTCTGAAATACTTTCGTTAAAACATTTTTTTGTAAAATCACTCTAAAATATCTGAACTTGAAGATTCTATAATCAAAGTGCTACTTTTTACAATGCAGAAAAAGATATTAACCTTTGAAGTATGTCAATTTGCAATTTTCAAAACTGTTCGCGTAAAACTCAAAACATGCCTGAATTTAAGGCAGTACAACTGTAAAAGTAAACAACACATGTCTTTGATATTTTCGGTAGTGATGTAGAATTTTATATTCTTTAATCGTATAATAAAAAATTTTCAATAAAATAAATTTTGATTTTTGAATTAATCTCCATTTTTGGATCTCCCTCTGTGCGCCGTGCCAAACTCTATCAAAGAACCCTTTTAACTCCACGTGTTCGAAAAAATATTTGAAGCATGGAATTAGATAAATTTTCGATCACGGGGAGTGGTTGATTACTTTCCGGCAAGGATGAATTCTTTGCAGACATTTCAGCCAATAAGTTAGCTATGGCAGCCGGGTTAGTGGTCATCTTTAAGAGTTGGTATAGAAGAGGAGTTATTCTTTACTCTGCTTACAAATGACCAAAAGCTCTTAATTCCCCTGGGAGAGGAAACTACTTTGGCATGAAGACGTTGTTCGTACAGAAACCTTGCGTAGCAAATGTCTTCATTCCAATCAAGATAATATTTTCAATCATTTCAGCCGCAGCATCTACACAGAAAAAATTATCAACAAATTTTAAGTAATTAAATTCCATTGTTGATATTCCATTTGAAACTCAACTATATGTTTTATTAAATGAACTAAATACTTTGTTAATATGACAAATACACACATTTATTTTCAATAAATCTAGTCAACAACACGCGTTGTTAAAAACACAATTTGGAAAGAGAATGAGAGAACTGATGAAATAGTTACGTTTCTTGTGTGCAAAAAAACGAAGTATACTTCGCGAACACATGCTTAGCAAATAAAAAAACATAAACATGAGCAATGATGTCAACCACACGTTATATCATAGAGAATTTTCTAAGATAATTGCAGCTCAACATAAAATATTGCTTTTCAGTCCTTTTTTACATTGTTATAATATGACAATGTAATATTGTTTATTAATATTGCATTTATGCAACAAATAGTACAACCAACTAATGTTTAATAGCAATTATCTTTGTTAGTAAACTAGTGAAATCAAATTACCGTTTTTATATAAAGTTTGTTGTTCACCAAAAACGTTATAGTTAGCAACACTTTTAACAGAGCGAAAAAGGGAAAGAACATTCCAGAAACTGACTAGAATATTCAGTCATTGTTTTGCCGCTGCGCTGTGTGTGTATTATTATAAACAAAAGTTCAAGTGCAGTGAAAAACCTTTTTTTAATCAAAAATGGTAAATTATATTAATCGTTTTATATGCGACAAATTGTTCTTTTGTCCGAATATATTTTTTAACCATTTTAAAGAATGTCGGTCGGTAGAAGTCTGCAAACAATATCAGTGTAGATTCAGTGAATGTTTCCAAAAATTTTCTAGCAAAAGCTCTTTCAAAAGGCATGTGTTGAGACACTTCAAAGTGAGTGATGATTCTATGGAAATTGAATCTCCTTGCTGTTCAACAAAAATTGGTTTCCACGAAAGTGTTATGGAGGGAAGTAATTGTGAAAGTAATCAAAATGAGACTACGGGTATACAACATATTGAAGGATACGATACAGACGTACATAATGTTGATGGTGTTTTGTACAATGAACAATTAAATGATTTATACAATTCTGCCAACAAATGAAGTTCCCAAATGCCAAAGAGTTGGATGTCAAATGGACAGACTATGGTACTAAATTGCACACACTTCTCAGATCAAAAGTTGTAAACTCTAATGTATTGTCGTTGTTGCAGAAAAGCGAAAAGTGTAACGAAGGTAATCACAAATTTATAACTCACTTAAAATATAAAGTTTCGTATAATTTGAAATTTTCTGATTACAGAAAGCAAGATCTTTGCTACTTTTTGGTTCCTGCACTACTTATTTCCACCTCCATTGACAGTATTCACTGAATCTGACGGTTCAAAGCAGCGGAAGAAATTTTCAATCTCTGATTCACAAGAATCATTTGCATTAATTGGTAAAACATCAGCAGAGTTAGAAGCAAAATTCAATTTGCTTATGCTTCAAAATTCACACATCCAACCTATACTTTTGGTGGTTGGTGATATTTTAGATGTTAAGTGTATATTTTTATACTTTGATGGAATAAGATATCCAATTATTAAAACTTTGACTGCAGTAGATATTCTATTTAAGTTAATGTTTGTCTTTAATCTTGAGTTTCCAAAACAGTCAGAAATATTTTATATGTTTTTGCAGGAATTCTTTTATGAAATACCTACAACAAAGCAAAACATAAAAGTTGCCACAATTATAAGCCAGTTATCAAAGTAAAATAGTAGTACAAAAATCCGTTTCACTTAATTTAACTTAAATACTGAATTCCCATTATTTTTTATGTTATTATTACATAATACACAAGGCAACAAAATTGAAAAAATTTAACTGGCTTTAAAACCAATATGTTATTTTGATGTATTATGGTTTCAGTAGTACAATTATGGTCCAAATTTAAAATTTTATGGAAATATTTTTTATTTTTATTTGTTTAAGTAAAATTTAAATTTTTTAAGATGTTTCTCCACATAATTAATGATTTACAGAACCTATAATCCATTCATATATTGCGTTTGAACCCGCTCAATAGTTTCGGAGTTATAATAAAAAATTTAAGATCAATATATATTTTTTAGGTGAAAATATAATTTTTTTAGTTTTAAAAAAATTATGAAAAATCGAAAACGGTAAAACGTGTTCAGATTTATTACTTTAAGCCACATGTAATATGAATTAAACGAGATATTCACAATTGAGATAAGAAACTTGCATAAAATTGCCATATGTTTTTTTTCATTCTTGAAAATAAATAAAAACAAATAAGAAACATTAAGCTATTTTATGCATATACCTTCACTTAATTGTGAATAAAAACGAAAAGCATGCATCGATTTTTATGATCGATATCTCGTTTGATTCATATTCATGTGGCTTAAAGTAATAATCCTGAACACGTTTTACCGTTTTCGATTTTTCATAATTTTTTTAATACTAAAAAAATTTATATTTTCACCTAAAAAATATATATTGATCTTAAATGTAGCTTTACTACAAATAAATATTTTTTTATACTTTTTGTAGTTTTCATTTTTTTCCAGATTTTTTTTTCTAAACAATTTTTTTTGCCTAACACTTTGTGCCATAACTTTGAAACTATTGATCGAATTAAAATAAATTGTATGCATGTTGTTGATATTGTAAATCTAAATTTTTGTAAATTTAGTTTAACAAATTCGGACTAGTTGTTTTTGAGTTATGACAACATAAGTGGATAAATGTTTCAAAATATTGACCATTTTACTTAAAAATTATTAAAAAAAAAAATTCCATAAAATTGAATAATTCTACCATTTTTGTACTTAAGAAGCCATGATGCATCAAATCTGTATAGTGGTTGTTCAGCCAGTTTTTTGCTGTTGACCTGTGTTATTATTACAACTCCATTTCACTTAATTTATATAATACTTCTTTTTGCGTAATTTAAGGCATGCATTTCCATTAATTTTTATGTTATTACATTGTAGAATTACATACATATTTGGTTTAAATATTAAAAAAATAAACAAAATGAATTGACCTAATATAATTTAAATTTTTGTTTTTAATGAAATCCCACATAAATTTCAACAAAAATATTAATTGATATGACAAACTATTTAATTGGTTATTGCTTGAAATTTCAATTAAATTTGTTGTTAATATGATATATTTTTTAATTGATTGAACATTTTTAATTAACAATGTTAATTGTTAATTTAACAATGACATTAATTAAAATGTAAGACTATAAAGTAACAATTTGCATTGTTAATATGACAATGATGTTAATTAAAAATAAATCAACAATCATGTTACAAAATTGGGGTTTGAATTTACAAATACCATTGTTGGCTCAACTTCAGTAAACATTTTAATTGTATTTACAAAATTTTTTTTTTCTGTGTATATCGCCATTTAGAAAGTAAAGTTTCCAATTGTAATGCTAGAAAAATTTGTTGGACTCGACCCAACGTGCCTTTTCGTAAACATATATTGCACGCTTTGGGGTTGGGCTCGAAGCGACACGAAGACCGGAATACGATAAGGATGCTCAAACAATACATTGAAAATAGATTATTTTATTATTCATATTTTGTTTTATAAATTTAAATTTATAAATTTTGTTTTATAAATAATACATCAAAATTTGTTGCAATTATTACTTTTTTATTTTATTATTTCTAATAAATAAATTTTGTTTTTCAAATAGTTTAAAAACAAATGCAGCTAAAATGCAATAAAAAATATTAAGAAAAAATAGAGGTCGGGTTTGATGTTGAAAAGTCGCTGCGAAGCCACTTGAAAAGTAGTCTGCAGCCAAGTAATAAATGTCACCATGTCATTTGTAAATAAATTGCATTCCATTAAATATAGATGCAAAATGGTCTTGAGCCAGGACAATATCCCAGTTTAAATCAAAATATATATTTCTTTGAAAAAATAAAATAAAAATATTTAAAAATGTTATATTTTTCATGTGATGGCCTGTGCTCGTAATAAATATTTAGAAAGTGCCTTTTTAATAAAAATAAAAATTCCTTAATAAAAATATAAATATGCGAAAATCTAATACCCAAGAGCGCAAGCCAAATCAAGGATGTGACCAAGTCAAAAATAATAATAGAAATATTATTCTTGATCAATTTTTTTGTCAAATTTAGTTAGTTTTCTTCGGCTATAGTTTCACTACTTTGATTATATTTTGAGATACGAGCATTCCCAATTTCAAGATAAGTACAAGTATTCTGAAGAATCTGAGTAGTTAAGAAATATCGCCTTTTTGAAATTTTACACACGAAAAGTATCAAAAAGAAAATTGACCAAAAAATGTTCGTACGGTTTGCAACTTAGCGAAGAGAATAAGCCATATCTGAAGAAAAATAATGGATAAACCAATTTAGTTTCTAATTTTTTTTTACATATCGACGTTTTCTCCAAAAACTAATAAAGGTGAAATCGATATGACCTAATGTATATGCAATATCAGTTTCCATTTGTCCACACATCATCGCAGTACCGTTTACGGCCTCCAAAAAAGCAACCAGAAAAAAATCTAAAATCATTATGGCCTAATGTACATGCTTTCACAATTATGCGAATTAATTTTTGTTTGAGACGAATTGACTAAAAGCTTACGGAGGAATTTTGTCTGAATACTGGACCAGTATCGATTGCAGACCCCTGAGTAGTAGCAACAGCTACTTGTATTTACTGTTAACTAAACATTAATTAAATCGGCCAATATAAAATGGCAATTACAACGAAAGCAATTCATTTAATTGAAGTTTATTATGTTGTGTTCGTTTCTTCAGCGCCTGTGCGCTGCAAATGCGAAATAAATCAAAAGTTTAATAAAAATGATTATTAAATAATCCCTCCCTCTGCCAGTTTGGCTTGGGAGTAGCAAAATTAAGAAATACTAATTGCCATTTTCTACATTTTCTCCTTAAGTTATGGGCTGCTGTTTGCTGTTGTTTTTTCTTCGATGCGTTTTTACGCTGCTGCTAGTTTTTTTCTGCCTCTTCTTCCAATTACATTAGCTTGCATTGCGTACAATGAAAGCAAGATGAAAAATGCTTAATAAATTCATTCATTTATTCTTTATTGCCAGCCTGGGTGCAGCGAGGTTTTTACTTCAATTGTTTGTTTGTTTTTTTCTTCTGCATTTCCCAACACAAGGAAATAATTGTTACGCGTAATTTATATTGAAATTCCTTCTCGGTTTGAGCTATTGTTTGGGCCACGTAGAGCAGCCATGGCAATGTTGGTTATGTTGGCGTCCGAGCTGCCTTTGAAGTCATTTTGTGCTGATAATTTATTGCCGCGCTTAGTTTGAGGCATGTTGCAGCTGTAACCGAATGCGAGACTTCGCATTTCATGAATATACATTTATTTGTCGGACTAACTTCCTTATAGCGTCCAAGGGCGTTGATCGTGAAATTAAATCCCAATTCGAATTTCGACACGAATATGTGCTCCACACAATTGTGAGACTCGCTTACGATTGTGTAAAATTTGTAATTCCATATAATATTTATATCATATTTATAAATTAGCCAGGAAAATTGAGCAGGAAATAGAAAATGCCATACACGGTTTGGGAAATGTTTATTGATTGAGATCTCACTAGAGCTCACAGATAAATACAGATATATGTTTATTATAGTTGGGATGGTAAATGGACAAGATCCCTCCAGAGGTGAGTGCCTTGGCAACACACAAACTGAAACAATCTCTGAGTTTGTTTCTGATTGTTGCGTGTCAAATGTTTACAACGCCAAGAATTACTCTCGGTAGACGCAACTTAACTTTGCTAATCGTCTGCGTCTATTTAATATTATTCTTCGTCTGTCATGTCCGTCCGTCCATTTGTCCTGCCGTATTTCTGACTGTCTCTCTTCTCTCCTTCTGTCCTCCAATCCATCCGTCCTCCTTCCATCTGTCCTCCCATCCATCTGTCCTCCCATCCATCTGTCCTCCCATCTATCTGTCCTCCCGTCCATCTGTCCTCCCGTCCATCTGTCCTCCCGTCCATCTGTCCTCCCATCCATCTGTCCTCCCATCCATCTGTCCTCCCATCCATCTGTCCTCCCATCCATCTGTCCTCCCATCCATCTGTCCACCCGTCCATCTGTCTTCCACCTGTCCTCCCGTTCAATTGTCTTCTACCTGTCATCCCGTCCATCTGTCCTCCCGTCCATCTGTCCTCCCGTCCATCTGTCCTCCCGTCCATCTGTCATCCCGTCCATCTGTCCTCCCGTCCATCTGTCCTCCCGTCCATCTGTCCTCCCGTCCATCTGTCCTCCCGTCCATCTGTCCTCCCGTCCATCTGTCCTCCCGTCCATCTGTCCTCCCGTCCATCTGTCCTCCCGTCCATCTGTCCTCCCATCCATCTGTCTTCCACCTGTCCTCCCGTTCATCTGTCTTCTACCTGTCCTCCCGTCCATCTTTCCTCCCGTCCATCTGTCCTCCCGTCCATCTGTCCTCCCGTCCATCTGTCCTCCCATCCATCCGTCCTCCCATCCATCCGTCCTCCCGTCCATCTGTCCTCCCATCTATCTGTCCTTCCGTCCATCTGTCTTCTACCTGTCCTCCCATCCATCTGTCCTCCCATACATCTGTCCTCCCATACATCTGTCCTCCCATCCATCTCTCCTCCCGTCCACCTGTCCACCTGTCCTCCCGTCCATCTGTCCTCCCATCCATCTGTCCTCCCGTCCATCTGTCCTCCCATCCATCTGTCCTCGCTAGATTTCTTATACGTGCAGTGCTGTTTGGGATTGAAAATGCGCAAAATTTGAACAGAGCGGAAAATTGTGCTCTAGCAACGACTGAAAACATCCCAAAATTTTTTTAAAAATTTCTACGTTTATTAACTCAAAATTTCCTACCTTTTAGATCGTGAACGCGCATTAAAGAATTAATTTTTAAAAATCCGTACTTTCAGGGGGTGAAATAAGACAAGGAGGGAGAAAAACAGTACGAATCAAACGACAACAGTTGGAAACATAAAACATGAAATATGGAGTGTACATTAGGGCGTACCTCAAAAAAAAGTTCGCCGTACACTTTCGAATATGAAGTATTATTGAAAGGTAGTTTCAAACAAAAAAATTTATTTTTTTATGCCGAACGTAGGGGTCGCACTTTTACATTTTTCTATATAACTTCTGCATTTATAAACGGATTTTAATGTGTGATACATCGATGTTTTTGTCTCGACGAGGCCGATTTTTTTGTCTTTGAAGTCATTGAGCTCAAGCACCCCCTTCTGGTACTTACCCATCATATCTCAGTTGCTACTACCCTAATGCACCACTCTAATATCAGAAAATTAAAGCTCGCATAAAATCATGAATCATGCTTGAGCTCAATGACTTCAAAGACAAAAAAATCGGCCTCGTCGAGACAAAAACATCGATGTATCACACTTTAAAATCCGTTTATAAATGCAGAAGTTATATTAAAAAATGTAAAAGCGCGACCCCTACGTTCGGCATAAAAAAATAAAAAAAATTTTTTTGAAACTACCTTTTAATAATACTTCATATTCAAACTTTTTTTTACTTGTAACCTGGTACGCCCTAGTGTACATCCCTCTAATTGCGTAGACACGTAAAGTGAAAGATTTTTTTTCGAAATTCGTACTTTTAAGAGAGAAATGGGAGAAAGGGGGTAAAAATGGTACCAACAAAATATATACATATAGCTGGAATCGTGAATTTTGTAATTTAAATTTATTGAGGCTTTTTTGAAATCATTTATAACAATATATAATGGATTTTCTTAAACTATAATGTATTGATTTATTACACTTAACAAATTTCAACATCTTGTGTAGTCTCCTCTGACATTGGCTTGGAATTGTAATAGGCTAAAACTGATCGAGAAGGATAAAGTTTGTTCCTAACAAGGACTGAGGTAACCCCAATAACCCCTAATATTTATGTATAGTCGAGGGCTACCACACTCTCTGCCTCTCCCAATAAACGGACGTGGTCTTTAATATTATTTAAATTTTCTAAATATTTCACTAACGAAGCATCATAATTTATTTAAAACGATATTGTGTATGATAAACTAATTAAAAAATGCGGCTTATGCCACTGTCGCTTTTCATATAACCAAAATTAATTATTCATAATTGTTAATATTAAATATTAATATAAAAAAATGGTCTAACCCATTTTTTTTGGTTGTCAACAAAAAGTTGAATATATAATTTAAGATAGTATTTTTTATTTTTTCTTCTTGACAACACTGCTAACTTCTCTACTTCGTATGTTCTCTTTATTTCAGGTAAGCTGTCTTCTATGAATGCAAAAAGCTTTCGGTTTGAAAGTTGAAGTTGGGATTCGTGTCTCCGCTAAATGCAACTGGGTGTATCGAAATCTAATATTTTGTAAGTGAACTTATTGTGTAGGTTTTTTTAAACGCCACCAAGTCGGGAATGGAGGCGGACATGCTGCAAAAAGAAGTTAATATGAAAGTACAAACAGCCTCATCACCTCCTGTTACCTTATGGTGATATTTATTAAAATTATTATTTATATGGTGGTGCTTGGTTTGTGTCAAAAAATTCTTATTTTGATTTCCACATCATATTTTGCTGCCCAAAAGATTAATCATATTTTACATAAGTATATATTTTTGTAGTTGAATAGATTACTATCTCTTAAGAGCTAAGAAATTTGTAAAAATATCACATAATTTATTTCAAATATATATCTAAACCAGCTTGAAATAGGTTATATTTATTCACACACAAATGAAAATATAATACTTTTTAGTAGATGTTTTCTTAGTTAGTACCTTTAAAAAGGAATTTCGTGTTATTTTAAATGTTTGTTTGGAACATTTAGCTTTTTTAAAAATGACAACTTTTTTCTCCTCCTAAGAAAAAACTATAAACCACTGAAACTATATACCAACTGCATACTAAGTTTTTTATTTCGTGACCAGCTGTCCTTTAGTTGTTATACCCTCCTCCTCCAGGATGGCGGTATACTAACTTTGTCATTCCGTTTGTAACACCTTGAAATATCGACCTGAGACCCTATAAATTATATATATTCTTGTTCGTCATAAAATTCTAAGACGAAATAGCCATGCCCGTCCGTCCGTCTGTTGAAAGCACGCTAGCATCTAAACGAAAGGAGCTAGAACGTTCAAATTTTCCATAAATGCGTCTTATAGTCGTAGATCGGTTGGGATTGAAACGGGGCGAAATCGGCCCAAAGGGAAAAAAATTTCCCTCACAAGGACAAAAAATACCCATAATAATCCCTAATATTTTAGCGTATTTAATATTGAATATGTCTGTTTATATTTGCTTGATATTTGGTATGCACATTCCCCTTATAGCAAAAACGTGCACCATAAAGAGATTCTTATTTGTAGGGGGTGAAATGCGGCAAAAAAGGGATAAAAATGGTACATATTAAACGACAACAGCTAGAAACACGAAATTCGGTGTGTGCATTCCTCTAATTGAGTAGATACATAATATAAAAGTATTTTTTCCAAATTCGTACTTTTAAGGGGTAAATGGGAATAGAGGGATAAAAATGGTACCAACCAAACGGCTGTACCTAATGAAATTCGGTGTATACATTCGTCTGATTGCATAGACAAGTAAAATACACGGATTTTTCGAAATTCGTACTTTTTGGGGTCAAAATAGAAAAAAGAGGATAAAAATTGTACCAAGCAATGACCGCAGCTAGAGTCATGAAATTCGGAGTATACATTCCTCTGACTGCGTAGACACGGAAAATAAAAAGTTTTTTTTCCAAATTCGTACTTTTTCTTTTACGCCAAAAATTGGTTGAATCATGAAGTTAGGTTATTTTGCACTATGGTAATGGATTTTCAAAATTGGAAAAACAACCAACTGTAGCACCCACTATCTACCAATATTTATGGCATTTAAGCTTTTTGAAAATATAAATATAAGAATTTTTTGGTTTGGCTATATTAAAAAATTTATATTTTTCTGTAATATTACTGCACTTCTACGAAAACCGACAACCTCTGTGGAATGCAATCCATGGTGGAGGGTATATAAAGTTCGGCCCGGCCGAACTTAACGCCGTTTTTACTTGTTATAATTTATATGTTTATATCTTTTAGTTTTCGCCCTTAGCGTATTCATGCAGAAGTAATCATGAAATTTGAACAGATATTCTTCTCTTTCAGTTGATACCACTTCTTCCAAATCCATATTTTTGTTAAAAATTAGGAAGGATTGTATGTAAATTTGTACACCTATTAGTGATTACGCACGTAACAAATTGACAATAATTTAGACCAATCAGGCCACGTCCACTCCCACCTCCCACATAAGCTTGAAATACAAAATGGCTGATGGCTGAGGTTGTTGCATTAAGAAACTCGTTGTTTTTTTAATTCGTGTAAATTATTTTATATTTATTCATTTGAAAACTAATACATTTTTATAAAATCTTTATAATGGGTTTTAAATGACCTCCACGCTCGGTGATGCATGTGCGACAAGCAAAAACCAGTTGGTCCAGTAAGGTCGGGAGACCTTGGGGGCCAATGAAAGGTGGAAATCAGTTTATTGGGGAATTTTCGCTGCAATTGTGTAATAACAGGACTGTTTATGTGTCAAGTTGCCCCATTTTGTTGAAATCACACAGTGTTGAGATGGATTCTCATTCGCCGCATTTAGCTTCTTTAAGTAGCGCTCGTTATTGACCGTTTTCTTCGAAAAAGTAATGTCCCACAAATCAGCTTGATGAAAATGCTCACCACTGTTTCCCATGCATTATCTGTGGACATACATTCGACATGTTGGTTGTTCAGACATTGCCATTTAACACATTTTCATCATCAACCAACACTGAATGATCTACTTGCAGAATTCCAAAGAAATTCTGAAATTTGAGTTTTATAAGGAAATAAATGCAAATCCTTATGTCCATTTTAGCAGATAAGCTGATTGTTGAAACTGCGGGATCAGCTTGTATGGCACCAAATACACCCTAATAATAATTGATTTAGCATTATTTTTCTGGGGTTTTTGGGCATATTTCCGGCAAATGAACTTCAATTGTTATAAATTATAATTATGTTATAATTGAGGATAAAGGAAGTTTACTCATCCTTCTATCTACGTACTTACTTTTTAGAAGATACAGAGAAGAAAATGAGTAAATTGCCTTTTGGAACTAAAAAATCGCACTTTTTGCACTATGTGTCTGCTAAATCAGATATTATTTTGGGTTTTTGGGCATATTTCCGGCAAATGAACTCCGATTGTTATAAAACTTTGCGATAAAGGAAATTTACTCATCTTTTTATCTGCGTTCCTACTCTTCAGAAGTTAATGAAACGGAAATGACTAAATTGCGCGTTGGAACTAAAAAATCTGACTTTTTGTACTAATGTATCCTATCTTCCAAGGGTGCAATTTCGTGCAGGCACCGGAGAACCCTTCAACCTTTCCAAATATATACATTTCGTTAAAGGCTTTTGAAGGAGAAAAGTTGTACTGGACCAAATTCAGACATTTTTTCAAAAAGGATATTTTTCACAATATTCATTACAACCAAACTATATTTGACATAAACATTATAAATATTGATTACAGACCAAAAAAAATGCAAACGAAAAAACTAAAAAAATTAAGCGTTGGCATGGCAGAAGTATTGCTGGGTAACTATACCTGCATATACACATACTTACATATGCAACTCAATGAGATGCTTGTAAGATGGCTTTTTTTAAACGCAAATTCGGCAAGTGAGTTGTGCTTCTCGTTCGTTTGTGAGAATTATCTCCTTATAGAGGCAGGGTTTGATGTTGAAAAGTCGCTGCGAAGAACTTGAAAAGACTTTTGACATGGTCGAATTCATGATCGCGGTAGTCTGCAGCCAAGTAATAAATGTCACCATGCCACTTGTAAATATATTTGCATTCTATTAAATATAGAAGCAAAATGGTCTTGAGCCAGGACAATATCCCAGTTCAAATCATTATAAATAACGTCTTAATAAAGCTAAGACACCATAATTTCAAATAAAAAATTAGAATGCAAAATCTCTTAAAATGTCTGAGAAACAGTTCGACAAAGTAAAAAAAATACGTTTTTTCAATTTTCAAAATCTGAAAAACAAAATTAATAATTTTTTTCTTCGCACTATAAACAAATACGTAGAACTATGTTAAAAAACATAATAACAAAAAATAAAAGTTTTAATTTTCTTTAAAATCGAAAAATACGAAAAGTAGTCAACATTGGGTCGATTTCTAAAATATAACTAATCTCCCGATTTTTAATGTTAATATCTCGAAGTAATCCTTGGGTCCTTGTCTAATTTTGGTTTTTTACAGAACTAAAAAATGTCTACTAGAAAAAAAGTTCTAGAATTTTGGCCGATGGATTTTGATTCTGAACGACTGTGCGTCGTTATACTCGGTGTCCTGCCTCTGAACATGTGTTCCTGAAATACTGAAATACTAAAAACAAGGTAGACAATTGAAATCTTTCATGTGAAAGAAAGTGGCTCGTCTTCTGCATATCATAGATAACCAAAAGATCGACCCATCTTTGCGATCCTGCATGTGTCTAGGTCTATCCGCCTGCTGTACGCTAGCACTTATGCCTTCTGCCTGAGACATAGATAGGGTCGTTTCATATCTGGCAAGCTCTTCGGCTTAACAGTATCCTGCGGTACATCTATACCCTGGCACCCAAATAAAGTGAATATCGAACTTTTCGTCCATCTTCTAAAGAGATGCACGGGAGTTCTTGAATTTAGGATCGCCAAGTTATGCTTATCTGAGTAAATGTTGACCTCTACCTCTTTATATCTTTGACCAGATCCTAGGTCTGCTCGTCTGCTGTTCGCCAGCACCAATGCCTTCTGCCTGATCTGTAACGTGTATGTCGTCAGGCGTGTGTATATCTACGCAAGCATGTTCCAGAAGAACTTGTTGTCTCGATCGTAAGCTCGCAAGATTATCATTTTTACTCTTACCTGTGTTGTTCCTATGCCCTGACAAGCAATTAAAGAGAGTATCCAACTGATTGTTTACCTCCTGAAGACATGCCTGGCAGTTTCGGGCTGTTCTTGAATTTAGGATCGCCAAGTTCATGGATCTAATGACAGTTTGATTATCCGAGTTGATGATGACTTTGGCTAGAACATCTTCACGATTCTGCTCGTGTCAAGGTCTGTCCAGCTGCTGGTTGCCAGCATCAGTGAGGTATGTCTTGCATATTGACAGAGTGTAAGCAAGATCCAGTGGACCTTGTAGGGTCGTTCCTAAGCTGGCAAGATCGCCAGATTTACATTTTCCTGGGAAGTTGCTACGCCCAGGCAACCAAATATATAAAACTGCCTGTCTATCTCCTTGCTCGATATTCTTGAACTGTTATTGAATTTAGGCTCACCAATTACAATTATCTGAGGTCAAGTACAAGTACCAGTGGAACTTGTAGGGGGGTCATTCCTAATCTAGCAAGCTCGCCAGCTTCAAAGTTCCTTAGGAAGTCGCCAAAGAATAACGAACTTCTTGTTCACCTCCTGAAGAGATGCGCGCCTATCTTGGATTATTCTTGGCATATGCTGCAGTTATAGGGTAACCTAGGAGCCAAGTTAACTTTAAGTGCCCTGCGGTGTAGCGCTCTGGCTTCTCTTTAGATGTCGAATAAATCAACATATACAGTAATATAACCTTCTTGTGTTATTTCATATTGTTGGATCAGTTCCCGGCATTTCTAGTGGAAAGTACTACAAATGTCGATTAATCTATACTATCATCCCTGATGTAGTTCTTCACCGATTGTGCCTACATCATAGAGAGTAGAGAGCACGAGAGAGTTTCCCTTTCGGGTTCCTTCAGTTGATCCTGTTTGTCTGCTCTCAGAAGTATGTTGGAGTGTATTGCCTTCGTCGAGGAAGGCTGCTATGGCCGAGCCGCCCAAGCCTTCGAAGAATGCTGAAGCCCCCTTTTTCCCTAACGTATTCTATAGTCATACCTGAAGAGAGACAGATAATGTGTTCAATGCTCTCAATCTCCTTCCTTGTAGGAAACGTCTTGGGCGACTTCAAAGAAAGCTGAACTCAGTTTCATTCGACATTTTCTACCCATAGGACAGAGCTAGAGACGGCGTTCAACTCTTCCAACCTCCTCAATGTAGAGAGAACGAGAGAGCTTCGCCTTCGAGTTCCCTCAGTTGATCCTGGTTGCCTGCTCTCAGAAGTATGTTGGAGTGATATGGAAGACCTTCGATTGCCTTCGTCGAGGAAGGTTGCTATGGTGAAGTCAGATTTCCCTAGATTACTCCTAATTTACCCAACATTATGAAGGAGAGCACTATCAACTGAACTACCATTTATTCTGGCCTTATTCTCCCTCCCAAAAAAATATTAAATTGAAATTAAATAACCTTTAAAAACTTTGTTTATTTAACAAAACTTAAAACTTACTTAAAACAGACTCGAATAATTGACTCAATACATATTGCATAGGTATATAACTAGGAATATATAAACTATAAATAAAAATACATATATATATAGTTACAAAAATTAAAAAATACATATTTATACAAATACTTAAGAACTACAGGTAAGCACGGGTAAACGTTTGTGTGATAAATAAATTAAATTTAATTTGGAAATTGTACTAAAGAAGCTAACAACTTTAACAATCTATCCACCTCCCCGCTACGAATTGCCATCCAGACGATTCGAGTCTGTCCCCCTCGTCGTGGCAGTTTTGTTGGTAGCCTCCGCCTCGGTGGCATCACGTTTCTTGCGATATTCCGCTGGACTCAGCCACAGCTCCTTGATCATATCGGCGCCCTTCTCGGCAATCATAATGACCGGGGCATGTATGTTGCCATTGGTTATGGTGGGCATAATACTGGCATCGATCACTCGCAGGCCGGGCACGCCGTAAACCCTCAGCTGGGGATCCACCACGGCCCAGGGATCGGTGGGCGGCCCCATTTTGGCTGTGCCCGACATGTGATAGATGGTCATGGTGTACTGGCGTATGGCACAGTTCCAATACTCGTCGGTAAAGTGCGGCAGGTGCCGGCAATTGGGCAATTGTTTGGACCAGAAACGGGCCCCGAAACGCTTCATCGCCTTGGTCTCACCCATGGCCACGGCGGCCTTAACGCCCTCTCGCATGACATTCACATCGTCCGGATGTGTCAGATAGTTGTGATAGAGCAGCGGATAGCGCAGAGGATTCTTCGAGGCCAGCTTCATGAAGCCGCGACTCTTCGGTCTCAGCATCATGGGAAATACACCGAAGACATCACGATTGCTGACCTCCCCGTACATGTCATTGTAGAATTCCTCGGTCAGGCCATGGGCCTCCTTAACTTGGCTGCCACCGTCGGACATCACCGAGGCCGAGGTCATCATGAAACTGATGTCGGGCCAATCATCACTGGAATTGGCATATTTGGTATTGATGAAGGCCACCGCCTCCAGGCCCACACTTGAGGTTAAAGGGCCTTCCTCGCGCACAGCATAGCGCAAGGCCGTGTTGACGTTCACCATACGGCTCATTACCACCGATATGGGATAGTCGATGAGAAAGGCTATGCCACCCACAGCTATGTGATCTTGTAGATTTTGGCCCACTCCGGGCAAGTGGTGCACCACAGGCAGACCCACTCGCTGCAGTTCGTCGCCCGGACCTATGCCCGACAACATCATCAGATGGGGCGAACTTAAGGCCCCCGCAGCCAGAATCACCTCTCTGGTGGCATAGGCGGTCTGCAGTTTGCCGTTGCGTATAAACTGGACACCGGTGGCTCTCTTGGTCTCGGGGTGAGTCAAAACTTTGGTAACATGAGAGAACAGAGCCACATGCAGATTCTTGCGTAAACGCACCGGCCTCAAGAAACACTTGGCCGCCGAGGCTCTGGAGCCACGTCGCATGTTGAACTGATAGAAGCCGAAGCCGGTCTGCTGTTCGCCATTCACATCGACTATGTCATAGCCCATTTCTTCGCCGGCCTGCAGGAAAGCCGGGCCCAAGGGTGTGTTGTAGGGGGCATCTTGAACAGTCCATAGACCACCTGTAGGAGGAGAAATTATTGCAATGATTGCGATTTTACCAAAAAGCCACTACGACTTACCAGTGCCGTGATATCTTTTATTTTTGGCCAGGTAGGGATTCCTCTGATCTTGAGATTTCCGAAAGTAGGGCAAAATATCTTCATAGCCCCAGCCCTGGTTGCCGAACGAGGCCCATTGATCGAAGTCGCGGCGATTGCCGCGTATGTAGAGCATGGTGTTCAGCACAGAACTGCCGCCTAAAACTTTGCCGCGTGTCCAGCAGCAACGCTTGTCCTTCATGGCCTGGCAGGCGGTATTTTGGGGTTGGGTTCTGGTGAAGAAATCAAGAGATAGGGAAAGAGATTAGTTGATTGTGTTATAACAAAAAATATATTAAAAAGATACGTGAGTAGAAAGAGTAAAATTTATATATATTAGTCTGGGTCGCGGTCCATACAAATGGAAAAACAAATTCCAGTCATCCCACGTAAATAAAGTTTGGATTGTTTAATGGTGATTTGCAAAATATTTCGTGCCTAGATCAAGTCGTCTCACAGTGTATTATCAGCGGCAAAACTCCCTAATTTGATTGAATTGATCTGACAATATCGCGGATTCATTTAAAGTTCATAAATACTAAAATAGTTGAAAACTTCATCATAATAGATGTTATTTTATTGGGATGTATCTCGGAAACCATGTATCGTATTGGAATTTCATTTAGTTCGTAGAAAATAGGAGCTCTTAAAGTGTTCTTTTGCATTTAAAAAAGTGTAATTACGTTTTTGCTTTCCTTTTCAGACAGAGATTGTAGTTATTTAATATTGTTAATTTTCTACAATATAAAACTATATTCGCGAGGCCGACCGATGCCTCGGCATCCACAAATATTGTTAAACTTTTGTCTTATTTATTCATTTTAAAAAGAATATTCTGCTTATAGCTGCAAACATCGATTTAAATACTGAAATGGTAGCCAAAAATGAAGCAATACTTTCTTCATTGTTCTTTGTTAATGTATTTCCGAAAATTTATTTAAAGCATACTTTAGGGGTGTAAGGTTTTTTGACATGTAAATATTGGGTCGTTATTAATCTTAAGTTATTTATAAAGTTATAACAGCCGTATGGTATCGATTAAGAAATAAAATAATTTTTATTAAAAATTTCAAAATTGTAAAAAACTAAAAATTTTTATTTGGGCATTGGGCGTGGCACTGACAATTTTCATTTAATTGTGGACTCAAATGACATCACTGGTAATGATTTGTTTTAACTTGTGTATTAAAATACGAAATTTATGACGTTTTTTTCATTTTAAATTACATGGGAGGTAGGCGTGGTTGTGGGCGGATTTAAACAAAAAATAGGTTTTCATTAGGGTTTGCTTCCCGGGATTTCCCGCGGGAAAATTCCCGGGAATTCGCACATTTTTCATTTCCCGTATCCCGGGAAATTCGTACGGGAATCCCGCGGGAATTCAGTAGAAAATTTTACACATTTCTTCGCATATTTTTTTCCATCATTTAAAAAATTTTATAAAATTAAAAATGTTGTATACAAATTTAGATAGCTTTTAATCAGGTATGTCAAATATTGCAGTTGGATAACAAAATATGTTTAAGCTGCGTTCGGATCTAGACTCAAACTCCACTTTTTCAGACCTTTCCGATCAAGCTCCATATGCAAAAATTAAAATGCGGGGAAAATATATTTTGGGCGTGTAACCGAACCAAAAATAAAGAATTTAAAGTTTTTGAAGCGACAGGACGAAGAACATTTAATTTAATGCGCACTACTAATGTGAACGATCGTTCTTTGTCGCGTCCACATTTTCCAATAAAATAAGAAACATCTGATCTTTAATTAATTTTGAAACTTGAAAAGATGTTTGAATTAAGCTTACATTGCGCTTTATTATATGAATTCTGTAACCGTTTCGTTGTGAAATATATATTTATTTTACTTTAATAAAATGTGAACGATTCATTGGAAAAAATGAGCTTAACTCATGGTAAACAGTATGTTGACGATTTCCCGTGCTGTCCCGGGATCCCGGGAAATTGAAAAAACAATTCCCGTTTCCCGGGAAATAAAAAGTACGGGAAAATGCAAACCCTAGTTTTCATCTAATTTGACAATATAAGGAATGAGAGCGAAATTCCAAGGTCCGACCTTCTTCTTCTTCTAATTTTTGCCGCAGCTTGTATAAAAATATTCCACTGTGCGTCTGTGAGACAAACGCTCCTGAAAATACCCTTAAAAATCATGCATTTCCCATGTATTTTTTTTTTGTGCTGCATTTTTGTCAAAAATGCTAGACTAGAAATATAAATTTTAATTCTTGTATTAGAGTTACTTATTGATCGAATTATTTGAACTTTATAGTATTTTTTTGTATTTGTTTCCTCATAATGAGAACTCAACATCTTTCGGTATTTGTTGTTAGTATTTTATAAAAAATAAATAGCGACTCTCAATATCTTTCGAATGATGCCTAAATCTGGAGCATCGGGAGGAAATAGACGCCACAGCGCGCATTTTTGTAAAAAGAGTTTGACAATTTTATCTCTGAAAATTCATCTCCTATATTAAATTATTTCACAAAAATCAAAACAAACAAAAGTCTGTGACATCATTCGATCTCTATTCATCATTTAGGCATCATTCGAAAGGTATAATTTTCTTCTGTTCTTTTATAACACCTCTTACAAAATGTTTTTAGCTGTCACCCTGTTTTTTCGTAGAAGTGCCGTAATATTACAGGAAAATATAAATTTTTAATATAGCCAAACCAAAACAAATACAAATATTGAAAAAATAATTTTATAAATAAATATAATACTTTAATTATTTCAAGCCATTATTTATTTCAAATCAAAAAATAAATATTTTTACATTTATATTTTCAAAAAGCTTAAATACCATAAATATTGGTAGATAGTGTGTGCTACAGTTGGTTGTATTTCCATTCTATTTTAATTCCAAAAGTACAAATTTTGAAAATCCATTATGACACGTACATAGTGCAAAATAACCTAACTTCATGATTCAACCAGTTTTTACCGTTAAAGTAAAAAGTACGAATTTGGAAAAATCTTCTTAGTTTGCGTGTCTATGCAGTCAGAGGAATGTATACACCGAATTCCATGATTCCAGCTGCGCCCATTTGGTTGGTATCACTTTTATCCCCTTTTTCCTATTTTACCCCCGACTTTCTAAAATCTCTTTATTTTGTCTACGCAATTAGAGGGATGTACCCACCGAATTTCATCATTCTAGCTTTAGGCTTTTAGTTGATACTATTTTTATCCTCTGTACCCTTTGAATCCCTGAAAGTACGAGTTTGGAAAAAAAACTTTTATTTTTCGTGTCTACTCAGTCAGAGGAATGTATACTCCGAATATCATGACTCTAGATGCGGTCATTTGGTTGGTACTATTTTTATCCCCTTTTTCCATTTTAACCCCAAAAAGTACGAATTTCGAAAAATCCTTCTATTTGACGTGTCTACGCAATCAGAGGAATGTATACACCGAATTTCATTATTCTAGGTGCAGCCGTTTGGTTGGTACCATTTTTATCCCACTATTCCCATTTTACCCCATAATAGTACGAATTTGGAAAAAATACTTTTATATTATGTATCTACTCAATTAGAGGAATGTACACACCGAATTTCGTGTTTCTAGCTGTTGCCGTTTAATATGTACCATTTTTATCCCTTTTTTGCCCCATTTCACCCCCTACAAATAAGAATCACTTTATGGTGCACGTTTTTGCTATAAGGGGAATGCGCATACCAAATATCAGGCAAATATAAACAGACATATTCAAATAACATGCTTAAATACTCTAAAATATTAGGGAATATTATGGGTATTTTTAGTCCTTGTGGGGGAAAAAAATTTCCTTTGGGTCGATTTCGCCCAGTGTCAATCCCAACCGATCTACGACTATAAGACACATTTATAGAAAATTTGGACGTCCTAGCTCCCTTCGTTTAGATGCTAGCGTGCTTTCAACAGACGGACATGGTTAGATTGTCTTAGAATTTTATGACGATCAACAATATATATACTTTATAGGGTGTCAGGTCGATATTTCAAGGTGTTACAAACGGAATGACAAAGTATGTATACCCTCATCCTGAATGTGGAGGGTATAAAAATAATTGATTTCAAGCCTGTAAAAATTTCTCAATATATTTAATATTGATTAATTCAATTGATATTTTGTGTCACTCATTGATTTTTTGATTAATTAAATTAAAAAATCAAGTAATTAATTAATAGCACATGTTAATCGCCTCAATTAAAAATTAATTAAGTTTAAGCCTGTAAATATGCACAATAAATATATTAATAATTACAATTGATATTTTGATTCATTCAATTATTTGTTGATCAATAAGATTTACAAAAATATTAATTGAATTAAGATAGTAGTATAATTAATTAATAAATTAATTGCATTTTATTTCGCAGAAGAAAAAATTGATCAAATCAATTACAAGAAATAATCGCCTCAATTAAAAATTAATTGATCTTAAGCCTATAAAATGCGCAATAAAATTAATGATATATTTTAAATTATAAAATTTGTATTTTATATTATATTATTGTATATATTTTATATAGTAGTACAATTAATTAATAAATTAAATACACACAACTAAAAAATCAATTACAAAAAAATTAATTAATTTATGCCTGTAAGTAATGACAATATAATTAATCTCCTTAATTTAATAATACTATATTTTAAATTATAAAATTTTATATTATATTATTGTATATATTTTAATTTTATTTTATTTTAATTAATAAATTAATTGCACAATTAAAAATCAATTACAAAAAATAATCGCCTCAATTAAAAATTAATTGATCTTATGCCCGTAAAAAGGGCAATATAATTAATCTCCTTAATTTAATAATAATATATATTAAATTATAAATTATTATTTTATTGTGTATATTATATTTATGTATTTTTATTTGGACATTAAAAATATTTTGTTTATTCCAAATACCAGATTTGAAACTTGAACTCTACCTTTTAAGGTCGCTTCCAAATCAATAGTTTAATAAAGCCAAAAAAGAAGAATTTCAATTCAATTGAAAACCATTTCAAATTTACATTTCAGCATAGACTGACTCTCTTGCATTTGCTGGCATTTAATGTAACTAAGTAAGGGTATGTTAAAGAAATCGATTTCATGCCGATTTAGCATGAAATGAATTTTCAGATGATATTGATGATTATGTTGCTGTCAATAATTCGCCTTTTATAGCCATGAAATAAATCAATTTTTACACATTATATCGAAGAAAAATTCAAAATAAGTAAATCAAATTGATGTGGGTCATTTAAATCGGCCAATTTCCATCATAAGTCTCATTGTTTCATTTTAATGCTTAAATGATTGACCCAGTAGATCGCACAGTGGGCGAAATAAACGTGTATTGCTTTGATCTGATTGAATTTTCTCATAGGCATATCTGTCGTTTATTGAACTTTAGATTGAACTTTGGACTCCTAGCCACACGTGCGATTAGGTAGTCTCTTCATTTCTGCAGAAGTCACAACGCATAAACGATTTTGTTTTTTTATGTAAGCCTCAAACCGTTTGATTAGTTTCAACAGCCAAAAATTAACACTAGCCTACTATTAAACGTAAAACAAAAAATCATTCAAGATTGAATGAGTTTTTTTTTGATTATTCATCACAATGTGGACAGCGGCACAGTGGTTTGCAGATTGAGAAATGGCAATAAGCAAAGATCAAGCAACATTTTAATGGAATGTTGAATTAGTATGTCACGACAAAAAATGAAGTTAATTGATTTTGCGTCTGTAAATATGCACAATAAATATATTAATTTAGTAAATTGATACTTTACTGCATTAATAAATATTAGAGGAAAAAATACTGGTTCGTTTTTTTAATTTTTTACAGGCTAAATTCTTTTTTAATTGACTTCTTTAATTCATTTTTAGTGTGCATGAGGTCAAACAGACAGAAATGATTTCCATAAGCTTTCTGGTGAAGCAAAAAAACGTTCAATCATGAAGTTTGTGTTGTTGTTAATAAATTCTATATTTTTTGTCTATAATTTTCTGAGATTAATTCAGTCATATGCAAATATAAAAAAATATATAAAAATGCAAACTTATTTGTAGGAATGAAAATATCGCTACCCTGCTAAAGAACATATTCGAAGATTTTCGTTATAAAATTGTTATTTTTTTTTTTGACGAAGACCTCTAAATTTTTGTCAGATTATGTATTTTATTAAAATCTACAATAATCAGTGGAAAATTCGATTATTATTTTTTTTGGACTTCAGTTGATTCATTGTAAGGTTTGATTTAAAATAAACGCAAAGTTTGAAAGTCCGAGGTGGTCCATTCGGAAGGTCTACTTGTGAGAATAACACAAAAATTTAAGTCGCCTGGCTTCTTGCACAAGTTGCATTTTTTATGCTCGAGATTCGAGAGATTTAAGTCGAGATTCTTCCGTAAAATACGCCAAGATGTCAAATACGATAAGTCAATCTGCTGAGAACGAAGACGAATCGATTCGCCGCGGTCTGCTTTCTCACAGAACGCTAATCGTTTCGTAATGCAGCTGAACAATTTGGAGACGCTGTTGTGGTGAGAGTCATTCCATGATGAATAGCCAAATGATACTGAATAAAAATGATAATGCAAACCATCAAACCACCATGAAAATCAAACCATATCATCAAATTTCATAATGAAGTTTACACAGAAAAACGAATTGATCAAATCAATTAATAAATTAATCTTCGCAGTTAAAAGTAACAGATTTTAAATCTGGAAAAATGTTCAACAAATATATTAATTCTATTAATATTAGGCTTCATTCAATTAATTTTCTGTTTAAATAAATTAAAAATATATTAAATGAATTATGATATTACTACAATTACTCTAACAGGCTCTCAATTTCATAATAAAAGCAATTGAAAAAATAATTGCCTCAATTAAAAGTTAATTGATTTTTAGTCTTTACAAATGCGCAATAAAAATATTAGTTAATTCAATTGATTTTTTATAGTATAATTAATTAATAAATTAATTGCACACAAAAAACGAATTAATCAAATCTCTTAAAAATTAATTCAAATGATATTCTCACTAATTCAATTAAAATTTTTTGATCAATTAAATTTAAATAGTTTAGTTAATTAATTTAATTAAGATATTTGTTGTCATTTATTTTGGTTGAAGACCAAAGGTTGTGCTGAAGTCTTCAGCAGAACCCACAATTAGCAAAAGGCAAAGTTATTGTTGCAGCTAAAAGTTGACTGCACAGTTTCGATGGGCGCTACCCCATTTCGTCAGAACTTTCGCAACGAATGTATGTCTTTGATTTAATTCAGTTTTCATATTAGTACCAGCGGTCACATACGACAAAAGAGAAGCGCTGATAAACAAAATATTCCACCGAACTAAGTCGACACACTAAAAATCTCACTTTGCCAATTCAATGTTATGCATGTGCTCGCATCGCTCGCAACAATGCAAAGGTTGTTGTTGTACGGTATGTCCCGTCTTCACTGTACCTCGTGTGTATTGTTGGTCTGTTATGTTGTATGTATTGTCATTTATTTTGGTTTAAGACCAAAGGTTGTGCTGAAGTCTTCAGCAGAACCCAAAATTAGCAAAAAATTAAAATTTTAAATTATTGCACGCGAAAAACGAATTGATCAAATGAATAAAAAAATAATCGACTCAATTATAGAAATGGCCAATTACTTAATACATTAATTACACACACAAAAATGGAATTGATCAAATCAATTAAAAAAAAATAAATTGATTAAAATCAATTAATTAAAAATTAATTGATTTTAAGCCTGGACAAATTCGCAATAAATATTTTAATTAATTCAATTTATTTCGATTCATTCAATAATGTTTTGATCAATCAAAAAATCAATCAATTAAAAATACTGAATGAATTCAAAAAATTATCAAAATTATGTAATAAATTAATCGCTCGCGTAAACAAGCTCTAAATTTCATAATAAAACCTACATAGAAAAACGAATTAATGAAATCAATTGAAAAATAATCGCCTCAATTAAAAATAATAGATTTTTAACCTGTAAAAATGAGCAAAAAAATATTAATTAATTCATTTGATATTTAGATTCATTAAATTTATGTTTTTGTTGATTAATTTAACAAATATTAAATGGGTTAATACTATTAATTAATAAATTAATTACGTACAAAAACGAATTAATGAAATCAATTAAAATATAAAAGTCCCAATTCAAAATTATTTGATTTAATGCCTTAATAATTCACTATAAATATATTAATTAATTCAATTGATATTTTTATTCATCCAATTCATTTTTTGTTTAATTAAATTAATGAAATATTCAATGAATTAAGATATTAGTTAATATATTAATTGTGCATGTTAAAATATGTACTCGAAATTTCATAATAAAATTAATTAATAAATTAATTACATACAAAACGAATTGATCAAATCAATTAAAAAATTAATCGCCTCAATTAAAAATTAATTGATTTTAAGCCTGTAGAAATGCGCAAGAAATGTATTAATTAATTCTGTAAAATTGATTTTTAAATGAATTGCACACGAAAAACGAATGGAATTAAAAAATTGATCGTCTCAAATAAAAATTAATTGATTTTAGAAATGTGCAATAAATATATTAATTATTGCAATTGATATTTTGATTCATTCTATTATTTTTTTGTTTAATAAAATTTAAAACAAAAATATTAAATGAAGTATAATTGGACACAAAAAAAAAGAATTGAAAAAAAAACAATTAAAAATTATCGCCTCAAATAAAAATAATTTATGACACTTAGAAATTAATTGATTTTTTTAATATAAGCTAGCATATTAATTATTTCAATTGGTATTTTAAACTTTTTAATTATTTTTGTGTTTATTTAAATTAAAAAAAGATTAAATGAATTAATAAAGGGTGGTTAAATTGTAAGGGTCGATGTTGTGAATGATGTGAATCACATCTAAACGTCAAGTTTTTTCTGCATTTCATTTGACATTTCTGAATTTTAGACTAACTCAAATTGAGCCATGGAAAGATACACAATCGAGCAACGCGTTAAACTTATTCAGGCTTATCGTGCACTTCGAAGAAAATCATCTTCAGTGATGAGACACATTTTCACCTCAGTGGATTCGTCAATAAGCAAAATTGCCGCATTTGGGCGAATGATAATCCAAGAGTGATTGTCGAAAAACCAATGCACCCATAAAGAGTGACCGTTTGGTGCGGATTATGGGCTGGCGGCATCCTCATTTTGGAAAAAATGCGACCGGTCAGGCAGTTACTGTGAATGGTCTTCGCTATCGTGAGATGATAACGAACTTTTTATGGCCCGAATTGGATGATATGGATGTGGACGATATGTGGTTTCCACTTTTTACAAACAACAAATTCAAACGACAAATTCAATGGCCGTGTTATATCACGTGGTGTCGATGTCAATTGGCCGCCAACATCATGTGATTTGACACCGTTGGACTTCTTCCTTTGGGGTTATTTAAAAGAAAAGCCAGCAACAATCCAAGAACTAATGGATGAGATAATTCGGCACATTACCGGCATAGAACCTCAATTATGCCTCAGCGTCATCGAAAATTTGCACCATCGGATGGAGGTGTGCCGCCAAGGTTGCGGCGGCCATTTGACCGATATTTTGTTCCATACATAATTGATCCATACCAATATTATCATAATAAAAAGAAATGACAATAATTTCCTAAATAATTTGCTTTTTATTCAAAAACAACATCGGCCCTTAAAATTTAACCACCCTTTATATACTTGCAATAAATAAATTAATTAATTACACTTGTTAACATGATCTAAATTTCAAAATGAAAAACTACACAGAAATATGAATTGATCAAATCAATTTAAAATTAATTGCCTCAATTAAGAATTAAATTTAAAATTTAAATTCAACTAAAAATGTTAAGCATGTAAATACGAGCTATTTACTGCGCATACCAGTTTTTCATATTTTGATTCATTATTTTTTTTCATTTTTCAATTAAAATTCTTAAGCCTATAAATATTATTTTTTTTCTTTTTTAAAATATTTTCTTCTTCAATTACAAGAGTAAATAGTGAAATAAAATATTAATATAAATTTAAATAATTAATAATTATTATAAATTTAAATAATTAATAATATAAAATTTAATAATTAATAATTTAATAGTCCTTTGTTATTAATTCTTTGAAAAAATAATCAAATTGTTCTTATTCGTTTATTTGGTCGATTTCGGCGGCCTTTATCTGTAGCTCATAACATTACTTTTATATTCTGGCTTCTATATTCCAAAACCAGGTAGCCATACATTCCCAAAAAATCATAATTTTTTTGTCACACTATGTAACAATATAAGAAAAATTTTGTGTCCAAGACGAAAAAAAATATTTTTTGTGTGCAAGCTGATTCATAAAATCAACATGATCTATTTAAAAATAGTTTGCGTCTACTAAGGGTATAAAACTACTAAGTTATAAAACTTCTATATTTATTCATTTTAGATTTTTTATGTATAAACATTGTTTTTTGCGTTATAATGTTGGCTATTAAAAAATAAAACAAAAAAATTGTATTCCTACTTTTTATACCCTCCACCTCCAGGATGGGGGTATACTAACTTTGTCATTCCGTTTGTAACACCTTGAAATATCGACCTGTGACCCTATAAAGTATATATATTCTTGAACGTGATAAAATTCTAGCCATGTCCGTTCGTCCGTCCGTATGCTGAAAGCATGCTAGCATCTAAACGAAATGAGCTAGGACTTCCAAATTTGACATAAATGTGTCTTATAGTTGTAAATCGGTAGGGATTGAAATGGGGTGAAATCGGCCCAAAGGGAAAAATTTTTCCCTCACAAGGACTAAAAATACCCATAATAACCTCTAATATTTTAGAGTATTTAAGCATATTTTTTCAATATGTCTGCTTGTACTTGCTTGATAATGGGTATGCTCATTCCCCCGGTAACAAAAACGTGCACCATAAAGTGATTCTTATTTGTAGGGGGTGAAATGGGGCAAAAAGGGATAAAAATGGTACATATTAAACGACAACAGCTAGAAACACGAAATTCAGTGTGTATATTCCTCTAATGGAGTAGATACATAATATAAAAGTATTTTTTCCAAATTAGTACTTTTAAGGGATAAAATGGGAATAGAGGGATAAAAATGGTACCAACCAAACGGCTGCCCCTAAAATAATCAAATTCGGTGTATACATTCCTCTGATTGCATAGACACATAAAATACACGGATTTTTCAAAATTCGTATTTTTTGGGGTAAAATGAAAAAAAGGGACAAAAATAGTACCAATCAAATGACCGCAGCTAAAGTCATGTAATTTGAAGTATACATTCCTCTGACTGTGTAGACACGGAAAATAAAGGGATTTTTCGAAATTGGTACTTTTTGGGGTCAAAATGGAAAAAGGGGATAAAAATAGTACCAACCTAATAAACGCAGCTAGAGTCATGAAATTCAGTGTATGCATTCCTTTGGCTACGTAGACACGGAAAATAAACGGATTTTTCGAAATTCTGACTTTCAAGGGATGCAATGGTACAGAGGGATAAAAATAGTACTAACTAAACGAATACAGCTAGAATGATAAAATTCTAATTGGGTAGAAACGTCAAATAAAGAGTTTTTAGATAGTCGTACTCTTAAGGGGGTAAAAATGGTACCAACCAAATGGCCGCAGCTGGAATCATGGAATTCGGTGTATACATTCCTCTGACTGCATATACACGCAAAATAAAAAGTTTTTTTCATATTTTTCGGCAAAAATTGGTTGAATCATGAAGTTAGGTTATTTTGCAATATGTACGTCTGATAATGGATTTTCAAAATTTAGACTTTTGGAATTAAAATAGAATGGAAATACAACCAACTGCAGCACCCACTATCTACCAATATTTACGGTATTTAAGCTTTTTGAAAATATGTATAGAAGAATATTTATTTTTTGAATTGACGTATTGGTAGCCTTGCCTTATAGGCGTGGTTTAAAATAATTAAAAAAATTTATTAATATTTTTTTTTAATATTTGTATTTGTTTTGATTTGGCTATATAAAAAAATTTTATTTTCCTGTAATATTACTGCAGTTCTACGAAAATGGACATCCTCTGTGGAATGCAATCACTTGTGGAGGATATATAAAGTTTGGCCCGGCCGAACTTAACGCCGTTTTTACTTGTTTCTATTTTTTATGATTTTTTTCGTGCCAGCATAAAGGATTTTTTCGAAAAAAAAAATATTTTTTCCCAAAATTTTGAAGGCTATTCCTAAACCACTATTTCTGTATGAAAGTGTAATTGGTAATATTTGTAGCCATTATGAGTACCTTTAATTTAACATATAACCAGGTGTTGTCGGACTTATTTTTCCAAAATGAGAGTACAAATGTGTAAGGTACCTTCGTCGAAAATTGGAATTTTAGTAAAAAAATATCGAACTTATATTTCCAAAATGAGAGTACACATATTTAAGGTACCTTCGCCGAAAATTGGAGTTTTAGTACAAATTAAAAAAAATATCATATTTTTTTAATATAGTTTCATATTATAAATGACCATTTGACAAAATTTTAGTTGCCTAGTGTTACTTAAGGCAACGAAGTCTGAATTCCTACGAACCACTGTTAACTGACAAAAAAATATTTGCAAAATCTTTCCTACGAACCACTGTTAACTGACAAACAAATATTTGCAAATCAAATGCTTATGCTTGATTGATTTCCTCGGTTGATTTCCAAAAACAGGCCTATCTGGTGGCAGTGTGTCGTAACTTTTTGACATCTAACACTTTTAATAAAATTATAATATTTTTTTTGGTCGTAACCTGTTTTTGAAAATTTTATGTTACAAGTCGCTCAATATTGTAATATTTCCATACGATAACGATTTTTTGCATAATTTAATAATTGGTATTCAAATCTGGCCATTCCAATAATAGCCATACCCTTAGTACATGTCATAATCAGCCAACGCCAAGAGGCTTATAAATTAGAAATTTTAGCGAACTTAATTTCAGAGACATGATGTGACATAAACGCTTCATTTTCTGTTCCGCTTCTGGATTTTTCTCAATTTTGTTTTTTGAAAATTCCCGTTACATTTCTTCTGCTGCTTCATCTAATACCTGCCAAATTGGTAGCTGGCAGTAGGGTATAATTATGTTGTTCACGTCCCATCAATCAGCCACAAAGTGTGGGCGGTGAACTTTTGCCACGATCAGCTAGCTGACTGACTTCAATGGTGGCAGATATTTGTTTCGTATTGATTTCAGATTAATCATACGCTATTTGAAAATAGCAAACAAACAATGTGTTTTGCAACTGCTAAAGCAACAACCTCCTCCTCACTTGACTGTCATATCAAATTAATGATACTTTTGGCTTGCTAAAGAGGTCTTACTGGTGGCTGGGCAAATTCAAGTTCGTTCGGTAGAGGTAACGACTGTAAATTGATATTACTATGACTTTTAGAGGATTAAAAAAAATAATTCAATTTTCAATATTTCAAAGTAATTCGGTAAGTCTTGAACGGCAAAATTCTTGGATCCCTAGTTGGTGGAGCTACTAGGCAACCCACCAAAGATGGTCACCTCGGCCATGTCAAATTAGGAAATGATTGCCAAAGGTACACTTATAAACCGATATTTTACATAGTGATAGAGCTGAGAAGGCCTATAAAAATATAGATTTTTAAAATGTGTTGTCATTAGTTTGGCTTAAGACCAAAGGTTGTGCTGAAGTCTTCAGCAGAACCCAAAATTAGCAAAATGGCAAAGTGAGACCTTTATTGTTGCAGCTAAAAGTTGACTGCGCAGTTTCGATGGGCACTACCGCATCTCGTCAGAACTTTCGCAACGAATGTATGTCTTTGACTTAAATCAGAGTTCATATTAGTAACAGCGGTCACATACGACAAATGAGAAGCGCTGATAAACAAAATATTCCACCGAACTAAGTCGACACACTAAAAATCTCACTTTGATTTTTAAAATATTCGGAAACACTTTTGCAAGATCCCTTCTTTTTATTTATCAGCTGACATTATATTTTGAGCCTTATCATTATTTTGCAAACTTCGAGCTCTTTTTCCATGACATCTTAGTAATAATTTTTGGTCGCTTTCTTGTCGCTGACATTGAACAATTTATGTATGTTTGTGCCATCAATCTTATGTATGTAGTTTCTTTAATAACCTTGTGTCGAAAGTCAGACAAAATATGCCACTCATCATCATGGATATGTTAATTTGATGTCGATATTTTATTAGTACACTTAATTTTAATAGACATTTTTTTCTATTTTACATTCATAACAGGGCATAAACAAAATTTCAAAATCTTTGATCTCGTGGTTTGCATAAATAAAAAATAAACTGCCAAAAGGCGAGAGTTTCCGTTTTATGATTCGGTTATTATTATTTTATGAAATATATGTCTGCCATGCTCATATAGCAGGTTAATGTCGTTTAATTGGTATGCTGGACACAATGCTGTTGTGTGTCACTGGTAATTATTGGCAAAGGCTGTAAATTGCTATATATTTATATATTTTGAAATAAACAAGATTTATATTCAAAAAGTCCAAGAGTTCAAAAATGGAATGGACTTTTAATTTTTATTTATTATCTTTAATTTTTATTTTTTGTAAACTCTTGCAAATAGGCAGACAAGCTGCTATTGTAAGACTAGTGCTTGTGTCTTAAGTCTTTTGTTTTTACAACCTGTCATTTGTTTGCAACATTTTCCGTAACATTCTATGTGTTTCTCTTTCAACCATATACATATGGAGCAATACAATCCATTCAATGTGGAAATATTACATAAATTTGCCTAATAATTTCATATGGTTCCATATCTATGCTAGGAACCTGCTCTATTACGAAATCTCTTCAATCTAATTCAATTTACAATAATAATAATAATTATTTTTAGATTATTTCAAAATTTTCAATATTTCATACACTTTAAGTGTCTGTGATATCAGCAGCTAATTCTTCGCGCATTTCCTCTCCCCAAGTCCTTGTTTTTTCGTTTTTTTTTCTTTCGTTCGTTGTCTGGGGGTTTGGTTTGTCATACTGACCTACTTTGGACTGCGAATGAACACCGGTTTTTCGAATGGCCTTTGCTGCAGAAAATCAGAAGAGAAAAAAAGCAGCAGCAGCAGCTATAAGTTTCCGTGTGATTGTCCGTAGAATGAGTTCCACCACAGCACATGTAATAACCGTTTTTGTAAAATTCGCAAAATCACACAAACTTGTTTCTTGCTTTTTTTGCACAATGTGCTGGAAATGTGCTTAAGCTTGCCTGGCTGCTGCTAGTATTTTGATATGATTTTATTGTGCGCTCAAATTTTAAGCGGCAAATATCTTGTAATTGAGTGCTTTTTGATTAATGCTTGAGACATTTATGACATGTATATAGTCATCATACAGTTTTGAGTTGAATTGTATTAACCCGTTGAGGGGGCTACAATACAAAAACAAAATTTTTATACAATTTGCATTATAGGAAGACTACCTATAGGAGTGGTGATAGAGGGTAGGTTTTTTTGGGGAAAATTTTGAGGAAGAAAAACTAAAGGGGGTCAGTCTTACACTGCTCCCCTCTTGGGTCTACTGTGGGGCAGTATTAGGCCTTTATTTCATATAAAAATATGAAAAATAGACAAGTGTATGGGGGCCACCTTAAGGGTTGCCGATGGAGGGTAGGTGGGATCCGAGAAATATTGGGGTTGACAAAATATTGGGGGTCGCTCATACATTTGACTCAGCTAGAGCCCTCGATGGGGCAGTTAGAGCGATGTGAGCAAATTTTATAAAAATTTAGTTTTTGTATGGGAGCCCCATTATGGAGTGGAGATAGGGGACAGGTATGTTTGGGGAAAATGTTGGGGAGCGAAAATTAATGGAGGTCGGTCTCACATTTAACCCAGCTAGGGGCGACTCCGGCGCAGTTTTGGGCCCTACTGTCCTAACAAAAATTATAGAAAATAAAAAAATTCGTATGGGGACCACCTTAAGGTTTGAAGATAGAGGGTAGGTATGTTCGGAGAAAATGCGGGGGTTGACAAAATATTGGGGGTCGCTCATACATTTGACTCAGCTAGAGGCCTCGTTGGTGCAGTTAGAGCGATGGGAGCAAATTTTATAAAAATGTAGTTTTTGTATGGAAGCCCCATTATGGAGTGGAGATTGGGGACAGGTATGTTTGGGGAAAATGTTGGGGAGGGGAAATTAATGGAGGTCGGTTCACATTTAACCCAGCTAGGGGCGACTCGCGGGCTGTTTTGGGCCTTTGGGTGAAAACAAAAATTATAAAAAATGAAAAATTCGTATGGGGGACATCTTAAGGATTGAAGATATAGGGTAGGCGTGTTCTAAGAAAATATTGGGGCTGAAAAAATATTGGCGGTCGCTCATACATTTCATTACGCTAGCGGCCTCCTTAAGCCAGTGAGAGCGGTAGGAACAAGTTTTGTAAAAAAATATTTTTGTATTGAAGCCCCCTGAACTAATGGTGATGGGAGAAATGAATGGGGGTCGGTCTTACATTTAACCCCTTCTGGGGGCGACTACGAGGCAGTTTTGAGGCTTTTTGTGTATTTTGATCCCTTTGCCTCAACTTTGAGCCCGATGAGCGCCCACTTACACTCACCCCACCACTACCATTTTTTGGTTCATGATTATTTTTTCGAACCTTCCGAAATTAGGGCTGCTAGCCTATCGAAATCTTATTTCTTATCTTTCTGTTCTTACCTTTTTTAAATGGTTTATTTATTATTCGTAGTTTATAATGGTAATGGTAATGGTTTATTTTTATCATAGAATTTTTCCTCTGCCCCACCACTTGTGCTACTAATTGTTGGCCTAACTGGCAAGTAACTGGAAGTGTGCGGCATTTCAATAATTTTAAATGCCCAAAGCAGCAGAGCTACCTGCGATAAATTGAAAATTTTAAAATTTTATTTTTTGTCTTTTGTCTGCTCATTAATTAGTGTTTGCCGCGGGAAGTGGTGATTATTTCCGTCTGCGCTTTTTTGTTTTATTTCCCTTAATGTCCATAATATTTTTTAATGTCTGCCTTCACGACTTTCGCGCCGACTCGCTGTGAAATAGCCAATTTGTTTAACATCTCAATTTAAGTTTTTTCCGTTTTCACTTATTTGTTTAACAATTACCACAGCACGTGAGGCCATGTCACGTTTTCCCATTCCACCAAATAAGTACATCTTCAGTTGAGGGTTACGGCATTCTGTGGTTTATGGTTTAGGCGCAATTCGAGGCTTCCTTTAATTTACAATTTCTGTTTTAGTCACAATTCCATGGAATTGAATTGACAAAAAATAAAATATTGGCTTTAGCACCCCATAGTTTCAATTGATTTACGGTGTTTTTTTTTTTGATAATGCAATGGAAAATGCTTCTTTCAATCTCCTCCTGCATAGCTAAGGGGAATACCAACAAAGTTGTTGTCTTAAGTGTTTTGTTTTATAGCATTGCTTCAAGGAGAGCATACATACGATTTGTGTGATAACACTTAAAAGACCTCTTTCTCACATTTTTGTTGTTTTGTTTTTATTTTTTAATTTTAAATGCTTAAATTTTGAAATGAATACTCAACTTTCTCTGCCTCCCAATCTGTATATGAATTTTGTGAAATTATTATTGAAGTTCTCCCCTTTAATTAACTTCAACAGGTTGCTGTCTTAAGTCTTTTGTTTTTTCGGTCAATAACCATGTCCTATTTAGCTTTATTGTGTCTCATGATGTTTTCTCAGTTTCTTTACTGGTTTGTTTTGGGACAGCTTTCTGCTAAAAATAATTGAAACGACAATGTTGAACGTACTACGTACGTGTATACAATACAACGACTTTAGTCATTCTTTGTCAGACCGCAGATTAACTACAATCATGTATCATAAGGCTAACATAGCAGTAGCAGCCGTCTTCAATACAATTATGATGATCATAATTTGTCCCAGCTTCGTTTGAATTGAGAGCAATACATTTCAGAAAATAATACACTGCCGCTGAAAAAGAAACCTGTTTGATTTCTTTAGTTTAGAGCAATTTTATCTGGGATATTATAAAAAAAAAATTTTGTTTTGCAGAACATGAAACCTCTTCGATATCACTAGATTTAGAGCATTTTTGACGCTGTAAAAATATTTATGGATTTTTTTTTTACTTTTTCGTTTCTTGCGGAATATTTTCTACATTTCGATTTTAAAGACCAGTTAACTATTTGGACGACAAAGTCTCTAGTCGCAATAGAGTGTAATTTGAATACAGTGTATAAGAAGTTGGAAAAAAGTTTTTGTTATCTAAAAATGCAAACAAAAATGAATCAGAAAATATAGAAAAAAAGAAAATCCAAAAATATTTTCAGTTACATATGAGTCATTCCATGCCAAGCGGTACGATTTGTGACCTCGTTAACTGGGATGGTTTTGAAAGTTTGTGTTGGTATTCTTCTCATAAAAATGTGTAACAAAATAAGAATTTTTTTTACGAGTTATGACCAGTTTAACTGTGGAAAAATGCAAAATGAAAGGTGTGTTCATTCAATCGTCTGTAACTCCTGAAGAACTTGGCCGCTTTTAATGTAAAGGGTGATTTTTTAAGAGCTTGATAACTTTTTTTTTAAAAAAACGCATAAAATTTGCAAAATCTCATCGGTTCTTTATTTGAAACGTTAGATTGGTCCATGACATTTACTTTTTGAAGATAATTTCATTTAAATGTTGACCGCGGCTGCGTCTTAGGTGGTCCATTCGGAAAGTCCAATTTTGGGCAACTTTTTCGAGCATTTCGGCCGGAATAGCCCGAATTTCTTCGGAAATGTTGTCTTCCAAAGCTGGAATAGTTGCTGGCTTATTTCTGTAGACTTTAGACTTGACGTAGCCCCACAAAAAATAGTCTAAAGGCGTCAAATCGCATGATCTTGGTGGCCAACTTACCGGTCCATTTCTTGAGATGAATTGTTCTCCGAAGTTTTCCCTCAAAATGGCCATAGAATCGCGAGCTGTGTGGCATGTAGCGCCATCTTGTTGAAACCACATGTCAACCAAGTTCAGTTCTTCCATTTTGGGCAAAAAAAAGTTGGATATCATCTCACGGTAGCGCTCACCATTCACAGTTACGTTACGATTCGCATCATCTTTGAAGAAGTACGGTCCAATGATGCCACCAGCCCATAAACCGCACCAAACTGTGACTTTTTCTGGATGCATTGGTAGCTCTTGCAATGCTTCTGGCTGATATTCACTCCAAAATCGACAATTCTGCCTATTTACGTACCCATTGAGCCAAAAATGAGCTTCGTCGCTGAACACAATTTCTTTCTTTCTGAACTTTCTTAACAGAGCACGCATTTTGATAATAAAATTCAATGATTTGCAAGCCTATTCATGATGAAATGTCAAAGCATACTGAGCATCTTTCTCTTTGACACCATGTCTGAAATCCCACGTGATCTGTCAAATACTAATGCATGAAAATCCTAACCTCAAAAAAATCACTCTTTACTATACCTTGCTTTGAAGGCAATTTCAATTGCTGATGTGGAATAGTGTTTTGCTTTATTATTTTTTTCTTTGCAATTTTATTTATTTTATTTTGATTTTCGAATGATTAATTAATTATTTTTTTGAAACTTTACAGTGTTCTGTGATGTATTTTTTAGTTACTGTGTGAATTTTGAAAGTAATAAAATGATGGCTTCTATTTTTATGATTTTTTTGAGAAGGTCTCAAAGTACTGATTTTTTTTATATGGAATAATTTCACTATTTTGAGATTTAAACATCCAATCCAAATACAATCCAAATAGTGTCGTGATAACAAATATTCTGAAAATAGATTTTAAATCGTCACAGTAGTTTTACGTGCAGTGGGTAATAAGCTTAAATAATCGCTTATCCTACAAAAAATTGTTAGATGAAAAATGGAAAATTAACTTTTTAAATTATATTTCAAACACTTTGTATCTTAAATGATCTTTGTTGTATTTGAACAAAATCGATTGCAAGATGTTGAAAATAAGTAAGAGAAAATATTGTTTTTTTACAAAAAATATCCGAACACAAACACTTAAAAAATTAAAACAAATATTTTCAATTTTTATTGTGAAATTATGATCATTAGGGAAGAAAAAAAACATCTTTTGTTAAAATAAAGATGTTATTTTTTTTTCAGAAAAATGCGAATAAGAAAAACTTGAAAAAATATGAAACAGAATTTTGTTCAGCAAAAAAACCTTTTTAAGTCAGGGAACGAATTATTTTTTACAAAAAGTATTTTCAATTTTTATTTCGAAGTTGTGAATGTTAGAGGAGAGATTTTTGGTTAGTTTCTACAAAAAATGCGAATAAGAAAAAATAAAAAAAGTTTTTTGTTAAGTGAAAAAGCCTTTTTTAAATCATGAATAGTTAAACAAAATATTATGGAAATTAGGGAGAGAGAAAAATACAAACATTTCACTTCATTTAACTATGAACTGCAAAAAAAAAATTATGACCTATGACCTAGCAAAAAGGTATTTTTTCAGCAAAATTAATTACTTCTTTTGAACGGAAAAATATATATTGAGGAAATTTCATATCTTTGGCGCAAAGAATTTTTTTCAGATAATTTGTGTGACTGATTGTAAAGATATTTTGCGCAGTGATAATTCTCGTGAATATATGTTCATAGGTGTATGTGTACCACAGTGATTTTCTTATTTGTTGGCGTGGTTGCTTTTTTTCATTACTGGCCCGATTTTAAATTTATTTATATTGTTCGATTTCTTATTAAATTCTAAATTTTCTAAAATTCATTGGAAAAGATTGGTGCAAATTTGTTACTTCAGTTTGAAGTTTTTCGACTTCTAAAATGAAAAAACTTTTTCGTCATTATTTTTGGAAACATTTTTTTCAACATAATTCCAATATTTTGCTACGATATCTATTTTTTGTAAATTTTACACAATACTCAATACTCAAGTTTTTCTAAAGAAGTTACATTTTTATGGAATTTTTAAGTGATTTGATATTAATTATTCTGCTCTTCTTCTGGCCTTTGTTAACGTTAACATTTTCTTATTTTCCCCTTATATTTCAACAGATTTTGTCTTTTGTAGTCATTGCATATCATTATTAATATAATATTATTTCATAATTTTACAGTAGAAGAAAATACCTTAATAATATGAAAAGCATTGGGGATACATACAAAATTCAAAAATGCAATTTCTAGTGATAATAATGAACAAATAAACAACTAAAATAAAAGGTATTGATATTGTACAACAAGTCAAAACTATTAAAACGATGAGAAAGAAAAACACTTTTCTTACTTAGTTTGCATTTTTACGAAACAAATAATACATATTTGTAGATTACACTATGCCACAAAAAATAAAAATGTTGAACCCGAAACCTAAAAAAAAAATAATATTTGTCTGTATTATAGTAAATTTTTATATAACAATTTTTTTTAGGGTTAAGATTTTTTTAAGTTTTTACTAAAATTCCAAGTCTCGCTGAATATTCCTTTAATATTTGTACTCTCATTTAGGAAAGTGACAAAAAAGCTTGTTCTCTTAATCTTCAATGCTATATCACGCCTCGGGTATTACCCTACTGTTTGGAAAACAACAACTATCACTATGATTCATAAAGAAGGAAAGGACACTACAAAAGCAAATTCTTACAGACCGATAAGTCTTCTCCCTAACATGTCCAAACTTTTTGAAAAGCTGCTTAACGCCAAACTCATGAAATTCCTAAACGATAATAACATCATCCCAAACCACCAGTTGGGTTTTCGTAAAAACCACAGCACGACTCAACAAGTTCACAGGCTAGTAACAAATATACGCAATGCTCTTGAAGAAAAAAATACTGCTCAACTCTGTTCATTGATGTTTCTCAAGCTTTCGATAAAGTATGGCACGAAGGCCTACTTCACAAAATTAAAATGTTTCTGCCTCCTAATACACACAATCTGCTAGAAAATTACATTCTTGGCCGCAAGTTCATAATTAAACACAAAAGCTACATATCTTCGGAAATTTCTATAAAAGCCGGCGTCCCCCAAGGTAGCATCTTAGGTCCACTTTTATATGTTCTATATACCTCCGACATGCCTACTAGCAATCTGGTCCATATCTCAACGTTCGCCGATGACACCACAATTTCAAGTGTCCATGAGAATCACATCGTCGCATCTGGTCTCCTTCAAGAATATGTAGTTTATTAGAGAATTGGCTCCATAAATGGAGAATAAAAGTAAACGAAAGTCCATACATATCACTTTTACTCTACGAAGGAACACATGCCCACCAATTAGCCATAGTACTCTGCAGCATACTTCCATCAAATACTTGGGAATCCATATTGACCGCAGACTCACTTGGCAAACCCACATTGATTCTAAACTTACCCAAATAAAACTTAAATCGCAACAATTCGCATGGCTCATAAATCGTAACTCCAAACTTGGACTCGACTGCAAATTGCTTATATACAAGACTATAATTAAACCAATATGGATGTATGGCATTCAGCTCTGGGAACTGCTTCAAATTCGAACATTGATAAAATACAAAGAATACAGAACAAAATCCTGAGACAGATTACAAACACACCATGGTACTTAAAAAACTCAAATATACATTGCGATTTAAACATGGCAACCGTTAAGGAAGAAATTATTCTAAACTGTAGAAACTACCTCAACAACCTAGCTGCACATCCAAATGCATTGGCAAGGGACCTAAAAAGTTATGACGGCCACATCCGAGTTTTATGTCAAGTTACAAATACTGCAAGTTTCACTTTCACATTGAAAATAGTAGTTTAGGAAGAGTCTGTATAAAAATTGAGAAAACTAGTATTTTTTCGAAAGCAATGTTTTTGTTGTAGCAACTTTAGAGGGAGCTGAGGTGATAATCCTTAAGTCTGCTGAATTGTACTAGACTTCGTTCCGGCATGTATCCGATTATCGCGGGAACCTTTGTTCATCATCGTTCTCATGTTGACCGGCTGTTATTTGCATCTTCTTCAAGGTTGATGTTAATGTTAAGGGAATGGGATGTTAATTGAGTTATACCACTATTCTCCACTAGGGGCGCTGCATTTGATGTTAACAGCCATGATATGTATCGCTAATGGCTATTAGTTTATTCCCTGGGCCTTGGAGCAATCGAAAGGACTATTTTTAAGTGAACGTGTGTTCGGATGAGAAAATTCGCTGCAGAAACTCTTATTTTATGATGAAAAGTGAAAATTTGTTGATGTTGTTTCGAAAGCAATCTTTTTTTTTGCTGCCACGAAAAAATTCTTAAAAAATAGAAAAAGAAATGGGAAAAATTATTTGGTTTTATATTTAAACAGCTCAAATTTTAATTCGAAGATCACACGTCTACATATATAAAATGTATGCATAAATATAGAAGTTATTGTCCTCATTGTAGTCGTAAAATAATTAAAAAATCATGATTTTTTAATTCTTATTCAAATAGACCGCAGATTGGTTTTCTTTTATTCTTTAATATTATGGCATATTAACTAATAAGACAATGTCTATTTGAAGAAAATCTATGAATAAATCTAGTAGCTAAAATTATTTTTGTAGAATTAAGGCAAGTTGAAAAAATCGAAGATGATGAAGATGAAACAAATTGACAAATTGTGATGACACAACGTTTACATTTATTTATCGACTTTATTCAATTATACGTTGTTTTCTTCGCTATAAAATACAATATTATTTTTATTAAATTAAAAAATTAAATTAGTAAATAATGATTCTTTTCATAATCCTTTGTATTTACAAAGTGGATAATATGTTTTACATTTATCTATACATCTTGTATATTTAGATATTTTTTCGTTAGAATATTAGCTATTTAAAAATAAAAGATTTTTTCCGTTTGTTTTATTTTGGTCTGTAATCAATATTTTATATGAACTGATATATTCTCCTGGCTCAAGACCATTTTGCATCTATATTTTATAGAAGGTAAATAAAATAAAATAATGTTTCAGATTTTTATACCCTACACCACTTCTTGGTCTAGGGTATTATAAGTTAGTTTTCCGCCAAATGTTTGTAACACCAAGAAATAATCGAGCTAGACCCATCTTTATACGGATCGGCTTAGAATCACCAGCTGAATCGATTTAACGATGTCTGTCTGTCCGTCCGTCCGTCTGCTGTCCATCTAAGCTTTTTCGCACTCTACAGCTCGCAATTTTTTCTGGCCAAGGACCATCTAAATACCGATGGAGGAAATCGGTTCAGATTTAGATATAGCCCCCATACAAATGTCGCTCCCGATTTGACATTTACCGCTCTAGAAACCACATCTTGTACCCGATTTTCTTTAAATTTGGCACAACATCTTATATTGCAACTAGAAACACCTATGGTAAAAATGGGTCAGATCGGTTGAGATTTATATATAGCTCCCATACAAATTTCGCTCCCGATTTGACCTTTTCCGCTCTAGAAACCACATATTGTATCAGATTGTCTTCAGATTTGGCAAAACATCTTATATTACATCAAGAAACACCTGTGGTAAAAATGGGGCAGATCGGTTCAGATTTATATATAGCTCCCATAAAAATTTCGCTCCCGATTTGACTTTTTCCGCTCTTGAAACCACATATTGCATCAGATTGTCTTCAAATTTGGCAAAACATCTTATATTTCAACTGGAAACACCTGTGGTAAAAATGCGTTAGATCGGTTCAGATTTATATATAGCTCCCATACAAATTTCGCTCCCGATTTGACTTTTTTCGCCCCCAGAAACTACGAATTTTCACCGAATTTCTTCAAAGTGAGCATAACACCTTATATTTGAAGTGGAAGAACTTATTGTGAAAGTTAGTCACATTTTTCCATGTTTGGATATAGCCCCGATACAAATATTCTTATCGATTTGACAAATCGAACCAGGTCGTATTAGCCTATTCTTCTCGTTTTCACTTTTTTTACCGAGTTGGACTGTATTCGTTTGAAAGTGGAGTGTATCATATAGTCGGCCCCGACCGACTTTAGCCTTTCCTTACTTGTTTTTATTTTAACTTTTTGAAGTTTGTTCCTAAACCACTGGTTTATTTTTATTATATATATATACATATATAGATATATTATATCTACAGCTTGCTTTTGTTCGGTGACTTATAGTGAAATTTGACGTAGAATATTTTTTCCATTCACACCACCCCCTAAAATTCAGTTTTGTCACAGAGTTTAGCTCCACTTCTGAAAAAGTATGTAATTAACGCTAAAATGAATTTTATGTTTTGACATTTAAATTGAGTTTTGTTGTACACAGAGGCTTATAGTAGAATTTCATGGCAAATATTTTCGTAGAACTTTCTGACATTTAGGTGTGTTTTTTACCCTTTTGCACAAAAGGGGGTCAAAAAGACCCCTATATTGAGGAGCTAAATGTTCCACAAAAGTGTTCCTCGTAGTGTTCTAAGTAATATTGCTGAAAACATGCTATACTTAAAATGTAAGGATCATAAGGTTTCTCTCTGCCGATTCCTCCATCATAAGGATGTGTGAAGTGGGGAAATATTCGCGCTTTAAAAATATTGATTTTTTCCTGCAGCTTCAAATTTATGTTATTTTTCACGAAGAAGACATCGCTTAGATGCGTTTAATGGCCTTGCACAATCACGTCGACGACCTTTCTTGGCAGTTCCTCTCCAAAATTTTAATTTTTTTAATACAAAAAAATCTTTATTTTTTCCTTTTTTCAAAATCGACCAAAAATATCCCTATATTGAGGAGTTAGAGGGTTAAAATGTTCCACAAAAATGATCCTCGTAGTGTTCTAAGTAATATTCCTGAACATAAGCTATACCTAAAATGTAAGGATCACAAGGTTACCCTGTGCCGCCGATTCATACATCATAAGAATGTGCAAAAATGGGGAAATATTGACTCCCCCTAAAAAAATAACCACCATATGTATATTTTCAAAATGCCGATACATGTGTATTCTTTTTTACCCCCTCCAACAGAATCCGATGTCAAAAAATTGCACAGTGGTATTATCCCAGGGCAAAATATATAGAAGTTATGGCCTATTAAGTGGGAGTAACTCCATAGTAAAATTGCTTAATTTGGGGAAAATATTTACTCCCCCTATAAAATGACCTACGTACGCAAACTTTGAAAACACTGATACACGTGTATACTTTTTTTACCCCCTCCAACAGAATCCGATGGCAAAAAGTTGCACAGTGGTATTATCCAGGGAAAAATATAGAAGATATCGAGCCATTACCGCCAAAATAATATATCCCACAATATAATCGATTTTTGTTTTTTTTATCGAAATCGATATTTCAACATCATTTGCATGATCTGTCAAAATTTCATGTTTTGTTTATAATGTTTACATTATAAATTTTAAAACAATAGCTTTATTCAAACTGATTTTATTTAAAAAACCTTCCCCAGTAAAATTTCGAGTTTGTGGGATACATTTTTTCGGCGGTTATGGCTCGATATGACTTATTAAGTGGGAGTACCTCCATAGTACATCCATATTTGGCAGTGCATTTTCTTGAGATACTTTCCGATTTTTAAATTAATTCATTTTGTATTCTAATCACATGAAATACTTTTAATTTTCTTTATATGTGGAAGTCCAAAAAAAAAAATTCACATAATTACTCATATTTCTCATTTCTGCATATTTTAATTGCCTACCACTCCCTCTGGCTTAACCGAATCGACCATGGTTCCGCAGTAATACTTCCCAAGGAGATTTTGACCCCAAGTTTTTAAGAACTTTTGTGGTACAATTATCCCAATATGGCCTCATGTTCCACAAGGGAACGACGAGAATAAATATAATTCCCAATTACCCCAGTTGTTTACTTGGTAAGTTTGTGTCTTAAGTCTTTTGTTTTTAAATTAAACTTCAATTAGACTTTTGCGGCATATTCGACATAATGACTTAATTTGGCCAAAGTTCAAGCTTTTTAAAACCAGGGAAAAATAAAAGTCTATGTAATATTTTTTTTTGGTAAATAAACCATGACGTCATTTTAGTATTTTTGTTGGCTTATAATTTCCATAATTAATTTTAGCTTGCTCGGCGTTATGTACTTACAAAGCCAATTAACTCAGTGCTATCGACCTTGGCAATGAATGACTACGGTGTAGACTTTAAAGCAAAAAACCAACAGCAAAAAAATAATTCTAGTTTGTCTAGCCTTCAGGGGTAATTTGGGTATTTATTTATGGCACAACAATTTGGAATGTTTAAAAACATACACTTGTTGTGTAGAACGAAAAAAAAACGAAAACATTTTCATATATGTTTCCCCTTACCATCAACAAGAATTCTTCCTTTCATTCTCTATTCTCTGTTTTCAATTTCGTGCATATGATTTGCCATCACGTTGCTGTCTTCTTAAGTCGTGTTGTTTGCCCACCGAAACTTGTTGTTTAGCCCAGCCAAGCCAATCTAAGCTGCTCTAGAGTGCTTGCAACATTTTCATTGAATCCAACAAATCAACAACAAGTTTTGTTTTCATTGCAAATGTTGCATCAGCCAGTGGTGAATGCGATTTGCGGAATTAACCCAAAACACAAAACAACCAAATTTGCCATGCTTCAGCAACCCAGTTAAGTGGCAGCTGCTGTTGGCAGTAAGGCTATAAACAGCGATGGAAGCCATATAGATATATACAAATATGGTGAAATAGTATATTAGCCAAATGGCATAGACTTTCAAGAGATGTTTAACATCTCAACTCTTGTTACGGCTTATTCCGGTGCAGCTTAGTTTTTTTGTTCTCCTTAAAGATTTAGACATTCAAATTCAAACAAACCTGATTTGAGATTTACAATAAGCCTTAGTATAGAGTGATGGAGGCTGTACAAGATGTTGTCTTAGATAAAGAATTCTTTGTTTCACTTTTCATTTCCCGCCAGTTTTTTTCTTTTAAACTTTTACTGCCTTACACAGTTATGTCTTATTTATCATTTATTTCTTCTTCTTAACTATAGCCTATGATCAACCAGAAACTTAGAAAGAATCTCATTCTAAGCTAGTTGTGTATGTGTGCCTGAGGAGGCTGCACTTTCATGTGAACATCTTTCGTTGGAGAAAATCTTTCATATTTCTTATTTAACCCCCTCCCAGCATTAGCATAAAGCAACCATTAACTTTGTATTTGTTTTACCCGCCTGGTTTTAATATCGTAATCATCTTGGCTTTTTTATAGGCGGGCATTAACGGTAGAAAATTATAATGGTTTTCAAAAAGAAAAAAGAAAATGGGAAAATATGATTATTATGAACGGGGCAATGATGAGTTGGAAGCTAAAGTTGGGGGTTATATGACCACATGAGTTAATTCAAAGTAATTACTTTATCCCTTAGACATAAAGAAGAAAAGTGAGGTAAGACAAAAAATTCAACGTGTAGACTGCTGGATGAAGTTCAAGCTATGATATCGATATAGCCATACTCTCAAATCGTTCTTGCACAAAGTCCATTATGGTCAGTGCTGACAGATGTCATGATTTTACGTCATTTTGGTGATTTTTTGTTGAGAGAATTGATCAAAATGAGGCTTGATGATCAATTTCCATTCTCCAGATATCATTCCTTCAAGAGTGGACATGATGATCTGTCTATTATCCTACATATCAATGCACTTGCAGGATTTACGTCTTCAAGAGAAGAAAACAAGTAAGGAAGGTTAAAGTCGGACGTGGCCGACTATATGATACCCAACACTTAGTCATTATACCCTATGGTGTAGGATATAAAAAGTGTCATTACATTTGAACCGGGTGATATACGATGCGGCTATAAGAGGAGAATATACTACAAATTCCATACTTCTATCTGTATTTGTAAGAAAATTTGAACACAAACTATGAATGGGAGCTATATACAAATCTGAACCGATCTGACCCATGTGAAAAAAATCATTCTTGGAGATTTTTGATTTCTTGTATGGGAATTGTGGGCTTTAAACCGTTGCAGGCAGATTTGCGATGATGTTTTAATCACATTTGCAGAGTTGGGCCGCGCTCAATCCATAAATGAAGAATACACATCGTAATTTTTAAAAAAATGGGAAATCCCAGTTTTGGGAATTTTTGTTTTTTTTGGGGAATTCTGGGATTGAATTTTTGGTTTATTAAATTTTCACCGCTGAATACGAATAATCTCTTAAAAATTATCTACCATGTCGACATTGTCGTGAATCTGGGATTTTGGGAATTTTTGTTTACTTTTTGGGAATTCCTTTTAATTTCATTAATCACTTATGCAGAGTTGGGCCACCCTTCATACAAAAACGACGACAATACAACATAATTTGTGAAAAATTGGAAAATCTCAGTTTTGGGGATTTTTGGTTTCTTTTTGGGAATTGTGGGATTGAATTTTTGGTTTATTAAATTTTCATCGTTGAGTGTAAAAATACCCTCAAAACTTGTTTATCATTTCACGTTTGTCGGAAACTGAGGTTTTTCGAAATTCCCTCCTGGTTTTCTAGCAAGTTTAAGACCACAGACAGATGTAGTAAGTCTATTTGTGTGCAAATTTGTAATAATACTCATTTATAACTGCATATGTTTTAAACAAATTAACCTAGTTTGACCAGCTTTCCATCCTTAAACAACGAAAATTCTATTCTAGGAGATTTTTGCTTCCTTTTTTGGGAATTGTGCGCTTTAAACCTTTGCAGGCGGATTTGCGATGATGTTTTATTCACATTTGCAGAGTTGGGCCACACTCAATCCATAAATGACGACAATAAAACGTAATTTGTGAAAAATTGGAAAATCCGAGTTTTGGGGATTTTTGGTTTCTTTTTGGGAATTGTGGGCTTGGATTTTTGGTTTTTTAAATTTCCAAAGCTGTATCCGAATATAACATTAAAAATTATCTACCATGTCTAGAATCTTGGATTTTGGGAATTTTTGTTTACTTTTTGGGAATTCCCGGCTTGAATTTTTGGTTTATTATATCTACATTGCTGAGTCCAAAAGTACTCTCTAAAGCGGACTATCATGTCTAGATGGATTTTAAATCAAATTTTTGACTTTCAAACCCTGATATCTCCGATAACTGGGACAGTAGATACTTTTTGATGTTAGATTTTCATTCTGTGATTAAAACTTAATAAATCAAATTTCATACAATGTTGATATTTAGAAAACACTGAAAATCCCATTACGTTCAGAAAGTGGGATAACGCACCTTGGCAGTATTCCCTTGTACATCCCACCCAAATTGCACATCATCCACACCATAATGTAGGTGTTGCCGGTATTTCCAAATGTTTGTCACGTCCAACCAAATCTTATCTCGGTGTATATTTAAGTATTTGTTTTTGTCTTTGAATCTTTACTTTGGCTATGGATTTAGTGTAAATATTTTCAACAGCCTCTTTGTGTTGTTTGTTTTTTTTTTTGCATCGACTCTTTATCCATCCACCTCCCCCCTGATTTATCAGTATGTGTCGATTTTTTTGTTGCTGCTGTCATCAAAGGCAACCAACCGATCGATTATCTGTAGACAACAGTTCGCAGACATATTTCATTTTCTCACCCCCTTGAATTGCTATCGTTATCTACCGTATTTTGACAGTTTTTTTTTTCGATCTTTCTTCGGTTTATCTTTCGGCGTGTTATGTGTTGGCATTCATTCACGCATGCGCTAGTCATCACTTCCGAGCGAAACGTAAACAAAAGAACTTTCGCTTTCATCGTTTCATGTTGAAGATGAGTTGTTTCGTCGCTAAGGCGGGGGGTCTACAAATTCGATGTCAGTGGGATGTCCATCAAACTGTGGTTCGACTTCTACTTCTTCTGCTTCTTCGGCCATTGTGTTGGCTCAATATTTCTCAATGCTATTGTTATTTACAATTGTCCGAAAAAAAAAATAGTTAAACGTACCGAAGGCTATTATCAATGAGACCGTAAATGTTTTGTTTGCTTTTCTTGCGGTTGTTTTTTTTACATATTGGCTGGTAGCCAAAAAATCGATCTCCAAATCCGTTAATAGCCTTGGCCACAAATGAGGTAACGCATGGCGGCTAAGGCTGCCGGCTGTTGAGACTTAAACAAAGTTTAAATATATAAATTTTTTCGTGTTAACACATGATTGATGGCTTGACAATAATTGGCTGCGAATGTGATTTGACTTCCAGAAATGTGTAGCAAAAACAGATTGTTGTCATTTTGGCAATTGTTTTACAAAAAACAAAACACACTCACTAATGACACAAGCGATGAAGTTATTAACAAAATAAAATAAACAATAAACACTTGTTACAACGGTGCGTTATACCTGAACAAGTTCGTGCCTTAAGTCTTTTGTTGTGGTAAACAAAATACCAGATCACATTTCTTTCGCTTGACACGAGGCAGGCAGTGTGACCAGAGAGGGTAATGATCGATCGTTTACTAATAGTCAAATGTCAGTGCATGCAAGTCAGAGAGATTCAAAAAATAATAGGGTAAAGTAATAAATAAGTTTGTCTAGAGTCGAACATATGTGGAACAAGTTCGTGTCTTAAGTCTTTTGTTGTGGCAGAGACAACTAATTCTCGTCAAATGTCATTATGACTAAAGGACGTACATTGTGAGAGTCATGGATATGAAACTATATATAAAATGGAGTTATTTGGCATTATTAGTTTTTTACATCCTCAACCTGTTGCACCTTCCCAGGACTGGAAAGTTCCAAAGGGTACAATTGTTCAAACATTATTTTAAATACTTATTCGCCCGCTGTGATAACGGTATTGGTGGCAAATCAAAGAGAAGACTATCTGTTAAAAATACTTTAAATATCATGCTTCTATCTGTAGCTGTTCAGCATTTACAACTATTTCAACTTTACCTCTTAGTTTATTCATATTTTACTTTTTAAGAGGTAACATTTGAAATAGTTGTTAGCGCTAAACTAATAGAGATAGAAGCCAGGAATTTGTAGTATTTTAGCACATATTCTCTTCTTTAATTTGACACCAATACCGGTATCATAGGGTGCGAATAAGTATTTAAAATAATTTGTGAAAAATTGATGTTTTTAGTGCTTTTAAGGAGCAACAGGATGGGAAAATGAAAAACTAAAAACGTCAATTAGCTCCATTTCACCTTTAGTTACAGACATATATCATCTGGTTCAAGTGTAATATGGACGGGCGGCAGTGTGATATGGTGTCGTGAAGTAATTGTTTTCCACGACAAATTATTATTACAAATGGGCAGTCGAATAGAAACTGTCTCGTCATCCTCTTCATTGTCGCTGTTGCGGCAGCGATCTATGAACTATAGATTCTTTCAAATATTTTTTCATATAAATATTTTTTTGTGGACTCCAGCGAGTGGGCGATTTGTATAAATGGATTTTTTTCGTGAGTAGTTGAAGAAAAATATTGTTTAATATAATTTTTTAGACGGATTTAAATTTTCTTATATTCTCTGAATAGCTGAGAAGTGGTACGAATTTCGATTTTCTTAATTTTAAAAATATTACTTTTAATTAATTTTTATATATTAAAAATTGAAAGATTAATATTTGAAAAATTCCCAAATTTACATTTATAGACGGATTTAAATTTTCTTATATTCTCTGAATAGCTGAGGAGTGGTACGAATTTCGATTTTTTTTTTAATTTTAAAAAAAATTTTAATTGATTAATTTTTATACATTAAAAATTGAAAGATGAAAGATGAATATTTGAAAATTTTTATCATAATAATTTAGTTGTGACTTTGATATATTAAAAAAATAATCTCCGTTGTTTTTGATTTTTTATATTAATTTTTGTAGAGTGTCTAAAATTATATTTTAATTGTTAGTCAAATATGAATTACCTTTTTGCATATTTTTTCTTTACTTAGTTAATTTAAAGCCACTCTAAGTATTCCCCACTAAAAATATTACTTTGTCAGAGAAATTTTCTGAAAGCAGTCGTAGTTGATATTCCCATTGATTCAGTAAACAAAAACGGTTTACTAGAAATATATAAACGCTACATATACATCATAATCGATTTAGAAATACAGTTTCATTGTATTCCGACAACTCCTTTCAATTTAACCCTAGGGATGTATAGTTGGAGCAAAAAGTCGACTTTTGCAAATATATGAAAAGTCGATTTTTCGGCTAAAAGACGACAGTGCAAATGAATGAAAAGACGAATAGACCAAATCAAAACGATATCGGGAGACATTTGTATTAGGTATATAAATCTGAACCGATCTTACCCACTTTTTATATAGATGTTTCTAGTTGTTATGACAAATTTGAAGAAAATCGGATAAAGGATGTGTTTTCTAGAGCGAAAAAAAGTAAAATCGGTATTCAATAACTTAAATTAATTTATGCACAAAAAAAGTCGACTTTTGGCAATGTTGAAGTCGATTTCGACTTTTTCCTCCCAAAAGTCGATTAATCGATTAGTCGAAAGTCGATTTATAGATCCCTATTTAGTCCAATGCTAGTATGGGGACGGAGTTGTGTGTGGTGCTGCGAAATAACCCACAAACCGCGAATTTTGGATTTTTGAAATAAGTGCAGCCATATGGTTTTTAATACACATGCAAAAAACAGCCGGATCTCTTGGATAGATAGCGAGAAAATCAGAGAACGAAAATGACATGAATAAAAATCACTTTAGCCATCCTCCGCGAAAATGAACATTTTTCGTATTTTTTGCTTACCGTGCTCTGTCGAAATACCCAGATTTTTTTATCGAAAAAGATCGCTCTTCCAAAAACATGGACGAATTTTAACCCTAGTAATTTTTTTGGTATAAATTGGCGTGTAATTTTGCAATATAAGCGGGAAGAGCATTAATTACAGCTTTGGTGTCTTCGGTGACCGCCCACTGAAATTTTCCGACAACATTTTTTGCAGAACATTTTAATTCTTAAATGTAATTTTTCTCGAAAAAAAGGTTAAATTGGTCCATAAAGAGAGGAACTAGAGAGTTAAGATCTTCCTTTTTGTGGTAGATCCTCATCCTCATAATATTTCACAATATAGTTCTGACAAGTAGAATTCTCTCAGACACTAACTTACAACACCTTTTTCGCTTAGCATAATGCTCCATAAAAATGTGCTGAAGAAAAAATAATGCTGAAGAAAAAAGTCTAAAATAGGTTCTTTCAAACTTTAATCCTTTAGCAAGGCGTATGGTAGAAATGTTCCGGAAAAATATATCCTCTGTGCTCTACAGGTCTTCTATATATATCCAAATTATATCTATGCAACAAAAATTTTGTCGAAGGGTCATGCATAACATTTTCTGGTGTATTTTGGCTTTCTAAACTCGAAAACAATATGAGTAGAAAAAAAATATTTTTTTATTAAAATTCTAACTTTCGGCGAAGGCCGAATGTGCACTCTCATTTTCGAAATGTAAGTCCGAATACAATCGGTTATATGCTAAATTATATGTACTCATGATGGCTACAACTATTGCGAATTACACTTTCACATAGAAACAGTGGTTTAGGAAAATTTGGGAACTTCAAAAATTTGGGAACACTATTAATTTTTTTCAAAAAAAAATCTATTTTTGCTAACGCGATAATAAAAAAATAGAAATAAGTCAAGTTCTTCGTTAAGATGTCAGCTATTACAAACCAAAACAACATCTTCCTTTAATATAATTTGTAATGGGACTTTTCGCGCTATTTAAACAAAATTAAAAAAAAATCATGAATGACAAATACAGACGATCGAAATTCACTTCAGTTGACGAAATCACGTAAAACAACTGGGACTTCTGTTAATTTTTCATAAATGTAATTATTGTTTATTTGTTTGTTATTATTGTGTGCTCTTTTCACGTACAATTTTTAATGTTTATAATTTTGTACAGATATCCCTGAAGATGATTGAAGAATTCAATCTTAATATTGGAAAATAAATAATTAATATTAAAACAATAACACCAATTTTTTAATAAAAGCCTTTAGCCGATATAAAAACATCATCAAAAAATGTTTTAAAAATTCGTTTGCATTTACAAAAAGTATAATAACTTCTACATTTATAAATAGATTTTTTACATATAAACTTTGGTTTTTGTTAGAATGTAAGCTATTAAATAATAAAACAAATTACTTTTTCTCGACTTTTTTTATTTTTTATGATTTTTTTTTCGTGCCAGCAAAAATCGATTTTAGCGAAAAAAAATGTTCCCCAAGTTTCTGGAGGCTATTCCTAAACCACTGTTTGTATGTGAAAGAGTATTTCGCAACTTTAATTGGACATATAAGCGGGTACGAACGGACCTATATATCCAAACTAAGAGTAGGGTAATTCCATTGGAACGGGTGTGACACTTTTCCTTAAATATGTTTAAATATCTCGCATATTAATTGACTGAAATTTTTACTAAATTATCAATTGAAAACACCAGGTTAATCGGAATATTAATGCATATTACATATATCTTAGCGTTCTAAATATTGGAGATATGTCACAAACTAGTTAGTTAGATATACCATAAACAGTTACGCGTCAGCGTAACCAGATTATTGAATTCACATACCAAATTCGACGATTCTTTACTTTACTTTACTACACTTTATTTGGTACTATTTGTATCCCTTTTTGTTCCACTTCCCCCTCAAAAATACAAATTTCGAAAATCAATTTATGTTCCGCGTCGACAAAGTCAGAATGTATACACAAAATTTCTTACCCAACACTTTGGTGGGTGCTATTTTTATCCACTTTTGTACCAAGTCACCCATAAAAGTACAAATGTCGAAAATTGTATTTCTGTTTCGCCAGAGGAATTTATTTATAGAATTTAACGATTTCATCTGCAACACTTTGATGTGTACTATTTTGATCCCTTTTTGTTCCGCTGCCCCCTGAAAAGTACAAATTACGAAAAATCCAAAATCGGGTCTTTGTAGTCAAAGGTAAATTTCACGATTCCACACCCAACACTTTGCTGGGTACCACTTTGTCCCTATTCACCCTTAAATGTTCGAAAATCCATTTCTGTTAAGCGTCTACGTAGCCAGAAGAATTTATATAACGAATTCGAAGATTACAACTACAGCACTTTGTTGGGTACTATTCTTATCCCATTTTGTCCCGTTGCCCCCTAAAAAGTAAAAATTTCCAAAAATCCATTTATGTTGCGCTTCTAGGTAGTCAAAGGTAAATTTCACGATTCCATATCCAACACTTTGCTGGGTACCACTTTGTCCCTATTCACCCTTAAATGTACGAAAATCCATTTCTGCTAAGAGTCTACGTAGCCAGAAGAATTTATATAACGAATTCGAAGATTACAACTACAGCACTTTGTTGGGTACTATTCCTATCAAATTTTGTCCCGTTGCCCCTAAAAAGTAGAAATTTCAAAAAAATCATTTATGTTGCGCTTCTGGTAGTAAATTTCACGATTCCACATACAACACTTTGCTGGGTACCAATTTTATACCCTTTTGTAAAAATATCTAAAATTCCATTTGACATTTGGGCAGGTAATAAATATACTTAATTTGATTCCGGCCGTGTAAATGGTTCCAATAATGTTGCTTTTTATGAATCGATCACAAATATTTATTGCATTTTGCAATCTTACCTGAAAAGAGAAGAAAAAATGCCTTTAATGATATGTGGAAATAAAACAAATAAAAATAACAAAAGCCAACATAATGTGATAATAATGTAAATAATTGTAGGCGACATCTCATCAATAAATAAGGCCATACTACTAGTATGTCTATCAAGAAGGTCGCCACATTTCGAAAATTAAACCAAGTTTAGCAACAATGTTGCTACTTTGGGATGTTTATGGCTATATTTCTATATTTGGGTCCCAAGTAGACAAAAAAAATAAAAAAAAATGTGTGTTGGCAATACCAAATGTTCAAAGAGCTTACATTTGAAAAGGGGATAAAAAAGAATATACATGTATCAGCGTTTTGAAATGTTACATATGGTGGTCATTTTAGAGGTGGGAGACCAATATTCCCCCCCTTTTGCACATTCTTATGATGTATTAGCAATGGAAAACTTATGATCCTTACGTTTGAAGTATCGGATGTTTTCAGCAGTATTACTTAAAACACTGCGAGAAATATTTTTGTGGAACATTTTAACCCTCTAGCTCCTCAATGAAAGGGTCTTTTTGGTTCATTTTATGCAAAAATTCAATATTCCCCCTTTTGCACATTCTTATGATTATGTCGGCATAGGAAACATTTTGATGCTTATATTTTAAATACATGATGTGTTCAGCAATATTACTTAAAAAACTGCAAGGAATATTTTTGTGGAACATTTTAACCCTCTAGCTCTTCAATAAACGGGTCTTTTTGGCCCATTTTGTGCAAAAATTCAATATTCCCCCTTTCGCATATTCTTATGATTATGTCGGCATAGGAAACCTTACATTTTAAATACATGATGAGTTCAGCAATATTACTTAAAACACTGCGAGGAATATTTTTGTGGAATATTTTAACACTCTAGCTCTTCAATAAAGGGGTCTTTTTGGCCCATTTTCAATATTCAATATTCAATATTCCCCCTTTTGCATATTCTTATGATTATGTCGGCTTAGGAAACCTTTTGGTGCTTACGTTTTAGGATTGACATGTGTTCAACAATATTACTTAAAACACTGCGAGGTATATTTTTGTGGAAAATTTTAACCCTCTAGCACCTCAATAAAGGGATGTTTTTGGCCCATTTTGTGCAAAAATTCAATATTCCCCCTTTTGCATATTCTTATGATTATGTCGGCTTAGGAAACTTTTTGGTGCTTACATTTTAAATACATGATGAATTCAGCAGTATTACTTAAAACACTACGAAGAACATTTTTGTAGAACATTTTTACCCTCTAGCTCCTCTATATATAGGGGTCTTTTTGGCCCCTTTTGCGATAAAGGGTAAAAAATACCCCTAAAACAGGGTCTTAACGGGTCAATATATTGTAGATAAAAATATTTGCCATAAAATTCTACTATAAGTCTGTGAATATGCCGAATCTCAAAACTAATGCTACATTTCAGAAATAAATCAAATGTTAAAATTCATTTTAAGGTTAATTTCCTACTTTTATCGAATTTGTTTCAAACTATTGCAAAAAACTCAATTTTAGGTGGTTGGTGTGAATGGAAAAAATATTCTACATCAAATTTAACTATTAGTCACCGAACAAAAGAATGATGTGGATATAATATATACACATAAAATATCAGTAACAATTTGGGTATTTGAAAAAGAAATTATTTATTATTTTTTTCTTTGAGCTCTGGGTAATTCTATACCATTACACACGTACTACAATTTTTTTAAAAAATTCGGTACACTTGATCCATAGAATATACGTATCAAACTATGGGAAAAATTGAGTTGCGTGGCGTTTCATTTCCTCATCGTGTTTCCTTTTCACAGGACTACAAAGTTCCAAAAGATACAATTTAAAAAAAAAAATATACTTGTTCGCACCCAATGATAACATTTTTCAAAAAAATTATTCTATATACTTGTTCGCACCCTATGTTAGCGGTATTAGTGACAAATTAAAGAGGAGAATATCTATTCAAAATACTTCAAATATCATGATTCTATCTGTATTAGTTCAGCACTAAAACCTTTATCAAATGTACCCTTTAGTTTCTCTAGTTTATTCATGTTTTGCTTTTAAAGAGACAAAACTTTAAATGGCTGTTAATAATACAGATAGAAGCTTGAAATTTAAAGTATTTTTAGCACATATCGTCTTCTTTAATTTAGCATTTATACCGGTGTCATAGGGCGCGTATAAGTTTTAAAAATAATTTGTGAAAATTTGTCTGCTTTGGAACTTTGTAGTCCTTTTAATGGGCAACTGGTTGAGAAAATGAATTAACTCAGTTTCAGCTATAGTTTCAGATGTCCATAATTGGATTCATGTGTATTATGGACTGTCGGACAGTGTTATCAAACACTTTGTGTAATTTATGACCCCTTCCGGTTAATTATTTTTAATTTTTGCTTTCGTTTTTCCAAAATTATTACATCAATACCTCCCCCACCAAATCTACTAAAATCATTGTAAATATGTTTTCTATTATTTTTATTTTTCGTCCTCCCTCAGAGGTTTAAATTATGCTTGTGTTATGGAAATAGTTTCAATTTAATGCCACTGTTTTTCCAAAATTTGCACAAAATATTTAAAAAGTTCTATGAAAGCATTTTTTCCAAATTCAAGTTTGTGTCTTCAGTCTTTTGTTTTTCAGCCAAATTTTAGAGGCAAGATTCTACACTCTATGAAATTTAAATATTTAACTCTTGTTTTATTTTTATTGTTTGATCTCAGCATTCATTTCAGTTTTGTTAAATAAAACCTCTAAATGCACTATTTACCGTATGACGACGATGGCCCTAACCACAAAACAAGGTCATTCCAAAAGGGAGTGGAATCACGTTGTATGTTGGTCCAAAAATTCAGACAGCCTCATTCAAAACGTTTGGTAAACATTTAGCGAGCTGCAAAACAAGTGCTTATGCTCTCATGTGCGAGTATTAGGCTCGATTTTCAAAGCAAGAGTCATACAAAATTCCACTTGTTTCAGCTCTTCGAACTCCCAACTGAGTTTAAAGGTATTCCACTCAAAACGAGTTGAGCGACGTTGGCTTGGTGGTTGGTATTTCTCCCCGTCTGGTAATTATGCAATATGTGTAAAATATATTTGAGTGAGTCATTTGGTTTTTGCTGGCTGACAAGTATAAATTGTTTTTTCTTAAATTAACTTCTTGTTTTTTTCTTCTCTGCTGCTCTTTAGCAAAATTATTCAATTTTTTGGCATGTGTTCGGGAAACTAAAAAAATATATGGATTGCTTCATTGAGATTTTGGTTTTTATTTTTGTTTTGCTTTTCGTTTTCGCTGCTTAGGAAAAGGAGAGTTACATTACATTAACACTTTTAGTGGAGACAAAGATTAATCGATGACTGGAGGAAAGGAGAAAATAAAATGTTGGGAAGAAATTCAATTTGTTGCGATCAAAGAAAGAATTCAATTTCATGTAAACATCGTACAGTTTTAAAACATGTTTGTAACTAATTTGACTTTTGTTACACGCTGTTAGCCTGGTGGCTCTTCTCTCGCTGTGGTGTGAAATGTGGCCAAAAAATCAAAATATGCTGACGCATTGTGATGAAATGTTAATGACAATAAATCATCGATTTTAACCGCTTCGCAACAAGTTTCCTCTGATAATATTAAACTATTACAATGTCTAATCATTTTTGAAGTGAAATCAACTCCACCAGGAGATGGAAACATATGGACGTTATTTCATTTACACTAGTATAGAGACATTTTGATTTTGTTTCTTCTAAGATGCTATTTGCATTTTGTTGTGCTAAATTCGATAAATATATAAGAAATATTTAGATATTTTTTCTATGTAATTTTAATTTTTCTTCTATATATTGGGACATAATTATCCGTAAGGGCTACAATTACAGTCATTTTAATCCATGCACCAGTTTATGTACAATGGACAAAATATTAGAAAAAAAAAATCGAATAAATAAAAATCACTTTACATTATACTCTATATAATAATCTATATACTTTAAAATCAAAAAGACAAGTTTTTGATATATTTCTTTAATTTTCTTTAACTTAAATTTTCGTTCACTATTTCGGAAATATTTTGAGTCAGAAAAACAAAGATGCCCTAAACTCAATTTATAAGTACTTTATATATAGTAGGCAAAACAACGAATTCTGAATGAGAAAAAAAAATCAGGGCAAATGACACTAGTTTACAATTAAGAAATTTATATCCCAAAAATTAAATTATACTATGCAACAAAATTTATTGTTTGTGCGCATTGAGGTATACTGTTCCATAAAATCTTCACCAGCAATTTTTTAATGGAAAATTTGTTATATTTATATATAAATTTTATTTGTATTCAAATTATTTTTTAATCAGTTTATTCTAATTATGAACAGTAATCTCTAATGTGACTTTTGTACAGATAGTATTTCATTGATTATCATTGATTTTTTTTCTAAAAAAAAAACAGAATTTAAAAAATTCAAATTTTCTCACTTTTTGGTGCCTGTTCCACTATTTTCACGTGAAAGCGAGTGACAGCATTTATTCAACCTTAACGTATAAACTAACAGTGCCTTTTATATATAGTTTGTTATAACTTAAATTGTAATAAAGGAAATAAATAAATAACTGACAAAATTAACTAACTTCCAAAATTATCATACATATATTAAAGATACCTTCGATAAAGTCTGAAACTTTATTATTTATGGAAACTTATCCCTAAACAAAATTTTATTTCGTTTTTGACACAAAAATATATCAGACAAAATGATGAAACACAGTTTCACAGTCGATTCAGTAGTTGTACTACAGTGGTCAAAAAGTTAGCTAAAACATCAACATTTTTCCCAAAATTTTGAAAATGCAACAAAGGCCAAAAAATTAAAACAGCACTCTTTTGTTCTTGTTATTTCCTTCACATTATCAAAAAAATACTTTTTGAAGAAACTCCATGAATAACTACAGAATGTATGTCCATTTAAGTGAGGGTATCTCATAAAATAATAAAAAAAACATATCGACAATTTCAAGCAATTTATTAAGCGTGTGAAAAATAATATTTCCCAAATAATGAATTTTACCCTCAATTAATAGACTTAATAACAGTCGAAATAAATTAAAAGAAGTCAATTTGTTTCTAACATTTGGGGCACTGTACTTAAACTACGCCATAGTAGTTAAAGTACAGTAAATTATGTTTGGAACAGTTATAGCCCAAAATCTGGCTCCATTGAGTAGTTTTGTATCTTCGATAATTTTTAATAATTTTTTAACAAAAAAAATTTCATTGAAATTCGCTTTTCGATTTTACACATCGAAAAAAATCAATAGTCAGTTCCAATTTTGGTTAAAAATTCCAATATTTCGCAATTATATTTTTTAGAATCATTCCCTAAATTATGCACTCCATGAAATTACAAAATATTGAAGAGCAGATCTCGAGATGGAACAACTACAATTTAAAACCGAAAAAATATATTTTTTTAATTAAAGAAATCCGGAAACAATATTTTTGTAATTGTTTTCTGTTATTCAATGCTGACCAGAATTTGCTGAAAAAAACTCATATTCGTACGTAAATGAATGTTAAAAAAGTAATAAAAAATAGCCTAACAATTTTCTTTTCGATTTCACTCAATAAAAAAATCCAATTCGATCTTGTATATGTTAAATAATAATTATTCCAATTCCAAAAATTCGCAATTCATGAAATTGGAAAATATTGGACCTTGAGGTGGAACAATTTTGATTAAAAATCGAAAAACTATTTTTTTTCTTCCGAGACACAAAATTATTCTCATTAGAATTGTATGGTATTAAATCACAACAAAACATTTGAAAACAACAGGAGATATTCCTCTAGATTAAACAAGCCATTTGATGTTTACACAATTTGCCACTGAAAATGATTTTTTCGGTAGTCTGCTTAATGAAGAGAGAAAACAATATTTACTACAAAAAGAAAAAAAAAAACATTCCAATCAGATTTTCAATTATGAACAAACTTTACTATTTTACTTCACTTTACAAAAATTAAAAATATTAAAAAAATCTTTTGCGTCTACACAGAATGTAATTATAGTAAATAAAATAATTTTTAAGCGGCTTTTCGCGCCACTTAAACAAAAATTTAAAAATTTTGATTTTATTCTTTTTTTTTTCTGGCAACTGCTCCTAAACCCCTCGCTATATGACAATGAAATTCGCAACATTTGTAGCCATTATAATTTCCTTTAATATATATATATATATATATAAATGAGAATACAAATCTGAAAGGAACCTTCGACGAAAACTGGAATTTTAGTAAAGAATTTTAAAAAAGATGTAGAGTAATTTCATGTGAAGTGATCGTACACAAATTGTGTCTGATCTATACGACTTTGATGAAATTTTCTAAATGTGTAATTTACCGATTTTCAAAAAATAATAAATTTTAGGCACTAGGGTGTATCGAAAATAAATTATTTTTATCATAAGGTAATTTAGAAAAAATGCAACTTTTTGTTGGTATGAGATACAAATATATTTTTTCTAATTTTAAGCAAATTTCTTCGAGGTTTTACAGAAGTTTGTCGTCGTAAAATCGTAAATTTTTTTTATATTTTTTCGATTTTATTTTATAAACCAAAGCATATATAGAATCGATTTTTCAAAATAAATTTTATTAATAGTTTCATAATGTTCTTCAATATACTTAATCTAAAATAATGTTAAATGTGTTTGCTGTCGAAATAAAACACATTTAATATAAATAATCAAAATAATTTACTTAATAACTTACTGGCTTCAAAAAGTTGTGGATGTTCCCGACTAAAGTGAATCTTTGGTTCGTTTAATGCGTTGGGTCAAATTATTTCGTCATTATCATTGCCCATTCGCGTCCATTAGTTATTTATTTTAAATACTTTTAATTTCGACAGCAATCACATCGTTTATATTTGTTTTAGAGTAAGTAAAAGGACCACCATCAAGAAACTTATGGAGCGTCTTAGTGACACTATTAACTATTAATATAATTTATTTTACGAAAATCGAAATTACATAAAATAAATAAAAAAACAATATTTTTTAAAATTTGACAATTTTTTATAAAACTAGAAGAAAATTGCTTAAAATTAAGAACAATATATATAAAGGGTCCGCCAAATAACTTTTTGAAAATGCTATAAAAAAACTACTGAATATTTTCTCAAATTTTTATTTGAAGGTAATAATGGAAAATAATTTCATTCAAATTGCTGCCTCGGCTGGCCTTGCAGCAGCCTACACGATCGGTCCAATTTTTAAGCACATTATCGATTGTGTGCAGCTGTATTTCACCAATGGCTTCACGAATATTGTCCTTTAAAGCGTCAATTGCCTCTGGCTTGTCGGCGTAACACTTATCTTTGAGGGCACCCTACAAATAATAGTCCAACGGTTGAATAGTTGAAAAAAAAAAAACGTTAGATGGCGGACCCTTTATTTGTATCTCATACCACAAACAAAATACAAAATTTCTTAAAATTACCTTATGCCAAAATTTCATTATTTTCGTTTAAAATTCTTTTTTTTTAAATAGGAAAATGCAGCATTACTCGTCTTAAAGAAAACTGCAAATTTTATAAAATTTCATCAAAATGGGAGACAAGAACGAAAATGAAACTACTCTGTATCCATAAAAAAAGTTTAATATTATTTTCGAGTTTATAAAGCCAAATACATCAGATAACACTGTGTGTAATTTTTTAAGTCGTGATAAAAGACAAAAAACGAATACCCGTGCCTCCCAGTTTTGCCCAAAGTTATGCACCTCCAAAGATTTGGGGCCTCGGTCTCATTTTTGCAAAAAAGTGATCATTTTCTCAGCCTCTCAAACCGTTTGGACTTATTAATTTACTCTCTGAGGCAAAGTTGTAGCTCTTGTCATAAAGAATAAAAATATAAAGTAGAAGAAAAATAAAAAAACCTTCATCTTCAAGTTCAAAATAGCAAAAAAATCGATTTTTAACCTTTTTCCCCTGATCAGGTCTATAGGTAGCAAACCGTTCAAAATTCAAGGAATCATTCGACTACAAAAATATACCTAAGATCTCAATAAACAAATTTCTAGAACATATGAACTTCCTAGGAATGATTCTTGACACCATTTAGGTAGCCGCAAACGTCAAAAATTTCCCGAAAATATTTTAATTTAATTTGTTTTTTCTTTACTTCAACATTGAGATACTCTGCTATGTATTACAAAAATACGTACTATTAATTACCTATTTATTTTTTCCTTATTTTTCAAATTTTGTATTCGGATTTTTTATTAAAAACTATTTTTTTCCAACCTTTCGTCCTCTGTACTGCAACTACTGCGCCGATTTAAAAATTTGTTCAGAACAATTGTAGCCGCCCTGTTGTTTCGTGTTTATCATCAATCATTTCTGAACTGTATTTTCTATAATAATCGCAAATTTTGGATTACCCTTCATACTTAAAGTCTGCAATCCTTAACCTGAGCCTTTTGAAACAATTAATGCTGAATCGTCTTTTACAATGCCACATTAGCCTGCTTTAAATATTACACTCATGCCATATCTCGTAATAATTGAGGTCATCAATTTCATTTAAACGTGCCGTGCTTTAGTAACAAAAAAACACACTTTAAAGATAACCAACATTAAAACGTTTAACAGCCTCATAACACACATTTCATATAGAAAAATAAACCCTCTTTAATAACGACACCGCATTTTTCCGCCTAAATTGCAGCATCATCACTTGAAGAGCTGTAAAAAAACCCCGAAGGCCGTGTGTAATGTGATTTGATAGTAGAGACACACACACAAGTTATGCCACTACGTGTGGTGAATTCCATGATAAACTTCACGTCTGAGCACCATAAGAAAAACCCTCAGCCGAGATTTAAAATCTCTACAGAAAAAACGATAGTAAATTAAAACACACATCTTATGCATGACTATGAGGTTTATGCGGTAAGGCAGCACATTAATTCTCATATGAAAATGTTTTAGACGTTGTTGTTTTTTGTTATGTCTAATGAAAAAAAAACAACACAACATAAAAACTGACATTGAACTATATAAAGAGGCGAATTGAAAGCAAAATAAACAATAAAAACAAAACATTTAACAACATTTATGGAAAATATGACCCAGAGGTTAATAAACTTTTAAATAAAAACGAAATGAAATGAAACGAAAACAACAACAAATCGAAATAATAACAATAATAATGATAACTCTTCTAAATCAAAGCTGTAGTGAGGGGCTTCAAGCATGAGGGCATAATCAAACAAAAGACTTAAGACACAAACACGAAATCAAACCCAAGTCAGACAGGCAGTGGAAATGACTAGCAAGCGGCCAGGGGCACCTAAAATTGTGACATCTGAAGAATCATCGGCCACAATTGCAATCGCAAAGCACAACGAAACAAAAGACTTAAGACACAAACTTGCTGCGAAATGCTTTTGCAGAGTTTGCAAGTTGTCCTCGATCAATGAATAGAGTACTCGTACAGTACAGATGCATTTGTGCTCCATAAATGCTTTTAACTTGATTTTAATAAGAGAAAAAGAAGAGGTAGAAAACCATTTTAGATGAACAATTAAAACTTGGTTAGACATAATGCTAATACCAACATGAACTTAACAATGGTGAACATTGGCCCTGGTTAATATAATAACAAAATTTAAAAACCTCATGGTTTGTAGTTGAAGCAAGCCCTTCTAAACGAATCAACAGCTCGACAATAACAAAAACAAAGTGAAGTACAGGTGGTTGGAAGTGGAACAAGAATCAAGACCTAAAGTTTTATGCATACAAATACATTTGGAGCTGAGGAGAGGAACATTTACAAGCAGAAAAATTATATGAAAAATGAATGACGTCGATAAGTAGTCATACGACAAGACTGCAGTTGGTCTGCACTAAAGATATTAACAAAACAAGATTAAAGCCTAGTCCTACTTTCAATAACATTTTCTATGAATAAAATTATATTACTTCATTAGACAGCAGTGAAACTATAGACAAAATAGAGTAAATAGGCGGTTTTAGTTTTTCATTTTCTCAAAGATACAATTTTCACATTCAATTATTTTAAATACTTATTCAGACCCTATGATAGCGGTACAAGTGTCAAATTAAAGAGTACAATATCTGCTAAAAATACTTTAAATTGAGTTCTTCTTTCTGTATTAGTTCAGCATTACCAGTCATTTCAAGTTTTTCCTCTTAAAAAGTTAACTATGAATAAAAAAATCTAAAGGGGTGAAATTGAAATGGTTGTTAATGCTCAACTGATACAGGTAGCAACATGAACTTTGAAGTATTTTTAACAGATATTCTCCTCTTTTATTTGACATAAATACCGTTATCATAGGGTGCGAATAAGTATTTTTTGAAAAAATGTTATCCTTTAGAATTTTGTTGTCCTGTGCTGAGGCAGTAAACTCCATTTTGACTACAGTTTCACACATATATTAGGGTGGGTCGATAAAAAAGATGTGCCTGTCACTCCCTAGAATTAACGATAATTTGACGACACTTTCAATATTTTTTATTTATTTTTCCCACACACTTTGACCCCACGCATTTGGTTTTTTTGTTTCCTGTGTCTCTATTCATAGTCCAATCGTAACGTCATGTTCTAGAAGTGACTTCTGGAATCATGGTTTTTATCCTCCCAATTCACAATGTTTTCTAAACGATATTTTTTTTAATTCCATGAAATTTTGTAAAAAAACAAAACAAAATGCGCGGGGTCAAAGTGCGCAGCAAAAATAAATAGATAATATTTTGAAGTCGTCTTCAAATTATCTTTAATTCTGACGCATATTTTTTTGTATGGGGTGCGACTCCCGGTCTAACGTATATCATCCGGTTCAAGTGTAAAGACTTAAAAAAATGTCGCACGGTGTTATGCACAAGGATTTAATTTGAAAGTCTACTGCCAATAAAATATAGTTCAATCTTAAAATTATACTATTTTATTTATAAATAAAATTTTACTTTATTTATAAATAAAAAATTATAAACAAAATTTTATTTTATTTATTAATAAACTACCTGAAAATGTCCAACAGGTCAGAATAATTTTGGTCTAAATTTCCAAATTCAAATTCAATTTTTTTTACTTTTAAACTCAATTCAAACTGTTGAAAACAAAAAATAAAAATCTCATAATTATTAAAATGGGGAAAATAAATCCCATAAAAATGATTTTTTAGAAAAATGATCGCCATACGTTAATTTCGATCGAGGATTAGAAGACAAAAAGATTATTTGTATATCCGACAGGTCTCAATAATATTTTTTTCATTACAAAAAAGAAGTTGCAATCGTGTTACTTTTTAAAAGCAGTTTTTGTTCTACCTCATATGAAAATTCCCAAAACGGGGAAAATAAATCCAAAAATTTTATTTTTTAGGAATTCCTTAATTTCGATCGATGATTTGAAGACAAAATGATTATTTTTATTTCCGACAGGTTTTTATTTCCGGCCCAAAAATTTGTTGGTAAAATTGAAGTTTATCATTTCGAAAACTCAACTCAAACTGATACCTCATATAAAAATTCCACAATTCCCAAAATGGGAACAATAAATCCCAAAAATTAGATTTTTTTTAGACAAATAACCGTCATACGTTAATTTCGATCGAGGATTAGAAGGCAAAATGAAAATAATCTTTTTTACTTTTGACAGGACAAAATAATAACGACCTAGAATATTTTTTACTCAAAATTGAACTACAGGGTGATTCACATTTAAGTCTGTTTTTTTTTTCGAAAACTCAACTCAAACTGTTTTTGAAAACAAAAATAAATTGCAATGGTGTTACTTTAAAAAAAACGATTTTTCTGATATCCTATATAAAATCTCACAATTCCCAAAACGGGGAAAATAAATCCCAAAAATTAATTTTTTTACAAAAATAAGTGACATTCGTTCGAGGATTGGAAGACAACGAAATTACATTCTGCTGCTGCACTGTCCAACATATAAAGACTTTACGATTGGAAAATTATAGTCCAGCTGGTCTGTGTTTCTTTTTTGACAGTGGGTCAAAGTTTTCATTTTTTTGGTTAAAGGTAGCATTATATAGGGTCCGCCAAAGAACTTTTTTTCAAAATACTATAAAAAAACTTCTGAATATTTTCTCAAATTTCTTTTTTTATTTGAAAGTACAATCCATCCGGTTAATAATGGAAAATAATTTCATTCAAATGGCTGCTGAGGGCACCCCGAAAAAAACGTTTGATGGCGGACTATACTAAGTGAAAAAATGTTGTAAATTAATGTCTGAGATAATTTCTTATTGTCAGAGGTATATTGTGGAATTTTATGAGGACAAGTTTTGTGCAATTTTTGTGGATCTTAACACTCTTCATCCTCTCTTTGTGGTTTAATTTGGCCCTTTTTTGAGAAAATCAAAAAAAGTATATTTAAATTAAACTTAAATTTCAGTGCGGGTCACCAAAGACAACAAAGATGTAAATAAAAATCTTCATGCTTAAATAGCAAAATTACACGCCAACTAATATGAAAAAATGCTAAGGTTAAAATTCGTCCATGTGTTTTTTGAAGATCGATCTTTTTTTGACCAAAAATTAGGCATTTCTGTAGAGCACGATAAACAAAATATACAAATTGCATATTTTTTTCCTCGGGATATATGGGTAAAATAATTTGTATGCCGGACATTTTTGTTTTGTAATAAAAAATTTATTTTTTTTTTTAGAAAAACAAATTTACAATTGGACATTATCTACAATTTGAGATATTTTAATGAAATTTTAGGAATAATTGCAGAATTTTTGCAGTTTTGTCCAACAAATTCCCCGAGTGGGAAAATATATTGAAAATTTGGTTTTTGTTTACTAAAATTGGTCGCTAATTCTTTATTTACCGCAGGGTATTATGTAGAAAAATGTATCTACGAAAATAAAGTGTTACTAATTTTCGCAGTTTTTCCTGCAAAATACCCAAATCCCCAGAGTGCCGAAAATATGTTCCAAAATTTGGGTTTTTTATTAAGTTTTTCTTCACTTAGCGCAGGAATGTGGTAATACTTTTTGAGTAAAAAATATACTAAAAATTTTCTAATCGCTGCTTGGCGATTTGAGTATTTTTAAAAAATTAACAATTTTGGAGTGAACCTACTGAGGAGGTCCGTTGGCCAAAATGATTCAAGAAGAATATTAAACGCTTCTAAATTAAACCTCCTTTACACACCTCCTTTAATCACAGAATTTTTCACTTGTAGGGCAAAAGAAAAAAGCAGAGTTACAAGCCGAACCAGAATTATCGGCGGCGGCGGCGCTACCCAAAATGGGTCAAATCAAAATACAATCATTCAACTTTCTATAGACGTCATCATGTAGTGAGATCCCAAATTCAAAGAAAGATCCATATATATCACAGTAGTTGGTTGTCTAAGTCTTTTGTCTTCGTAAATTTCGTCTTCAACCACGGCGGCGTGGTTGAAGTCGATATGAGCCGATGAAATCGGCGGCGTGTTTGAAGTCGATGTGAGCCGATGAAATCAGAGGCGGCGCGGCTCATGCAGAAACATGCGGCTGCGGCTTGTCGGCTTAAAATCGGTCGGCTTGTATCTCTGGAAAAAAGTTTATAATGTTTACGCCTTTTTGAAATAAGTGAAAAATCGTATCCTTTTTGGATGTTTTGTCGTTAGAAGCGTATAACTTCTCACTCAATTAATATATATTTTTTAAATTTTAGTTTATTTAAAATTTTAGAGCAAACCAACAGTTCAAACAGTTTTAAATTCGAGCAAATGAAGAGATCACAATGTTTAAAACACGAAACTAAACTCGCCAAAAAATATGTTTTTTTGCCAGTCAGATATCACTTAAAGTAATTAAGGTTTGGAGTGGACCTACCGGGGAGGTCCGTTGGCCAAAATGAATCAAAAAGAACATTAAACGCTTCTAACTAAAGCCGTCTTTACGACAAATCACAGAAATTTGCACTTGTTGGAAGAAAGAAAAACGTTACTAGCGAAATAATATTGTCACCTTTAAAAAAAAAAAAAACGTTAAAAATCTTATCCTTTTTGGGCGTTTTGTCATTGAATTAATATATTTATTGAAATTTCTTCAGAATATCTCATTCCGTTCAAAAGTTACTGAATTAATTTCAAAAAAAGATGTGGAACCACTGTGTGATTTTAACAACTCTAACCCCAATTTTAGCCTTTTTTTGCAGATCTTTAACTCAGTGTAATTGTTTTTATTAATGCAATTCGTAATTTAGGTACAGCAAATCACTACAACTAGCAAACATATCTCAATAAATCTTCGCTTTTAATTAAATTTGCCAAAATAAAACATCTTTGCCAGTCATCGTCTTTTTTCGATTCAACGCATACCTTCAAAATTATTCAAATAATGATTCAAATGACTTTTCACCTTTTTGTACCACCCAAGAAAACAAATAAAAAATAAAATTAAACAAAAGGTGAACTAGACAAAACATGGAGTCAAAAGGGAAGACTAAAGTTTAAAACAAAGCAGCAGTCTAGACAATAGTCTTGTGGAAATACTACATTAAAGGGTTTAAATACCAAGTGTGTCATTCCGTTTTCTATAACTACAGAAAGTATATATATTTTAAGATAATGATGGTTGAACGTTAATGTTTCTAAACGGAATCTATTTTTAATGGCAAAAATAGGCCCACCTGAACCCCCTCCGGCCTAATAACAGTTGCGGCCCCGAGTTGCGTTTGTGTCTTAAGTCTTTTGTTTAGTCAATAGTTTTTCGAAAGAATGTTTTTGTGATTAAACTCGAGCCACATCTACAAGTTGTTCCATATTCACAAGAAAAAAAACATGAATGAACGAATGATAACGAACTACAAATGCTCGTGTCTTAAGTCTTTTGTTGGCAAAAGGTTATAATTAATGCGTTATCTGTATCTATTTAGTATCATGATGGAGATGACGATGATGATGTTTTCGTTTAATATGTCGGGGTTTGTATTGAGTTCTTCCGTTTAAAAAGTCAACGACTATCAAATATGTCTGAAACATTCGTCGAATGTAATTATGTGAAACCACAGTGGAGACAGAGAGTTAATGTTCTCAAAGTCTATCGCATAACTAGGCTATGGAGCCTTGTTTCTGGGCCATAGATGCATTCTGTAGGCATGTATTCTTATCTTGTAATGTAATGGAATCATTTCATATTATTTACCCCATACTTAAAGTTTATTTGAAAATACTAGTTTTTTATTTTCCAACTAACTCGAAATGAAAATGTTTTCCAAGTGCCTCAAGCATTTTGTTTCGAATTTTTGTTGTTATTACCATGACTGAGAGTGGCAGTAGAGCGTTAAATTGCTTACATTTTTCATTCAATTTAAATGAGTTAATGCCATTGTCGGATATGATACTGAGCTCTACACGGATGGCTCCAAATTGTGGGTTGTGGAAGTTGGCAGCATATTCAATGCTTCCTCGCGGAAGTTGTGGCAATTGAGGGAGCGAATACAATAAACTTTCCTCTTTAGACCTTATGGTATTTATCTATACTACTCAAGAGAAGTTATGTTCGATTTATATTTTTCTATAGATTTGAGATTTTTTTGAGAGATCACACTTTATCCTCTACGAACTATATTTAAGATGCTATGGCGAAATCAAATTTTCGAAAGAATTTTACATTTTTTGTCAGATCACAAACCAAATTTAATAAGTGATAACTGGTATAAGTTTTGGCTACAGGATCAGTCACATAAATTAACCTGAGAGAGTATAAATGCTAGAAATCGAAAATTAAAATATATCATTTCTTGTCCATATGAAGGTACTGCACATAATCCATGTAGCTTTGTTTTCTTTGAATGCATTTCAAGGGATTTCTCGGCCAAGCAGAAAATATTGGCATAGTTAAATCGGAACAGGTTGGAGATGTGAAAATCCCGAGTTTAAGAGCAAATTTCTTGTTTAAAGAAAATTATTTTTGATGAGAAAATGTGATGACATTTATTTGAAACTTTTAATTAATAAAAATAAATTCTACAAAATAACAATATTTGACAATAAAATCAAAAAATATAACTAAGACGTCTCGCCATTTTTTAAATAATATTGATTTTGTTACAGTCGTTCTTGAACATGAATCTGTTCTCGGAAATTGTCCATCTTAAAATTAATAAAAAATAAATAAAATTAAATAAACAAATACAATAACAAAATTAGAATAAATAAAAATTAAAATTATTAAAATAAACAAATAAAATAAGTAAACAAATAACAAACAAAAATTAAAAGAAATAAGAAAATATTTATTAAAATTTAATAAATATTTAATTAATAAAATTTAATATATAGATAAAATAAATAAAAATAAGTTAAATACAAAAATCATTTAGATATCATAAATAAAATAAAAAAATATATAATAATAAAAAAAAAACAAAAAAATAACACTAATAATAAATAAATCTCATAAAATAAATGGAAATGTAAAATAAATACAAGAAATTAATGACAAGTAAAATATATAAAACAAAAAAATAAATATCTATTAAGATAAAAAATAAAAGAAACAAAGAATATATAAAAAATATATAAACCATAAAATAATATAAATAAAGTATATAAATATAATAAACCAAATAAGTAAATAAGGGAAATAAAAAAATGAAACAGATAAAATAAATAAAACATTTAAAAAATAAGTAAATACACGTGAAATAAATAAAATAAGCAAAAAATAAACAAAAAAAAACAAATAAAATATACAAAATTAGTCCAATAAACAAAATAATAAATAATAAAAAATAAAAAAATAATAAAAACGAATAAAAAATAAAATAAACAAATCGAATAAAGTAAGTAAAATAAATATTTTTTAATATAAATAAATAATTATAATAAACAAAAAATTAATAAAACAAATAAAGTATATAACAATAAGTGAAATAAGTAAAATAAACTTTATTTTTTTATAAAATAGCAAAAAAAGATACAAAATAAACAAAATATAAATAAAAAATAAATAAAATAAAAATAATAAATAAAATAAAAAAATAAAATTATATACAAAAAATAAAATAAATAAAAAACTAAAATAAATAAAACAAATAAAATAAACAGAAAATAAAAAATAAATAAAATAAAAATTGCTGTTTTTATTTTTTATAAAATAAAAAGAAAAACAAAAAAATAGTCAATATATAAATATATTATAAATATACGAAAAATAAAATAAATAACAAATTAAAACAAATAAAATAAGCAAGAAATAAATAAAGTAAATAAAATAGACTTTGTTATTTTAATTTTTTATAAAATAAATGAAAAATTCAATTAAGTAAAGGAAATGAAATAAATAAAGTAAATAAAATAAGTTGAATAAACTTTATTTTTATTTTTATAAAATAAATAAACATTTAAAATAAATAAAACACACAAAATAAAGAAAATAAACTAAATACAAAATAAATAAAACAAACAAAATTTACAAAATAAGTGAAATCAACAAAAAGATAAAATAATAATAAATACAAATTTAAAAATTAAAAATAAAATAAATAAAACGACTAAATAAAACAAATATTTATAAAAATAAGTAAATAAAATACGTAAAATAAACTTTCTTATGTTTATTCTATTAAAATAAAATAAATTAAAATAAACAAAATATAAAAATATACAAAAAATAAAATAATTAAAAAATTCAAATAAATAATAAATTAAGTAAGTAAAATAAGCTTTGTTATATTATTTTTATAAAGTAAATGAAAAGTAAAATAAATAAAATAATATAAATAAAGAAAATAATATGAATAAAACACGTAAATAAAGTAAGTAAAATAAATACTAGAGATATAATAAATAAAACAAGTAAAACAAACAAAAATGTAAATAAAAGAAATGTAATAAATCGGAAAAAATACTATAATGAATAACAAATAAATAGAGTAAATAAGTGTAATAAGTAAAATAAACAAAAAAATGAAATAAAAAGTATAGAAAAAATAAAATAACTTTATTTGTCATTTTTATTTTTAAAAAATAAAAAATAAGATAAATAAAATACATAAATCAAACAAAAACTAAAATAAATACAAGAAATAAAATTTACAAAATAAACTAAAATAAAATAAATCAAATAAATAAAACGAATAAAATAAATAAAACAACTACAACAAATAAAATAATAATTGTTGTTTTTATTTTTCAAAAATAAGATGTAAAACAAAAAATAAGCAATATATAATAAATATAAGAAAAATTAACATAAATAAGATAATAAAAAAAAAACAAGAAATAAATACAGTAAATAAAAAATGTTGTTATTTTTATTTTTTATAAAAAAATTAAATTTAATAAAGGAAATGAAATGAAATAAATAAAGTAAATAAAATAAGTAAAATAAACTTTATTTTTTTAATAAATAAACAAATAAAATAAATGAATCACATAAAATTAACAAAAATAAAAATAAACTAAATATAAAATAAATAAAAAATAAAACAAATAAGTAAAATCAACTAAAAGATAAAATAAAATAAATAAATAAATAAAACGAATAAATTAAATAAAACAAATATTTATAATAATAGGTAAATAAAATAAGTAAAATGAACCTTCCTATTTTTACTTTTTTTTTAAATAAAAAATTTAAAATAAACAAAATATAAAAATATACAAAAAATAAAATAAACAAAAAATTAAAGTAAATAAAAATAATAAATAAAGTTAGTAAAATAAACTTTGATATTTTTATTTTTCTAAAATAAATAAAGGAAATAATATGAATAAAACACATAATATAAATAAAAGAAGTAAAATAAATACAATAAATAAAACAAACAAAAAAATATAAAATAAATATAATAGATAAAATAAATAATAGTATAATAAATAAAATAAAATAAATAATATAAGTAGAGTAAATAAATGTAATAAGTGAAATAAATAATATACAAAAAAATAAAATAAATTTGTCATTTTTATTTTTTATTTTTTTTAAATAAAAAATAAAATAATAAAACAAACAAAAACTAAAATAAAAATAAATAAAGGAAATAAAATATATAAAATAAATACAAGAAATGCAATACATATAATAAATAAATCAAATAAATAAAACGAATAAACAAATATATAAAGAAAACAAAAAACTTAAGTAAACTTTTTCATTTTTATTCTTTATTTTTTATAAAAAATGAAAGAAATAAGTAAATAAAACACATAAAATGAATACAAGAAATAAAGTAAATAAACAAACCTAAAATAAATCAAATAAATAAATTATATAAATAAAACAAAGAATAAGTAAAATAAATACAAGAAATAAATTTATAAAATAAAAAAATTCAACTAAATCATGCAATAAAATAATTTAAAAAACAAAGTTAGAACTTTCGTTTTCATCAAGAGAAGTCGTAGTTTCCTATGGAGCCAATGCAATTGAAACTTATCGGTGATTAATATATCTGTTTTATCTGCTAACAAATAGTTTAATTATTTTGCATCACATTAATAATACCACAAAAAAGTTCTGATACCATTTGGAGCATGCCAAATCACGGTTTCACATTCGTAGTTATCTTATTTGAAAAATTCTCAATGTTCGCATACAATAAGATTGTTTTTGAAGCTTCTTAGATTGACACTCCAATTAGAAAATGTCATGTTACGCGCTAAGTCTTAGAGTATTTGGTCGATAGTAAACATTTTCATTTTTGGAATTTTGGCATTTTCGAGTTATTGCATTGTTTTTTTTTAAGAATAAAAACATCAGTATAGTAAGACTAAACTGGAGGAAATTTAATGCAATTTATTATTTTTATTAAAAAATATACCAAAAAAATCAATTTTCTGTCAACTATGCTCGAATACTTTCAGTCAATGTTGCCAATTGGTTTCACTTTGTTGCAGCAATGATATCAATTAATCGCCATTAATGCTTTCTTTGACAACTTGCTAGAATAGCAAACAGACCAAATGTGGTTCGAACAGCTAAAAATATCTCGAACATGATAAAACAACAACAGAATATAATCTCAATCACGATACGGGGTGATATTCTGTGTTTCGACATAACAAAAGACTTAAGACACAAACTCGTTTGGGTCGTTGTCGTCGCTGCAATTGCAGGCCAAAGTGATCACAACAAAGATACAAGAAAGCTTGTTTCACCATTTTGAACTAAACTAGGCTTTCTCTAATGCAAGACATTTCTTTTTTTCTACTTCTTCAGCCGGTAAATATTTTGCAGAGAGAACTCGGGGCTATCTCTGTTTTTTCTTATCACTCCAAAAATATTTTTGCAACACTCTCTGTTTTGTTTTCTTTGCAACTTAACAAATCTATTATAAGTTATTGTGTGATTTTGTTTTGGGCTGTTTATTCACTTGTCTCATGGGCCTGTCAACTTCTTTTTTCGCATTTTTTCTCAACTGTTTCCGCATTGTTTTGATGTATAAAATTTCAAAATTCAATTCAATTATATGGCGCCTACCTTTGTGTTTGTTTTTAAAAAGAAATCATTAATATTTCATCTTTTGCGATCATAGACCATAGACAAGACAATAAAACAAATAAACAAACATTGTGTTGGTATTAAAGGTTCATAAAATGTTGGCTAATGATTGTGTTTATGCCGTGGATGATAATGATGTTGTTGGTTTATTAAATAATTGATTTACGAAAAAAATGTAAATGAAAGCCGAAAATAAATAAGGTTGTATTATAGGGGTGTCACAAACGACAAAATAAAATAAAAAGAAACAGCTGCTAATGGTATATACCCCCCGAAAAATTAGGTAAAGCCCGAAAGTCATAAAAAAGTGCCAAATTAGAAAAGAATAGAGAATTTTTTAATAAAGTTTTTTGTTAAAAAAATCCTAAATTACCTGGAATCATCGCCTAATTAAGAAAAAAATTCCTATATTAAAAAATATTTCGGAAAAGCTTATAAACAAATCAATAAATCTTAAATCACCTGAAATAATCGCCAATATCACAAAAAATAAACAATCCTAAACAATTTAAACGATCTCCAAACCCTTGTTTCACCATAAAATTATTCTCATGAAATTTGAATCATTTCTGAGGTATCTTTGGGAATTTCCAACACGAAAAAAAGATTACACTGTGCGACACACAGTGGAATATTTTCAAACAAACTGTGATAAAAATTAGAAGGAATAGACTCTTCCTTAGACTAATCTCTAAATTGACCACAAGTTTGGTTTTCTTTCATGTATATGAGTCAACACCTTCTTAGTCATCATGTAAATTTTTTCATTTTTATTTTTTTTTATTTTTTCCACGTTTTTTTATTTAAACAAATATTCATAGAATTCATGAACATAAAATGCCCAGGTGTTAAAAAAGTTTAACTTGACTTAACTTTTTGTGCCAACAACACCCCAACAAATTAATTCATTCACCTATGCTATGCACTCTGCTAATTTATGGTGATTTTTCGCATTTGACATGTCATTTAAATTGAAATCGAGATAAATGTCAAATATATGCCAACAGTTTAACATAAATTATATATTATTTATGGTGTTTTAAGCAAATTAATTGCTGATATATTTTATGTTTGAAAAAGAAGTTTTCTTCTAAACAAAAAAAGCAAAGTTCATAGAAAAAGAAGAAGACCGGTGGCTTTTTAGTGCAAATATACAAAAACGTTGTTTTAATAAATGGTTTTTTGTCGAGAAAATTGCCCTGCTTTAAACAAAATCCAATATAATTGCAGCATTTCATGCATTCAAATCACAAACTTATCAACGTTTGTGTCTTAAGTCTTTTGTTTCACACATTATTCACACAACTCATCTTTATCTTAATCATCATCAACATTGTCCCAGGTCAGTGTTGTGAACATGAAATAAAGATAGATAAAAACCTCATCTCTCTTGTTTGTTGTTTTGCATAGAAATGATGACTTCGTTTTCAATTTGATTTTTGAATTTTGATAAATTAATTCAAACATTCATTCAAGCAAGTGTTGTTTGAGTGGAAACTATAAAACATATTTAAAATCAGAGTTATTTGGAAATTATGCAGAAGTGTTGTTGAGAGGGGTTTTTTCTATGTCATAAAAAATAAATATTTTGTGTCCAAGCCAAAAAAAAATATTTTTGTATTCATAAAATCATAAATTCGTAAAATCAACACAAAATATTATCTATGGAAAATTTTTTTATAAAAAATAATACCAAAATATAAATTTTCGTCGTAGACACCTTAATATTTGTGCTTGGACCATAACTTCTTCATTTATCCATAGATTAGCTTTATCTAGGTCTGGTTTTATACTTTAAGATATTATAAAGCTAAACTAAAATATTACTTTTTCTAATTTTTGAACGTATTTTTCGCGCTATTTAAACATAAATTAAAAAAATTATATTTCAAAAATCGTTTGTTTCCAACTTCTACATTTATCCATCAATTTTTTACATATAAACATTGTTTTTTGCTTTAGAATGTTAGCTATTAAAAATAAAACAAAATACCTTCTTCCGACTTTTTTTTTCTATTTTTTATGATTTTTTTTTTCGTGACAGCAAAAATATATTTTTTTTTCGAAAAAAAAAATATTTTTTCCCAATTTTTGAAGACTGTTGCTAAACCACTATTTATATGTGACTAACATTGCGAAATACACAATGTGTATATCCATCATGAGTAGCTTTAATTTAACATATTACCGGGTGTTATCGGACTTATATTTCCTAGATCAGAGTAGAAATAGTTAATGTACCTTCGTCGAAAATTGCAATTTTAGTAAAAAAAAAAGAAAGAAAAAATTACCATTTTTTTTCAATATCGTTTTCGAAATGTAATGAGGTAGAATGTTTAGTGTAATAAAGAAGCAAAATTGAATGAAGTCACAGTTACACAAAAATAGGCTCCAATAACACTATGCAACAAAATTTTTTATATAATTTATATACATATAATATTTTATGGCGTATATTGATTTTATAAACTCGCAAAAAAAAACGAAAAATTGTATGAATAAATAATGAATAAAATATTTTAATATTTTCCCACTCTGATTTTGGAAATATAAGTCCGATAACATCAGCTTACATGCCTAATTAAAAGTAATTACAATGGCTAAATATGTAGGCCATTTTATAGGCCGGTCAATATTTCCCCTCTTTTTCACATTCTTATGATGAATCGCCACAGCAAAATTCGTAATCCTTACATTTTAAGTATAACATGTGTTCAGCAATATTACTTAAAACACTACGAGGAACCTTTTTGTGAAACATATTAACCCTCTTACTCCTCAATAAAGGGGTCTTCTTTGTTCCCTTTCTATTTTGTCTTAATAAACTCGAAAATTATATAAAAATTATGGATTTTTTTTTAATTTTTATTTAAATTCCATATTATATGTTATATGAAAAATCATAAAATAGAAAAAATAATATTTTTTAATATCTAACATTCTAACGCAGAAAATAATGTCTTTATGAAAAAGATCTATGGCTAGAAGTAGAAGTTATGGCGCTCTTTGTGGAAGCCATGATATTTGGTTAAATAGTGCTAAAAAGCCCTTTGTAAATTAAATAACCGAATACTTATTTTGTGGAAGCGCTATATATAACATTTTATAATGTAGTGTATATCATAAGAATATTTTGAATATATTCCATAAGAATATTTTGAATAAGAATGTAAGAATAAGAATATTTTGACTTTATTTATTGAAAACAAAAATTTCAAAAAAAAAACTTTTTTTGCTGGCACGAAGAAAACCATAAAAATTAGAAAAAAATAAATAAAAAAATATAGTATTATTTATTTTAATAGCTAACATCCTAACGCAGAAAACAGTGTCTTTATTAAGAAGATATATGGATAGAAGTAGAAGTTGTGACTCTCTTTATGGACTCAAAAGATTTTTAAAAAATAATGATTTTCTAAATGTTTGGTTAAATAGTGCAAAAAATAAATAACATAGTATTTTGCTTTATTTTATAATAGTTGGGAACTTAGCGGAAAAAACAAGAACTATTTGAGGAAAATCTATAGATAAATGTCGAAGTTATGGCTCTTATAATACTAATACTGATCTTCTTCAATTTAAACAAAAACTTCGTAAAAATGTCACTCTATGTTTTCGCGTGCTTCTACAAAAAGGATCATAACTTCTACAGTTTGTTATAGATTTTCTTTAAATATGACTTGTTTGCTTTGTTAAGATCCCTGCTAAAAATAAATATTCTGTTACTGTTACTTCTATTTTACCACAAATTGAGAAAATAATGATTTTTGTAAACGTTCTTTTGTGTCTTCATAGAGGTTCATAACTTATACATTTATATTACATAAAGACAGTGTTTTCTTCCTTGGGATGCTAGCTATTAAAAAATAAATCAAAAAAATTTTTATGATTTTTTCTTCTATTTTTTATGTGGTTTTTCCAAAAAAAAAAAAAACAAAATAAAAAATCAAGATTTTTTAAACTGTAGAAATTCATAGATTTTTTTTAAATAGGCCTTGTTTTCTTCTTTAAGAGCCCAGCTAAAAATAAATATTATGCTATTTAATTTAAAAAGGGCTTGTTCGCTCTTTAACCACAAATTTTGATGATTTTTAAAACATTGTGTCTTCAAAGAGTGTCATAACTTCTACCTTTATCCACTGATCTTTTACATAAAGACATTGTTTTCTTCCTTGAGATGCTACCTACTAAAAAATAAATCAAATTATTATTTGTGATTTTATTTCTATTTTTTTGGGACTTTAGTGCCAGCAAAACATCTTCTCAGCAATAACTCTTGGGTTTTCCGAGCCCCAGATGCGACAATTTTGCTTGTTGACGTTGCCACCGAGGTGGAAATGGGCCTCAGCAGTCAAGATGATTTTTCGATGGAATTTCGGAGCATTTTCATTCATGAATTTTAATAATTTCAATGCGTTGTTGAAGCGTGTATCGTTCCATTTTTAGTAATGGCGTACTTGTCAAATGTTTTTTTTTTTTTTTCTCAAAAAAATATTTTCCAGAAAAATTGTTGCTGTGGAAAAATCGAATTCACAACATTTTAAATCATTACAATTGCCCTTAATTGGATATATAAGCTGATTTATATATCCAAAGTGAAAGTATAAATATTAATATTTACATATTTATTTATATAATTTTTTTATTTCAAAAAGGATATATTTTTCAAATATTTCTTACAAACAAACTTTATTTGACGCGATCACAGTTTTGGCGCCATAATAAAGCCAAGAAACCACATTTTCTAATAATACCAATTTGAGTGAAAAATCTCTTAGAGTGTGTGAGAAATAGTTGGACAAAGTCAAAAAAAGAAATTTCGTTTTTTTTTTAATTTCCTAAATCTGAAATCTGTATTACGAAGAAAATTAAATTTTGTCTGCGCCTTTTGAACAAATACGCAAAAATAGGTCAAAAAGCATAAAAACAAAATATAAAAAAATTTAATTTTCTTTTAAACCGAAAAATATGTAAAGTAGTCAACTTAATATCTCAAAATAATCATAATCCTTTTGGGTCATTGTCGAATTTCAGTTTTTTTTACAAAACTGAAAAATGTTTATTGAACAAAAGTTATAGAATTTCTGAACCACTGTTCGGCACACTTATATTAGAGCTCATCGCTTTGGGTTGGGTTGACTTATATTATAATGAAAGTTTTTTCTATTTTTATTAACTATCTTTTACGTAGTTTTCGTCTATCAAAATTGCATTTTATGATTTAGGACTTTGGTTATACTGACGAATGTACAATTGCCAAAACATTCCAATTAATGATTGAACTTCTAATTATCTTTTAGGATATGAAATAAATTTCTCAAATCTTATATTATACCGAGCATTTAGACTAGTCTAGCGCTTTGTGATTTTACTACTCATAGCATCTCGCACGTTTCATCTGCTCCGGTCATCGCAAATTTTTCAGTTAGCAATAGTGTGGACCTTCAAAATTAGTATACATTCTAAATGATTCAATAAATTTTCCTTGAAAAACTACACGTCATTTTTTTTGTCTCATTTTCCTAAACCTCATCGTAAATATTCCCATAAATCTTCCATTGTTTGAAATTAGTTCATGTTATTGACTAGTATACACCTCTGTTAAACATACACTGTCTATTAAACACAAATTGTATTACATTCAAGTTAATAAAATTCAGGTTTTCACCTGATCCGCTTAGCCGTATAAATATTTAAATTGGGAATTGGGAATATGGTAATTTAATATACTACATATAAATGATAATAAAGGTAGACACTCACAACATTCCAAAATGATTCCATCTAAACAATGTAAAAGACGTTAAAACCCTTGGTAAAACCGAAGGCTTAATAAATTTTGCGATCATCAAATGTGTCATTGTCTTTGGTTTGAGTGTGATTGAAATGGATCCATATTTAAAAAATACAGACAAAAGATAAACGCCATTCGTCAGAGCCCATAAAGTTATTAAATGAAATCAATAAATTAATTGACATTGACTTAAATTGAGTTAAATTGTGTTAATTGTAAAAACAAAATGTTCATGACACAAAGCCCCGGCACAATATCGCTGGCCTTCTTGTTAATTTAAATTCCCACAGAATTTGCAGCAAAAATCCAAAATTAATGCAGTTTTTTTTTGTTTGACTGGAAAGTTCCAGAAATTGAGACGTTTTAAAATGTCTTTAAAATTCGCCTATTCCGATTTTTTAAACGTTCTTTTGTGTTTTCATAGAGGTTCATAACTTATACATTTATATTACATAAAGACAGTGTTTTCTTCCTTGGGATGCTAGCTATTAAAAAATAAATCAAAATTATTTTTATGATTTTTTCTTCTATTTTTTATGTGGGTTTTCGTGTCAGCAAAAAATATTTTTTCCCACAAAAAAAAATAAAAAATCATGTTTTTATTATTAATTTTGAGAAAATAAATTTATTTTTTATTTTTGAGAAAATAAATTTATTTTTTATTTTTGAGCAAATAAATTTGAAACTCTCTATTCCAGTACCATAAATGCAACTTTAGAGGCACCTTTTCATAAACCAAAGTTCTTGTTTTAGTTGTTTTTTTTAATGGAATACAGTCGAACTCCAGCCATATCAAGATCAAGTTTTTTTCTTTTTTTCTTTTTTTCTTTTTCTTTTTTTTTTCTTACGAAGGATGGAATTTTGGATTTTGGTAATGGAACCACTCTCAACTATACACACTTTGTCCCTAGACTTCATATTTCGTACCGTATGGGTAGAGGTATAACTCATCAGTGTAACTTCTGTATAGAGTGCTTGTAAAGTAAAGATTGTCGGTCGGAGTAAACGAGAACAGTCAACTGATCATGAGATCTCAGAGAAACAAGATCTTTTCCTTGGTAATGCCTTAAAGAGCTGCTATGTATTAGGCTGGGTCGCGGTCTATACAAATGGAAAAACATATTTTTTTCTGAAGTAATAGACCCTTGGAAGCAATTTAAATATAAATTTGTATTTTTGTATTAGAATAAGTCATTGTTTGTATTCTTGGATATTTCAATTGAATTTTGAGATGATTCAGCTAAAGACTCATCTTAAATACATTTTGAAAAATATATCATACCTTTCGAATGATGCCTAAATGAAGAAAAATCGAACGAAAAATAAAATCACTGACTCTCTTTTTATTGTGAAATAATTTTCGCAGTCAAAATTTTCAATCTCTTTTTACAAAAGTGAGCTCTGCAGCGTCAATTTCCTTACAATGTTCAACATTTAGGCATCATTTGAAAAGTCTTCACAGCAGCTATTTATTTATTACAAAATACAACTACCAAATACGAAAAAATACACAAAAAAAACTATAGTTGTGGGTCAATTTGTTTAAAGAAATTTGTAGCGATCCAGCTAAAACTACAGAATGTACAACGCATTAACATCTGAATTACCAGGCAATGACCTCCATTACCGTCTGCAATACCAAGTAATGAGTACCCATTACCGCCTGCTATACCAGGTAAACACTACTCATTATCCCTATGATTATTTCTAAGTAATTGACGTGTTTTATTTACAACCAAACGGATTTCCCGCTCACCAATATTTGTACGATAAATTGTCAGGATTTTAGAATTTTAAGAATTGTGTTTCAGCGAGTTCATAGTGACATTAGCCAGCATTACTTTAATAAAGCTGTTCAGGTTTAAATTTGGCATTGACTGTTTACTGAAAAATAATAAATAACAGAAGAGCTAATATAAATATTAAACAAAAAAGGAATGCACTGAAATTCATATATTTTTTCAAAAAGGATTTTCTTTTAAATGTTTATTACAAACAAACTATATTTGGGACAAACACAGAAGGAACAAAACAAGCAGAGTGTAAAAGCTCTTAAAAGGCGTGAGAATCAGTTTGACAAAATCGGAATAAAAATAATTGAAGAAGGAAAAATCTGCAGTACGAAATAAAACTTACCCTATTGCCCGACAGTCAATGTTATTAAATCTAAATTTAGTGTTTGGTTTTTTAATTAACTCAAAAATATTTTCTAGATCGAAAGTTATTGATTTTGATTCTAATAGAATTTAAATCAGAACCTCTGTGCCACGTGGATCTGTGCAGGCCCAAGTATATTATACACCACGAGCATTTCTAGACAAAAATCGCCAACAACTAATTATTAAAATGTACGTGATGAATCCCTGGGTCTGGTCAGACCCCAAATATATTATATACCAAGTGTGAATCTAAATATACAATTTTTTATGTCTAGAATTTTTTTATTTCGAAGAATTGGCGATATTTTGATATTCCAAATAGTTGTAATGTGAAAGTGAGTCAAGCCAGAACTAAACTTATATTTTAGAAATGTGTTAAATAAATAAATATATTTCATATGTGAGACATTTGTATTTATATTTATATCATCTTGGTTTTGCCGAAATTTCTACTTTAGAGGGATTGTTTACACGTGGGTCTGGCCAGACCCTAGCATATTATATACCAAGTGTGGATCTAAAAACACAATTTTTGTGCATAGGCATGTTTTTTATTTTTTTATTTACGATTACGAGTCTAGCCAGACCTATATATGATAAATAAATAAAAATATTTCACATGTAAATTATAAATTTGTATTTATATTTATATCATGTAGTTTTTTTTTCGAAGTTTGTACTTTAGAAGGAATTGGAACAAAATGGGGATAAAAATCGTACCAACAAAACAGCTCGCAAATCAATTATTAAAACTAATGTAAGCATGGTGAACTCCTTAGGGTTTGTTTACATGTGGGTCTGGCCAGACGCCAAGTTTATTATAAAGCAAGTGGATCTAAATCTGCATTTTGTGTGCATAGGCATTTTTTAAATTTCGAAGAATTATCGACTTTCTATATTCCAAATAGTGAGTCTAGCCAGACATCTACTTATATCTTAGAAATATGTTAAATAAATAAATTAATTTAATTTATTTAAATATAATATAATTGTTTACATATGAAATTTGCATTTATATCTATATCATTTGTGTTTTTTTTTTTTTTTGAAATTTCTACCTTAGAGGGAATTGGACAAAAGGGGATAAAAATGGTACCAACGAAATGGCTGCAGCTAGAATAAAGAAATTCAGTGTATGCATCACTCAGACTGCGTAGATGCGAATAATTAAAAGATCTTTCGTGCTTTAAAAATAAGAATAGGAAAAACGGGATAAAATAAGTACCAAACAAATGACGGCATCTAAAATAATTGAATTCCTTTGAATCTATAAACGCTGAAGATAACGACAATTTACGAAAATTATACTTTTAAGGGCTAAAAATGGTCCCCACCAAATGACAGTATTCTTTTGACTACGCAGACACCCAAAATAAGATGATTTTTTCAAATTCGTTTTTAGGGTCGATATGACAAGTTAATACCAAACAAACGGCCATAGATAAAATCTTGAAATTGAATAATGGATTTTCGACATTCGCACTTTGACGAAATGGTACCAACCAAACGGCTGTAGCTGGAATCATGATATAGCAATTGTGCAAAAACGGCCCTGAAAGAAAATATTTTCCCTAACGTCGATTGAGAACAACCCTAATATGTAAGGATTTTTTTAGATTGATTGCAGCATTATGTTCGCTTTGTGATTATACATTTCTTTTTTATATATCGCCCCTGAAGAAAAATGATTTTCCCTAACGTCTACTGAGAACATCCCTAATATTTAGGAAAATTTTCTTAATAGATCGCTACCTTATATTCAGGTTTACACTCGACGTCAAAATCTACTCGGGTTGATAGGCTGGACTTGGTGACCCTAAATTAAAAAACAGCCCACTATTGCCTTGTATCTCTTCAGGAGGTGATCAAGCTGTTCGAAATGTAAGCCTTAGCTCAGACAGATGGCATAGGTGCTGGTGAACTATAGGTGGACAGGCCTTGACACGTGCAGCATCACGAATATGGACTGTCAAAAGTAGAAAGATTTAGACAATACATACAAAGAAAAAAAACGTTGCCATCGAACGAAAAGTTAGACAACGGAAATTAAGTTGCAGAATTTGTTTAAATTAAATTTAAAATACAATTTTGACATAAAAGAATGTTTGTGCACATCAGTAGACACAACGTTTACGATAAATGTTTTCATTTGCGGGAAATCTTTCAACTGTTATGGTAAAATTAGTTAATCGTTTGCGACAAAGGAACTATGTTTGCGATAAACAACATCCAAACTCTTTTTTATTTCAGTATTGACGGGGCACTGCGTAATACTTAAAAATAAGTTAGTTTGCAGAATTCGTTTATAAATTTAAATGAAAGAATGTTTGTGCACATCAGTAGACACAACGTTCGCTATAGACGTTTTCGTTTGCGGCAAATGTTTCAACTGTTATGATAAAAGTAGTAGATCGTTTGCGACAAATAAACTATGTTTGCGAAAACGTTTTACATTTAAGTATTGACGGGGAACTGCGTAATATTTACACAAGTCCATATTCTGGGTAACGATTCAAACAACTTCTGTCGAAGCTGTAGGAACGAGGTACCACAATGGACCTCTTCTGGTCTAAGTGAGTCAGATGCTTACATTCGGATTGCCACTAAAATATAAGCCCTAAGAAGGCTCAGGGTCTATTTAGACCCTTTTAAGCTTGTTTACAGTTAAGACCGTCTTACCACCTACATAACATTTCCCAGATTCAGGTGTTTTCCATGGGAAAAAGTGAACAACTGTAGTATTTTATATTCATATTTGCGCCACTTGGGTCTGGCCAGACTCAAAATGTTATATGACAGAAGACTTTATACAAATAAATCTTTTTTTGTCAGCTTAGACTGAGAGGTTTTTATAAATTCAAAGATTTTGAGGAAGTAGACCATACCTATGGGTCTATGCAGACCCCAGCATGTTACTAAAGACACTGCCTTGCAATCATGAATGTAAATCCACAATTTTTCAAATTAAAATGAGATGTTAAAAAGAAAACAAATTGAAAGTCTTCCAAGGAAGTCGACCATAAATGTGGGTCTGGTGAGACCCCAAAATGTTACCAAGTGTTAAGTCAAAAAGAGTGTTCAAATTAAATGGAAATGTTTTTTGAAATAAATACAAATTGAGAGTATGTATGATCGACCAAGGAAATAGACCATAAATATTGGTCTAACCAGACCCCAGCATGTTACCTAAAGACAATTGCTTGCAAACTTGAATTTAAATTTATAATTTTTTTTTTTTCAAATTAAATGGAGATGTTTTTTTTGCAATAAAAACAAATTGAAAGTCTGTATGGCCTGCCAAGCAAATGCACCATAAATGTGGGTCTAACCTGACCCCAGCATGTTACCTAAAGACAGTTACTAGCAAACTTGTATTTAAATTAAATTTTTTTTCAAATTAAATGGAGATGTTTTTGGAAAAAAAAATTGAAAGTCTGTATGGCCTACCAAGGAAATGAACCATTAAAGTGGGTCTAGACAGACCACAACATGTTACCTAAAGACAGTTACTTACAAACATGAATTTAAATCCAAATTTTTTTCAATTGAAAACTAGTTTTTTTTTCGGTGTCACTTTAGGCCTGAATTCTTTGGGCGACCTTTTTTTTAGACCCTTAAACAATTTCCTTGTAATGCTCACCTATATTTCCAATCCATTTTGCTTTTATGCAAGTACAGCGACAACAGCGGTACATCGGAGATTTCCGTCTCATGGCCGCCAGCTTCCAAGAGCAGTACCTTCCAGTGGGGTATTTCCGAGAGACGCGAGGCCAACACCGAACCGGCCGAACCGCCGCCAACGATTATAAAATCATAGACGCGATCGACTTCTTTGACGTTGAACGGGCGATTCTCGGGATCGAACAAATCGTAATTGTAGTAGGCAATGGCGGCTATCAGAAAGGGTATGATGGTCAATTTGCCCACACCGATAATGGCGGTGGCCAGCTTAATGGCCCCGGCTATGGCCAGGCTAAGTTTTGAGGCGCCAATGGCGGCTATGCCGGCGCTGGCGGCCACTGTCGATGCGGAACTAGCCTTGAAGAGCAAGCCGGCCACGGAGGAGGCGGCGGCGCCCAAAGCGGGCACAACAACCATTTTTTTAAAGGGATTATGAGAGTATTCAAAATTTAAGCTGCACAATTTTTGTTAATTTTCAAAATATTGGCAAATTTTTTCTTTATTTTTTTCAATTTCACTTTTTTTTGTATTTTTCGCTCTCTTGTTGTAAATTTATGAATTTCTTCACGTTTTTGATATCTTAACTTTGTTGCACTTTGTTATTTTTCTTTTTTCCTTCTTTTTCCTTTTCTTGGATATTGTTACAACTTTCGTTTAACTTCCATTGTGTGGGGCAACTCAACAACTCAGTGCTGCATTGCTGCTTGTTTTGTGTGTGTTTAAAAGCATTCGCGACACGTTACACGGCAGGGGAGGAAGACGTTAAAACGATTTTAAAGCGTTTTACAAACGGGGAGCCCAGCTACAACAACGTGGGCATGCGCAGCGTCTACCGTATCGCATCAAAGTTTGTCGACAACTGAGTGGGGTTTTGTGTGTTGTGTGGCGATGACTTACAGCAAATTGGCTCAAAACTCTGGCTGGCACTAGACTCAATAATGGTTAAAACTGTGACTGCTCACAATCATAAGCAGGCTGTCTGTCTGTCAGCCAGACCGGCAAACATATGAGCGCTCGTGTTGGCCAAAAACTCAAAGAGACACAAGCACGAAGGCCCGTCTTTGCACATGTAGTGTGTGGCGCATATATGTCTGAGCCATTTTGGCCTTATCTTGGCGCAGCATTATGCTCTTTTGTGGGCCTATATCAGCCTCGTTGATTTTGAGTTTGTTTACTTTTAATATTGAGGCTGATTGCCGTGCACTGTCCGTGGAAAATTAATTAAAAAAATCTCTTTTATTTTGTTTTTTTTTTTTGTACCATTCATTACCTCATCGTATTTAGTTTGCAGTTTGTAGTTTACGTGCTATTTTTAACGTATAATTTTCACAAAATTCCTCGCATCTCTTATGAAGTTTCTATTGCGGTTTGTTTATCTGGCATTACCATGGCGTAAGCTGGAGGTTAACATTCGTCAAATAATGGTAAAATGGTAACACGAACTGGCGAAGACAAGTGAAAGACATCGACGCCATATGCCATAGGCCTACATCCCATTGTGTTGCTGGACTAATATTCATATTGTGGAAAAATACTTTTTCTTATATATTTCTATTCGAAATTCTTCACGAGTATTGTGTAATTTTTCATATTAAAAAAATGAAAATCTCAAGTGAATAGATTTCATTTGTTCTCTTTTTACAATTAATTAATATTTTTGTAGGTAAACAGCAAATTTTCGATCGGAAAATTAATTTTCCCATTAAGAAATTAGACTTATTTATTAAGAAAAAAATATTAAATTAAATTTCTTTCCCAAAAAAAGCGAACGAAACTGTCTCTTAGAAAGTAACACCTTTCCAAAAGTGAAGTGATATTTTTCAATAACAAATTCGAGCTCTATTTCTTGGAAAAAAGTTATAATTTTTTATAAAAACAATAAGTTCTAAAAAATAAATAATAAAAATAAATAATAATATTTCTTTAGAAAAAATAAATACTTAGGTTAGAAATAAAATTTAGGTTAAAAATAAAAATTTAATTTAGAAATTCTCTTGAGAAAAATTAAAATTGGACCTCAAAATAATAAAAATTAATTATAAAATTTAACAAGTAAAAAGGCGTTAAGTTCGGCCGGGCCGAATCTTATATACCCTCCACCACGGCGTGCATTCCATAGAATTACCGGTGGATTACCGCCTGTCGACTTTACAAAGAAGTGAAGTAAGTTTAAATGATGACCTTATAGTACGATTTGGGAGAAATACTCATATTGTGCGAGTCTACGAAGACACAGCCGCTTGCGTGGTACCAATTTTATCCTAATAGTACAAATATCGAAAGATATCTTTATTTTTCGTGTCTACACAGCAATATACACACCGAATTTCACTATTCTAACTGCAACCGTTTAATTGGTACCATTTTTATCCCTTTCGCCCCATTTTCCGCCTAAAAGTACAATTTTCGAACATATCCTTTATGTTTCACGTCTACACAGTCAGATAAATGCATACACCGAATTTCGTGATTTTATCTTCAGCGGTTTGGTTGGTACCATTTTTATCCCCCTTTACCAATTGTACCCCTTAAAAGTACAAATTTCAAAAAATCTCTATATTTTACTTGTCTACGTAACGTACACACCGAATTTCATGTTTCTAGCTATTGACGTATCAAAGGTACTATTTTTATCCCTTTTGTCCCATTTAATCCACTAAAACTTTTTTGTACTTTTTTGTGATTACACGTTACTGGAGGAAGGTACGAAACAAATTTCAAGTGTATAAAATTGGAAATTTTCAAAAAATTGCTTAAATAGTCTAAATATTAGGGATATTATCAGTCCATGTTAGGGAAAAAATTTTCCCTCTGGGCCGATTTTGTCGGGTTTCAATCCCAACGGATCTGCAATCATTAGACATATTTAGGGAAAATTTGAACCTCCTAGCTCATTTCGTTCGGCCTCTATCGTGCTTTCAACAGACAGACGGACATGGCTAAATCGTCTTAGAATTTTACTAGGATACAGAAAATATATACTTTATGGGATCTCCGTGGAATTTTTCAAGGTGTTACAAACGGAATGACAAAGTGAATATATCCCCATCCTGGAATAAAAATACATAAAAAAATATCTTAAGAAATTTAAAAATTTTGTTTAAAAAAAATAAAATAAGCCTATTTTTAGAAATAAGAAAGAATAAATATTCTGTATATAAAAATACATTTATGTAATTGTACAATCCAATTTTTCCAATTTTTTTTGTTTTTTAATATTAAAAATTTAAATATTTATTTTTGGAAATATTTATTTATATATTATCTGTAGAAAAGAATTAGAAATTAGAACTTTTTTTATTATTTGATCGTTTCTTTTCATAGTTTTTGTTGTAACTCTTGAACCTGAGTAAGAGTTACAACAAAAACTGTAAAACATATATTTTAATATTTTTTTAGTTCAGAAAAATGAATATTGTTCCGTGAAAAAAAGTGAAAGGTTTCTTGAAAGAAAAGGTTTCGTTAGAAAAAATTAGAGAAAATTAAAAATTAAAAAAAAATATTTTTTTCTAAAGAACATAATTCGAGCTTTGATTCTTGGAAAGATATATTATTTATATATTTTTTATTGGTTCTTAGAAAAAAATAAATAAAAATAAAAATTTAGTTTGGAAATTTTCTTGAGGAAAATTCAAATTGCTCCTCAAAACAATAAAATATTCCTTTAAAAATTTAAAAATTAATTATAAAATTAAAAAAAAAAAATATATAAAAAAATATTTTTAAAAAATTTAAAAATTTTGCTAGCAAAAAAAAAAATAAAATAAAAAATTTCTTTAGATTATTTTTTTTTTTATTTCTGTATAAATAAAAGCAAAGTTTTCCTGTAAAAGGAATAAATATTCTTTATATAAAAATACATTATTAATAATAATTTGAATATTTTTTAAATAAAAAAATTCGTTACAATTTTGTAATAATTTAAAACAGGACACAACAAAATATTTCGTTAGGAATTTTTTTATTTTTTAGAGAGAATTAAAAAAATTTCAACATTTTTAAAATATACATAGTTTTACAATTAAGTAAAACATATAATATAATTGTATAATTGAAAAAAGTTTAATTATTAGAATATTTTTTAAATAAAAAAATTCGTTAGAATTTTGTAATAATTAAAAAAATGATTTAACAAAGTATTTCGTTAGAAACAAAATATATAATATAATTGTAAAATCTATAATAATTTCACAATTCAATTCTGTTTGAAGAAATTTTTCGCGTATGAAAAAACATATTTGAATATACAATATAAAAAAAATTTCTGTAGAAGTTTTGAAAAATATGTTTCCCTAAGAAAAATAATAAAGTTTTGTTACTCAAAATGGTGCCTAGAAATGAACGGCTACGTAGGCTGTATATATTTTTAAATAACATTTTAAGCTTTTTGAAAAGAAAATAAAAAATTTGGTTTAGAAATAAATAAAATTTTTCTTTAGAAAAATTAAAATTTTTCTTTAAAAAATAAGATTTTCTTTAGAAAAAATTGAAACGTACAATAAAAAAATAATTTCTGTAGAAAAAATCTTTTCTTTACATAAAATTATAAATTTTAATAAATATAAATTTTTTAATTTTAAAATTCTTTTTTTTTGTATGAAAAGTGATATATCTTTTCTGGGAACATTGAATGTTAACTAAATAATAAAATTAGATTTTCCGCAAAAAATAAATGTTGTTGCTTTAGGGATTTCGGAATTTGTCATTAAATAATAAGGTTTTCCTAAGAAAGTTTTACAATTTTACCATTAAAACTTGACAAATTCTTAAATTACACTATTGCTTTTCACATTGGTCAATTGATATATGTTTCGCTGGGAAATTTTAAATACATTTTCAAGGGAAATCATCTTTGCGATACAATATCCAAAAAAATCTTCCATAGGAAAAGTGATAATATTCAGTAGAAATGCCGTCATTCCTCCCGTGAAATTCGAATCCGGAAAAATCTCTAACTTGGTTAAATAAGTAAACGAATTTATAGAAAAACTAATGTTCTCCTTAGCAAAAATTAAAAAATTGTAGTTATTTTTTGTGAAAAATAATATTTTTGATAGATAATATTCATGGAAAATTATCCATTCGATGCATTTCATATAAACTTACATAGGTCAGCCACAATTTGGTATTTTAAAATCTAAATATCTTTAGAAGATGACTAACGATGTTAGTCAAAATACTATTATTAATATGTGACTTGTTAGCCCTTCTCTGAGTGCTGTGCACTGTCTCCAATTCCTTCCTGAATTTATGCAATATAAATATACGAAATAACACCCGCATACGATTATCTAACATGAATAAATAATTCTCAGTCATAGCCCCGTGAAATATATCTGACATAACTTAATTACCACATTTAATAATAAAAACACTTGGTTGTTTGCCAGCAGGTTGCATGCAACCAACTTGCACACCACATTGGCCAACATGTTCGCATGTATGTGCGATACATACTAACTCAACATGTTCGTTGAACAGCTCCAAGCGTCAACATGCATGTATCAGGAGCCAGTCATCACTTAATGAAGGTTGGCGTTGGGGCATCTTTGTCTTCCCGAAAAAAAGTATTTTTTTTTTGTCGCCAACTTTTGTTGTTGGTAAGACCTATGGAAGGAAATCATGATGAAAAAAACAACACTTAAAAATTAAGAGTTACAACAAATTTGTAACAAAACCCCACCACATAACGTTGCAAGTTCGTAATGTGACGGCGGTAGTTAATTACAGCCTGGGATAAAATCAGATTGTCAAGTACAAGTAGCCCAGAAAAAAGCATTAGTAGACATTTGTCATAAAACCCCATGTGAGCTTAGAGGCAGATAACACACGCAAACACTCGAAGAAAAATGGGTGTTAAAGTTGCAAAAGATTTAGAAAATTTCCACAAAAAAAAAAAAATATATTTTTTTCTCAATTTAAACCACTGCTTCTGAGTAAATGTGGTATTCAGATTATTTGTAGCCCTTATAGGGCATGATTGGACTTATATTGCCAAAATGATAGCGCAAATATGAAAGATAACTTCAACGAAAATTGTAATTTTAATCGAAAAAAATAATCATCATTTTTTTAATATCTTTTTCGAAAAAAAAACTATATATTTTTTTAAATATTTTTGTTTGCTTGTTTATCTTGCACTTGAGAGATAATGGATTTTTTGGAGATTGCTGTCTTATATTAACTTTTTGAATTGATTTGAAGTATTATTTCGATATATAAAGGGTGATTTTTTAAGAGCTTGATAACTTTTTTTTTTAAAAAAGCGCATAAAATTTGCAAAATCTCATCGGTTCTTTATTTGAAACGTTAGATTGGTCCATGACATTTACTTTTTGAAGATAATTTCATTTAAATGTTGACCGCGGCTGCGTCTTAGGTGGTCCATCCGCTTAGTCCAATTTTGGCATTTCCACGTTTTTGAGTAACAGAGACCCAATTGGTGCGAACGGCGACGAATCGAAAATTGGTGGTCATCATTAACACTGGCCGATACAGCTGCGATATTTTCTTCAGTTCGCACTCTACGTAAGCGTGTTGGTGGTTTAATGTCCAACAATGTAAAATTGGTGCGAAATTTAGTCACAATAGCCCGAATAGCCGCTTCAGTGGGTCGATTAAACTGACCATAAAATGGAAGCGCGCAATGAACTTTCTTAACAGAGCACGCATTTTGATAATAAAATTCAATAATTTGCAAGCGTTGTTCGTTTGTAAGACGATTCATGATGAAATGTCAAAGCATACTGAGCATCTTTCTCTTTGACACCATGTCTGAAATCCCACGTGATCTGTCAAATACTAATGCATGAAAATCCTAACCTCAAAAAAATCACTCTTTATTATAAACGTATTGACTTATAAGCGTGGCTTTAAATAATAAAAATATTATTTTTATTTATAAAATTATTTTTTAGTTTGGCTATATTATAAAAAAATATATTTTCTTGTAATATTACTGCACTTCTACGAAAATCGATAGGTATATAAAGTTCAGCCGGTCGAACTTCACGCCGTTTTTACTTGTTTTTCAACTCAACTAATTTCCTAATTTTTATGCTAAATTTTACAACAATCGGATATCATTACACTTCAAAGATGGGGAATCCTTCAACCTTTCCAAATACGTATATATTTCGTTAAAGTCTTTTGAAGGAAAAAAATTGTGTTGATCCAAATTCAGACATTTGTTTAAAAACGATATTTTTTACAATATTCATTACAACCAAACTATATTTGACACAAACATAGTCATAGACAAAAATTCAAAAAAGAAATTATGTTTTTTCAATTTTCCAAATCTGAAAAACGTGAACATTTGTTATGCAATAAAAAATATTTTTTTCTTCGCATTATGAAAATAGAGAAAAAAACATTTTAATTTTCTTTAAAATCGAAAAATACGAAAATTTACTACTTTTTGACAGATTTATAAAATATATCCGATTTCCCGTTTATTTTTATTGTTAATATCTCAAAATAATCCTTGGGTCCTTGTCTAATTTTGATTTTTTACAGAACTCAAAAAAGTCTTCTACAACAAAAGTTATTGAATTTTGGCCGATAAATTTTGATTTTGAACAACTGTGCGCATGCGTCGTTTCTTCTGGGAAACAAGAAATTCAAAGTTATACCAGATATTTTCATTATACCGCCTTGCCGTATACCGAGATTAACCACATTAAAAAGACCCTCCAAAGGGTTGGAAATCTCGCCAAGTTCACGTAAAAAACAAACTGCGCCTTTTCTCTTCATATGGATAATCCCTACTTTTCGCCTCTGAATCATGGAACACTTCAGCCAACAGGCGCTCATAAACAGGTATTCATAAACCGGCTCCTGCGAAATATAATGAAAATATTCTGACCGAACGACATCTCAAATAAGGAATTATGTAGCGTAGAGTCCTCAAGGCAGCAGAAGAATTCAAATACCTGGAGGGGACAGATTGAAGCGAAAGCTGGCTCAGGGGGGGGAGAATTGGCCGGAAGTAAAGCTGAAGGCCCAAGATAGACCAAATTGGAAGAATACTTCTCCCATTTAAGGTATACTACGTGGTAGTTTGGGCCTTTCTTCCATAAAAAAATATAAAAATAGGCAAATGTATGGGGCCACCTTAAGGGTTACAGATGGAGGGTAGATTTAAAAGAAGATTATTTCAATAACCATTTGATATTTAATTAATGATGTCTCTATTGATTTTATAAGAATAGCTTAATATCCACAGCTTTGCAATATTTTTATTATTTTAAACTTGCAGATTGAAATTTTTGGCAATTGCATTAGGCCGTTTCGAAAAATCTTCACTATATTAAAACGACAAATTTCCTCCAGTTACGTTGAATCTTGATACCATTTCTTTGAGGTTTGTGAAAAACGTCAAAACGTTTGCAAATCTTTTTTATTTTTGAAATAAAACTCGTTTTGTTTTTGATTTCATTGCTGCCATTAAATCACACAGAGGACAGAGAATTACTTAAAGTCACTAAAATGGAGTAATTAAAACCAAATCTCAGCAACATGGTAATGTGTGGATGTGATTTCTTGCATGTGAACGTTGCGGTGGATACACTCGAAGAGAAAAATCAATCAAATCGATCACTAATCAAACAACACAAAAACTATGAACACAACAATAACAACTAAAATAATGTCGAACAGCAAATACACAAAAAAATATTTAAATTTGATATGATTACACTAAGCAACAAACATTTTGTTATATGACTGTGTATAGCATTTTCTGATATCTTTTGGCGTTCTAAACTCGAAAAAGATATTAAAAATTAAAGATAAAGAAAAAGATATATAAAATGATTACATTTTTCGATTAAAATTACAATTTTCGTTGAAGTTATCTTTCATATTTGCACTATCATTTTGGCAATATAATAATCTGAATACCAAATTCACTCAGAAGCAGTGATTTAGGAACAATCGCCAATAGATTGGGAAAAAATATTTAAAAAAATATATAGTTTTTTTTTCGAAAAAGATATTAAAAAAATGATGATTATTTTTTTCGATTAAAATTACAATTTTCGTTGAAGTTATCTTTCATATTTGCGCTATCATAAAAAAATATATTTTTTTCTCAATTTAAACCACTGCTTCTGAGTAAATGTGGTATTCAGATTATTTGTAGCCCTTATAGGGCATGATTGGACTTATATTGCCAAAATGATAGCGCAAATATGAAAGATAACTTCAACGAAAATTGTAATTTTAATCGAAAAAAATAATCATCATTTTTTTAATATCTTTTTCGAAAAAAAAACTATATATTTTTTTAAATATTTATTCCCAATCTATTGGCGATTGTTCCTAAATCACTGCTTCTGAGTGAATTTGGTATTCAGATTATTATATTGCCAAAATGATAGTGCAAATATGAAAGATAACTTCAACGAAAATTGTAATTTTAATCGAAAAATGTAATCATTTTATATATCTTTTTCTTTATCTTTAATTTTTAATATCTTTTTCGAGTTTAGAACGCCAAAAGATATCAGAAAATGCTATACACAGTCATATAACAAAATGTTTGTTGCTTAGTGTAATCATATCAAATTTAAATATTTTTTTGTGTATTTGCTGTTCGACATTATTTTAGTTGTTATTGTTGTGTTCATAGTTTTTGTGTTGTTTGATTAGTGATCGATTTGATTGATTTTTCTCTTCGAGTGTATCCACCGCAACGTTCACATGCAAGAAATCACATCCACACATTACCATGTTGCTGAGATTTGGTTTTAATTACTCCATTTTAGTGACTTTAAGTAATTCTCTGTCCTCTGTGTGATTTAATGGCAGCAATGAAATCAAAAACAAAACGAGTTTTATTTCAAAAATAAAAAAGATTTGCAAACGTTTTGACGTTTTTCACAAACCTCAAAGAAATGGTATCAAGATTCAACGTAACTGGAGGAAATTTGTCGTTTTAATATAGTGAAGATTTTTCGAAACGGCCTAATGCAATTGCCAAAAATTTCAATCTGCAAGTTTAAAATAATAAAAATATTGCAAAGCTGTGGATATTAAGCTATTCTTATAAAATCAATAGAGACATCATTAATTAAATATCAAATGGTTATTGAAATAATCTTCTTTTAAATCTACCCTCCATCTGTAACCCTTAAGGTGGCCCCATACATTTGCCTATTTTTATATTTTTTTATGGAAGAAAGGCCCAAACTACCACGTAGTATACCTTAAATGGGAGAAGTATTCTTCCAATTTGGTCTATCTTGGGCCTTCAGCTTTACTTCCGGCCAATTCTCCCCCCCCTGAGCCAGCTTTCGCTTCAATCTGTCCCCTCCAGGTATTTGAATTCTTCTGCTGCCTTGAGGACTCTACGCTACATAATTCCTTATTTGAGATGTCGTTCGGTCAGAATATTTTCATTATATTTCGCAGGAGCCGGTTTATGAATACCTGTTTATGAGCGCCTGTTGGCTGAAGTGTTCCATGATTCAGAGGCGAAAAGTAGGGATTATCCATATGAAGAGAAAAGGCGCAGTTTGTTTTTTACGTGAACTTGGCGAGATTTCCAACCCTTTGGAGGGCCTTTTTAATGTGGTTAATCTCGGTATACGGCAAGGCGGTATAATGAAAATATCTGGTTTAACTTTGAATTTCTTGTTTTCCCAGAAGAAACGACGCACGCGCACAGTGGTTCAGAATCAAAATCTATCGGACAAAATTCAATAACTTTTGTTCTAGAAGACATTTTTGAGTTCTGTAAAAAATCAAAATTAGACAAGGACCCAAGGATTATTTTGAGATATTAACAGTAAAAATAAACGGGAAATCGGATATATTTTATAAATCTGTCAAAAAGTAGTCAATTTTCGTATTTTTCGATTTTAAAGAAAATTAAAAATTTTTTTTCTCTATTTTCATAATGCGAAGAAAAAAATATTTTTTATTGCATAACAAATGTTCACGTTTTTCAGATTTGGAAAATTGAAAAAAACATAATTTCTTTTTTTGAATTTTTGTCTATGACTATGTTTGTGTCAAATATAGTTTGGTTGTAATGAATATTGTAAAAAATATCGTTTTTAAACAAATGTCTGAATTTGGATCAACACAATTTTTTTCCTTCAAAAGACTTTAACGAAATATATACGTATTTGGAAAGGTTGAAGGATTCCCCATCTTTGAAGTGTAATGATATCCGATTGTTGTAAAATTTAGCATAAAAATTAGGAAATTAGTTGAGTTGAAAAACAAGTAAAAACGGCGTGAAGTTCGACCGGCTGAACTTTATATACCTATCGATTTTCGTAGAAGTGCAGTAATATTACAAGAAAATATATTTTTTTATAATATAGCCAAACTAAAAAATAATTTTATAAATAAAAATAATATTTTTATTATTTAAAGCCACGCTTATAAGTCAATACGTTTATAATAAAGAGTGATTTTTTTGAGGTTAGGATTTTCATGCATTAGTATTTGACAGATCACGTGGGATTTCAGACATGGTGTCAAAGAGAAAGATGCTCAGTATGCTTTGACATTTCATCATGAATCGTCTTACAAACGAACAACGCTTGCAAATTATTGAATTTTATTATCAAAATGCGTGCTCTGTTAAGAAAGTTCATTGCGCGCTTCCATTTTATGGTCAGTTTAATCGACCCACTGAAGCGGCTATTCGGGCTATTGTGACTAAATTTCGCACCAATTTTACATTGTTGGACATTAAACCACCAACACGCTTACGTAGAGTGCGAACTGAAGAAAATATCGCAGCTGTATCGGCCAGTGTTAATGATGACCACCAATTTTCGATTCGTCGCCGTTCGCACCAATTGGGTCTCTGTTACTCAAAAACGTGGAAATGCCAAAATTGGACTAAGCGGATGGACCACCTAAGACGCAGCCGCGGTCAACATTTAAATGAAATTATCTTCAAAAAGTAAATGTCATGGACCAATCTAACGTTTCAAATAAAGAACCGATGAGATTTTGCAAATTTTATGCGCTTTTTTAAAAAAAAAAGTTATCAAGCTCTTAAAAAATCACCCTTTATATATCGAAATAATACTTCAAATCAATTCAAAAAGTTAATATAAGACAGCAATCTCCAAAAAATCCATTATCTCTCAAGTGCAAGATAAACAAGCTTCATGAAAAAATAAAAGTAAAAAAATACAAATTTGAAAGGCTACCAGTACGTTTACAACCACAGTTGGTTGTATTTTCATTCTATTTTAATACAAATTTTGAAAATCTATTATCTCATGTACATAGTGTAAAACAACTTAACTTCATGATTCAACCAATTTTTGCCTTAAAAGTACGAATTTGGAAAAATTTTCTTATTTTGCGTGCCTTTGCAGTTTCATGATTCTAGCTGCGCCCATTTGGTTGGTACCATTTTTATGCCCTTTTTCCAATTTTACTCCCTAAACAGAAGACTATCTAAAATCTCTTTATTTTACGTGTCTACGCAATTAGAGGGATGTATGCACCGAATTTCATCATTCTAGCTGTATTCGTTTAGTTGGTACTATTTGTATCCCCTGTTCCCATTGTATACCTGGAAAGTATGAATTTGGAAAAAAACTTTTATTTTTCGTGTCTACGCAGTCAGAGGAATGTATACTCCGAATTCCATGACTCTAGCTACGGTCATTTGGTTGGTACTATTGTTATCCCCTTTTTCCATTTGAACACCAAAAAGTACGAATTTCGAAAAATCCTTCTATTTTACGTGTATACGCAATCAGGGGAGTGTTTACACCGAATTTTATTATTCTAGGTGCAGCCGTTTGGTTGGTACCATTTTTATCCCCCTATTCCCATTTTATCCCTTAAAAGTACAAATTTGGAAAAAAAAACTTTCATATTATGTATCTACTCCATTAGAGGAATGTACACAGCGAATTTCGTGTTTCTAGCTGTTGTCGTTTAATAGGTACAATTTTTGCCCCATTTCACCCCCTACGAATAAAAATCGTTTTATGGTGCACGTTTTTGTTATCGGGGGAATGCGCATACCCAATATCAAGAAAGTACAAGCAGACATATTGAAAAAATATGCTAAAATACTCTAAAATATTAGGGGTTATTATGTGTTTTTTCAGTCCTTGTGAGGGAAAAATGTTTCCCTTTGGGCCAATTACGCCCAGTTTCAATCTCAACCGACCTAGACTATTTATTTTTTTATTTATGCAAAATTTGGGCCTCCTTGCTCCTTTCATTTAGATGCTAGCATGCTTTCAACAGACGGACGGACGGACGGACGGACATGACCAGATCGTCTTAGAATTGTATGGCGATATAGGTCGATATTTCAAGGTGTTGCAAACGGAATGACAAAGTTAGTATACCCCCCATCCTGTAGGTGGAGGGTATAATAACAATCCAAAAAATATAACCAAATAAAATATATATTTTTGACTACAGTAGAGGCCGGGAGAAAAAATATTTCAAAAATTGATTGAATCTTAATTTTTGGGAAAAAATTAAAAATACGTAATTTATTCACAAATAGAATAGTAGATTGCTGTGACTTTCAAAATTTTTGTTATGCTGCATTTAATGTTTTTATTAAATAATAATATTTCTTGTTTTCGGAAAAAGTGATTTTTGGAGAATTTTTTATTGTTATTCCTGTTGTGAAAATTTTCAAAATCTTTTTATTGGTTATTATTTTATTGCATGTTTTCGGCTTTTCCTCTGGAAATACCGCCCAGTCGATCTCAATATTTTTATTTTCGCTAATGAAGATATTAAATTTGTTTGTCATGACTGATTCGAAACGGATGCGATAACAATAGTCGACAAGACCTTGACCTAGTTACACCATGTTTGGACTACAAATATTCGTTTTTCTTCAATCAACATTTGTTATCTAAGTATTTCATTTTATTTTTTTCATGGTTTCGGTCATTCTGTTAACACAGCGCAGCAGTTTCCCCCTCCCTGAATGAAAACAGGCGTTAATAGCTTTAAACATCTAAACAACAAAACAAAAAAGAAAACATTAACAAGTACAAAGCGACAAGAGGCGGCCGGCACAGAGCGCTCCATAAATACTTTACAATGAGCGTTAAATGTACTTTAAGTAATTTCCGTTACATTCGCTTAATCATTGAATTAAATTTCCCCCAAAAAAAAAAAACAACAAAATAAAAAGCACCACATAAACAAAATTTTAGGTATTTTATTTTTGTGTAATAGCCATAAGGTCGTTCGTTCATTATGTATGTTTTGGGGTGGTCTCGAAATCTAAATTGAAATTTTGACAATTACTTAGCAAATTAATAAAAATAAAATAAAAATTCATGTCCCCACTAAACTTGAAACTGAATGGCGCTTTAATTGCCATTTTAGAAGAAGAAGAAGAAAACCCCAATTTTGTAATTGGTTTCAGTTCTGATTTTCACATAAAATTGCCAACAATATTACCTTTTACTATTTTTTTATGCATTGCTTCGGAAATGAGCAGTATTTCGTTTTTTGTTTGTTTATTATAAAAAATAAATTGAAATTCATTCAGTTTGTTAATAGTTGCCCCTACGTAGCAACCACACGCAATCCGTGTGTCTGTGTACTTTTCGGAAGCCAAACATTATAAAAAAAAATTATAATGAACACACATTTGGTTCGACATCATAGATATAATCTTTCACACGCCAAAACGATCACGATATACGAGGGGAGGTTTGGAAATTTCCATGGTAATAGATGATTTTACAGTAGGTTAGGTTGGGGGTTTCAGCAACTATTTGGTGTTTGGCGGCCCATAGTTTGAACTAATTTAAACACTGAAAAACAAAGGACTTAAGACACGAACTTTTTACAACATAGACGAAACACTTGTGACATTGCTGCGTCCCATGGAAATGTAGTCAACACTGGTGTCTCTAATGAACTTCTTTGAAAGCTGGCGAACCAATTAAATGAAATTTGGGAATACCTTTAATTTGATTTACTTCTTTTTGGCGTGACAAGTATTTTTGCCATACTTTTTTACGGTTTTTCGCGACAGCGAAATATGATTTTTTTCGAAAAAAATGTTTTCATTGTTTTAAAAATAGAATTCCTAAAGATGGATCTCAACGAGGGACGAAATATTGAATAAATAAAAAACAAAATTCAAAGAAAAAGTATCAGAAATTGAGCTTGAATTATTATTAGAAAATTTTTCAAATGACAAAAAAATTTTCTCAATTTTTAGGAGACTTCTACGACTTCCCTCTTAAAAAAGCAAAATATGAATAAACTATATAAACTAAGGGGGGAACCTGAAACTTCTTAATGGTATACTAACACAGATAGAAGTATGCAATTTAAAGTATTTTTAGCTGATATTATTCTCTTTAATTTAACACTTTCGAATAAGAATTTAAAATAATTTTTGAAAAATTCTATCCTTTTGTACTTTGTAGTCCTGTGATGGGGCAACAGGATGAGGAAATGAAACACTAAAAACACTAATTGACTCAATTGTACCTATAGCTCAGATATATATAACCTTGCAACAATTTTAGAATTATTTCGTTGGAGATGAACAAGACCATATACACCTGAAACTAGAGATCGTGTGTAGATAAGCTGTATACTCAGCTTTCCATTTGGTCATCTTTTCTTTTTTTACAACACTTTTCATTTCCAAAGGATATAGAAGTTTTAATAATTTATATTTTCATACTTTTGCTAGTCAGACAAAGGTGATGTGTGTATCAAATGAAAGAGAAGACTAACTGCTAAAAATACTTCAAATTTCATACACTTATCAGCATTAGCATTAACAGCTATTTCAAGTTGTCCTCCTTAAAAAAATAAAATCAATTTATTTTTAAGGAGGAAATTTTAAATGGTTGCTAATGCTCAATTTATACAGACAGAAGTATGAAATTGGAAGTATTTTTTATTTATTTATTCAGTCTATGGAAATACAATATTCCTTACAGACTACAATATAATACTAAAAATAAATTAAATCTAATATGTTACAAAAAATAGTTAATGAATTCGAAAAATCTAACAATTATAATTAGATATACGATTAAACTTTGTCATGAATTCATTTTCTATAAAGCGGAATAAAAACTACATTTTTATTTCTTAAAATGCGAGAAGGAACTTTAAAATTAACAAGTTCCAGTAATTCAAACAATCAACTAAGCCACAAATTATTTTGAAAATAAACACTTGCGAAAGGAGAGTTCTCCTATTCACGAGGGTTTTCAAACCCAGAGGTCTATATTTATCAACATAGAAAGGTTGGGGTTCAGTAAAATGAATAGAAAGTAGAGCAAACTTCATGATTTTTTGTTTGAATACGTTCCTTTTACGTATATGGTTAGCACAAAAGGGATTCCAAACAATACAAGCATATTCCAACTTAGACCGAACTAAAGATGAAAAAATTAACTTCGCCGTATAAGGATCCGAAAATTCCTGACAATATATCATTAATAAATAAAATGAACAATATTGAGCCTAAAATACTGCCTTGGGGAATAGCAGAAGTAGCTTTATAAGAAAACGAATCAACAAAACAGGTTCGATCCTGTAAATATGGTTGAATCCAATTAAAAAAAGCAGAATGAAACCCAATATGAGAAAGTTTATTAATTAACATGCTTGCGTGCTTGTCAAATGCTTTTGTGAAATCAGTGTTTATAGTGTCATTTGACAGCTAAGTTCGAAGCTAGCTGCAGTACCGAGAAAAAATAGCAAAATTTGAGACAGTAGAACGATCCCTATCAAAAACAAAATGCTCAAAAATCTTTGAAATGTTGCATAATTTGGCAATAGGTCTATAATTTAAAATATTATTCTTAGCACCATATTTGAAAATGGGAGTATAGTAGTAACTTTCCACTTATCAACGAAGAAACCTTATTTTATTGACATATTGAAAACATATAATCTTCTCTTTAACTTGATATCCATTTCGCCTTGGTATAGCTCGGAAAAGTACGAAAATAAATAATTAACGAATATATACTCTTTAGAAATTAAAAGTCCTGTAAAAAGGAGAAAATATCAACTAATATAAAACTGAGCACACAGATCTACCAGTGTATTTTTCACGTGTATATGGTCTTGTTCAGCAGTAAAAAGTACTGTAACACCGTGCATCATCTGGTTCAGGTGTAACGATTTTTTTTACATTGTCGTACGGTGTCATAAGACAGCGATTTTTGAAATGTGTGCTTAAATACCCAACATATTAGGGATTATTAGGGTTATTTTTTAATTTTCATTTTCCTTCTGAAAGGATTCCGTTCAATTGCGCTCCTGAACGTCCACACTGTCAGGGGAGCATACACAGCAAATTACATGATTCCAGCATCAGCCGTTTGCTTGGTACCATTTTTATCCCTTCTCCCCATTTCATCCTAAAAGTATACACCGAATTTCATGATTCTTGTGGCTGCGGTTGGGTTGGTACCATTTTTATCTCCTTTGGCCCCAATTCTCTACAAAAGTACAAATTTCGAAAAATCCGTATATGTTGACCTTCTAAACAGTCAGAGAAATGTATGCCCCAAAATTTTATAATTCTAGCTGCTTCCATTTGGTCGGTACGAATTTTATCCCTTTTCCCATTTTTACTTTAAAGTACAAGTATCGAAAGATCTCTTTATTTTCCGCATTTATGTTGTCAACTCGCAGCACATACTGAATTTCATTATTCTAGCTGCTGCCGTTTGGTTGGTACCACTTTTATCCCCTTTGGCCCCTTTCTTTTTTTTCTACTAAAACTATAAATTTCTAAGAATTTCTTCATTTTACAAGTCAACGCAATTAGAGTGTACATTAGAGCGTACCAGGTTACAAGTAAAAAAAAAAAAGTTCGCCGTACACCTTCGAATATGAAGTATTATTGAAAGGTAGTTTCAAAAAAAATTTTTTTATTTTTTTATGCCGAACGTAGGGGTCGCGCTTTTACATTTTTCTATATAACTTCTGCATTTATAAACGGATTTTAAAGTGTGATACATCGATGTTTTTGTCCGATTTTTTTGTCTTTGAAGTCATTGAGCTCAAACATGATTCATGATTTTATGCGAGCTTTAATTTTCGATTATTAGAGTGGTACATTAGGGTAGTAGCAACTGAGAAATGATGGGTAAGTACCAGAAGGGGGTGCTTGAGCTCAATGACTTCAAAGACAAAAAAATCGGCCTCGTCGAGACAAAAACATCGATGTATCACACTTTAAAATCCGTTTATAAATACAAGTTATATAGAAAAATGTAAAAGCGCGACCCCTACGTTCGGCATAAAAAAATAAAATTTTTTTTTTGAAACTACCTTTCAATAATACTTCATATTCGAAGGTGTACGGCGAACTTTTTTTTTGAGGTACGCCCTAGTGTACATCCCTCCCGAATTTCATGATTTTAATTTCATCCTTAGTCGCACTATTTTTAAAACTCTTTTCTTCATTTTGTCACTTAAATTACGAATATCGAAATATGTCTTTATTTTGTGTGCTCGTCTATGCAGTCAGCGGGACGTACATACCGAATTTCATAATATTAGGTGTTGCCGTTTGGTTGTTACCGTTTTTATCCCCTTTGGTAAGATTTTCTAAAAATCCCCTTATTTTTCCTTTCCCTTTTCGACTCTAAAGTACAAATATACAAAGTCTAGACTGAATTTCATAAATCTAGATGCTGTCGTTTGATTGGTACCAATTGTATCCCCTTTTGCCCCGATTGCCTCTAAAGTGCAAGTTTCGTAAAACACCGTTATATTGAAATTCTAAAATTTCATGATTTTAATTTCATCCGTTTGACCGTACCATTTTTAGTCCTCTATTTTACAAGTCTACGCAATTAGATAAATGTTCGAACCGTAAATATATGTAAATTTGATAAGTATTGCGAGTGGAATGGCTTCATTCGGCCCTTTGACTACGCAGCAGAAATAGACTCTTCGCAATTAGTACTTTTAAGGGCGAAACATAACAAAAAGGGATACAAATGGTGCCTATCAAAATTTTGCAGTTACAATAGTGAAATTCGGTGTGTACGTTTACCTCTATATGTAGACGCGCAACATATGTGGATTTTTCTACATTTTTACTTTTAAAGGGAAAGCGAGACAAACGGGATAAAAAGGTACCAACTAAACTCTTACAGCAGGAATTGTGAAATTCGGTTTATACATCCCTCTAAACTACGTCGACGATCAATAAAAATGTTTACTTTGCGAAATTTGAGCCCTCAAGGTGAAAGTGGGACAAATATGGATAAAAATGGTACCTATCAAAGACTTTTAGTTAGAATCATGAACTTTGGTGTGTCCATTCCTTTGACTTACCTCTAGTTAGACGTGCGGCGAGTTTTCGATACTTTCGTACTTTTAAAGGGCAGGTGGCGCAAAAAAGGGATAAAAATGGTACCAAATAAACTGTGGCAGCTGAAATGGCGAAATTCGCAGTGTACATTCCTCAAACTACGTTGACACGCAACAAAAATGGACTTTTCGCAATTTGTACTTTTAAGGGCGAAGCGGGGGATGAAAATAGTACCTAACAAAGTTTTGTTGATAGAATTGTGAAATTCGGGGTGTATCTTCTTCTGACCACGTAGACATGCATCACAAATGGAGTATTGTATATTTGTACTTTTTAAGAGGAAGCGGGACAGAAAAGGGATAAAAATGGTACATATCAAAGACTTTTAGTTAGAATTGTGACATTCGGAGTGCACATTCCTTTGACTTACCCCTACTTGGACGTGCTACAAAAAGAGTTTTCTATATTTGTACTTTTAAAGTGAAAATTGGACAAAAATGGATGAAAATGGTACCAAATAAACTGTGGCAGCTGAACTCACGAAATTCGGTGTGGGGTTTATACATTTGTATGAGCGTCTGAAATTGTTTATTGAACTGAAAAATATGAACTTTATTGAATCATTCCCAGTGAATTGGCATTTTTGTCCCCTTGAGACCTCAATATAAAGTAGCAATCCTAAAGTAGCAAAATTTTGGCTAAACATGGATTAAGTTTTCAAAATAGACCACCACAGCTAGACTAGTATGGCCTTAGTTGAAAATTAGTTGAGTAGGTGTAATCTACTTTATTATTTTTATTTGTTTTATTCACACACATCATTAAAGGTATTTCTTTTTTATCTTCTCTTTACAGGTAAGATTGCAAAACTCTATAAAATACCCAATCGTGATGGACTTATAACAAGCACTTCGTGCTGTCCAAAAAAAATTGTTTGTGATAGAAAAACGCTGGAAGTAAGTGACCTACAACGAATACGAGAAACAAATAAAGTTAGTCATCAAAACAGGCGACAAATTATTTGACAAAAAATAAAAAACAGCAACATTTCGAAGCTGAAAGTAGTGAAATTTAATTGAAATCGAAACAATGCAAAGGTACATATACCCACACTCCATAAAATACCTACTGACAATTGCATGAACCGATTTCATAAACCCCGCGTTGACTTCATCACAACCAACCAACCAACTATACACAATCACACTCTAAATCATTGGCATGAAGAAGATGAAGAAGCGCCATATAAAGAAAGAAGACGTAACGAAAAATCTACTTAACAATTTAACAAACAAAACAAAAATACGAAAATAATAAAAACACAAAAATCGCCAAGCCACGAAGAAAATAAACAGAAAACTCAAGATGTGAAGTACGAGACAGTCACACATGGCATATATGATATATCTCCTGTCTCTCATGGCATTTCATTATATAAATGTGTACCCACAATTATTTGTAATGAACACAATTCAAGTCTGGTTGGACTAACCAGCAAATCAGGGTAAACATTTTAATGGATATTGGCTTTTATGCAGATGGCATTTTAACAAAAAATAAATCAACGGCCGTTAGTCAATATTTTAATGGATTTTGTTGAATTTTAAAAAATAATAGAAAAAAATAATAGAATTTCTTTTATAGATAATTTTTCGGGATGGATTCTGCCATTTTATCGTCGTAAACAAATTGGATTTAATGGATTTTGATATATTTAGAAATAATAGAAATTCTTTTATGGATAATTTTTGGAATGGATTCTGCCATTTTATCGCCGTAAACAACTAGCAGAATCCATCCAAATTTGCCTTAAACAAAAATTTTCGCAACATTTGCCAAAAATAGCTGTCGAAATCAAAACAAACTATTTCGTCACTTATGGCAGCTCTTATCGATATTGTGTCTGATTCATCGATGATATATCGAATTCCCACACTGTAAACGACAACGATGAGAAATTTCCGCAGTCAATTGACCCTGGCAAAAAACAACGAAAGACTTAAGACACAAACCTTATCAAGAGGTGATTTTAAATATGATGTAGTTCATATCCGAATGACGTTTTGATATGAAAACAACAACAACGTTGGCAAAGGTCATAAGTAAACATTTACATATTTTTAAAAATAAAAAATTGTTTGATGATTCGTAAAAAGCACAATAAAATTCTCAGAATTTTTAAATTTGAAATAATTTTGTATTATAAAAATGCATAATTCAAAATATGCAGCAAGGAAGAAATATAATCGAAAATTCAACTGATATCAAATATGATCAGTTGAAGGCAACTACCAGAAACAAAAGACTTAAGACACAAACATTAACAGCAAAACCACAACAAAGCCGAGTGGACAACAACTTGGCATTATTTTGAGAATTCGTCCGATGTAACTACAATAAAACTGTGCTTCATTACCAAAACTTTGTATTGTTTATACCCTCCAAAATGAAACGAAATAGACCAATCGGGATCACTTTGGAGGGTATCATATAGCCGGCCCTCCCGACTTTAGCCTTGCCTGACATGTTCTAAATTCCTTTTACCAATGTAAAAATAACAAAACAGTAGTTCATGTGGATCCCAATCCACAATCCTACTCTCAACAACATAAATCTTAACTCACCACATTCATTTTTGGCTCATGCATTTCATTTCGAACGTCAATATTATAAATTTAGCAGAGCCTGTGATATTTTAATATTTAAGGCCTACCGTGAATGTGTGTTGTATGGGTCAACTTTTTGACATAGCATCCATAAAAATGCCCCTCCGATTACATCGGATACTGATCAAATGTTGTCGCTAATGTCATATTTCAACTAGAAACACCCACCGTGAATGTGAGCCATATAGATTAGAGCATTTTTTATTTTTGGCGGGTCCATGCGGAATTTTATTAAGTCTCATGAGAAACAAATATAAGATTTTTCTTTTAATTTTGTTTATAAATGTTTAGATAGTGGTACCGAGATTTGAAAATCGTACATGCATATAAGTATTTCCTCATTTTTTCTGATATCTCCGACACTATTGAAAATTACACTCTGAAATTTTAAGAGTATTTAGAGCACAAATGATGCTATTTGCTGAGATAAATTTATTTTTTTTTTTCAAAAAAAAAAAATAATTTCAATACTATTTAGATAGGCCTTTCCACAGAAAGTTCCATCAAGACAAACAAATAAAAGTTATTGTAAACGTTTTAACTCATGGTCAAACAGTGCCTTCATGTAATTTTAAAAATTTCATGAACACAAAATAGCCGAAGAGATAAAGCATACAGTGCAGATCAGAGAATTCGTTTTTTCCAAATTTTCAAAAAATTAAAAAACAGTATTTATTATAGAACCACTTTCAACCAAGGCTCAAAATTTACAGAATAAATATATGTTTAAATAAATACAAGTAAAGTTCGGCCGGGCCGAACTTTATATACCCTCCACCATTGCATTCCACAGAGGTTGTCGGTTTTCGTAGAAGTGCAGTAATATTACAGGAAAATATATTTTTTTTAATATAGCCAAACCAAAACAAACACATATTGAAAAAATAATTTTATAAATAAATATAATATTTTAATTATTTCAAACCACGCTTATAAGGTAATGTTACCAATACGTCAATTCAAAAAATAAATATTCCTATATTTATATTTTCAAAAATATTTTCAAAGCCATAAATATTGGTAAATAGTGGGTGCTACAGTTGGTTATTTGAATTATAAAAGTACAAATTTTGAAAATCCATTATCAGACGTACATAGTGCAAAATAACCTAACTTCATGATTCAACCAATTTTTGCCGTAAAAGAAAAAGTACGAAAAAGAAAAAGTTGGAAAAAAAACTTTTTATTTTGCGTGTCTATGCAGTCAGAGGAATATATACACCGAATTCCATGATTCCAGTTGCGCCCATTTGGTTGGTACAATTTTTACCCCCTTGACGTTTCTACGCAATTAGAATTTTATCATTCTAGCTGTAGTCCTTTAGTTGGTACTATTTTTATCCCTCTTGAAAGTACTAATTTCGAAAAATTCGTCTATTTTCCGTGTCTACGCAGTCCGAGGAATGTATACTCCGAATTTCATGACTCTAGCTGCGGTCATTTGATTGGTACTATTTTTATCCCCTTTTTTCATTTTAACCCCAAAAAGTAAGAATTTTGAAAAATCCGTGTATTTTACTTGTCTATGCAATCAGAGGAATGTCTACACAGAATTTCATTATTCTAGGTACAGCCGTTTGGTTGGTACTATTTTTATCCCTCTATTCCCATTTTACCCCTTAAAAGTACGAATTTGGAAAACATACTTTTATATTATGTATCTACTCAATTAGAGGAATTTATACACCGAATTTCGTGTTTCTAGCTGTTGTCTTTTAATATGTACCATTGTTATCCCTTTGTTGCCCCATTTCACCCCCTACAAATAAGAATCACTTTATGGTGCACGTTTTTGCTATAAGGGGAATGCGCATGCCAAATATCAAGCAAATATAAACAGGCATATTCAAAAAAACATGCTTAAATACGCTAAAATATTAGGGATTATTATGGGTACTTTTAGTCCTTGTGAGGGAAAAATTTTTCCCTTTGGGCCGATTTCGCCCCATTTCAATCCCAACCGATCTACGACTATAAGACGCATTTATGGAAAATTTGAACGTTCTAGCTCCTTTCGTTTAGATGCTAGTGTGCTTTCAACAGACAGACGGACGGACATGGCTAGCTCGTCTTAGAATTTTATGACGATCAAGAATATATATACTTTATAGGGTCTCCGGTCGATATTTCAAGGTGTTACAAACGGAATGACAAAGTCCACCTGGAGGTGGAGGGTATAAAAAATTTCGAGAAAATCGAAGAATTCAAATAATTCAAAAATAATATTTTAATTAAAAAAAAAAAATAAAAAATTTTATACAAAAACATTGTGAATATTTTTTTCACTATTTTTTCTGAAAAGTATGTCAAAAATCAAAAATATTAAAAATAATAATTCCGAATTCGGATCATTATTGGAGAAGTTATGAGCAAAAGACTGAAAAAAGAATTTCTATACATATATTTAACGATTTTATAACGTATATCGTTTTAACGACTAATCAGAAAAAACTCAAACTGTAACAGGAAGTGTTTTTAATGAGTACTAAAAAAACATAAAAAATGGAGGAAATCAAAAATATTTTTTTTTCAACTGTCCGATTTGTCGTGGAATGCCCCATATATAAAATCTGGATACTTTATCTTATCCTCACTAAGAAAACTAATGAGTCAGTAAACATTAATTGTATTTATTTATATATTAATTGAGGCTCTAAATCTAGAGAAAATCGAAGAATACAAACAAAAAATACAAATTCAAAAATAATATTTTAATAAAAAAAAATAAAAAATTTTTATACAAAAACATTTTGAATATTTTTTTCACTATTTTTTCTGAAAAGTATGTAAAAAAACAAAAATATTAAAAAACAGATATCCTAATTCGGATCATTATTGAAGAAGTTATGAGCAAAAGACTAAGAAGAGAACTTCTATTTAACGATTTTATAAAAAAGCTATATCTTTTTAACGAGTAATCAGAAAAAACTCAAAGAATACCAGGAGGTGTTTTTAATAATAACATAGAAAATGGACGAAATCAAAAATATTTTTTTTCAACTGTCCGATTTGTCGTTTTATCTTATCCTCACTAAGAAAACTAATGAGTCAGTAAATATCAATTGTATAAATTAATATATTAATAATATTATTGGGGCTCTAAATCAATTAATTTTTGATTGAGATAAACCATTTTCAATTGATTTTTAATTTTATTTTGTTTAATTTTGTGATGATACAAATAGGGATCCAACAAAAAATATTTGTTCTCGAGAAAACAGTCGTAGTAGGATGGAATTTGTGAAAATCTGGCAAACACTGGTTTGATTATTTGTATGGCGCTGAAAAACTTGTCCCGCTGAATGGGTCAAAATCCCAAGAATTTTCTTAATGTTAAGATTTTAAGCCATTTCATTTATTTTTCCTGACGAGATACTGTTTTTGATTTGCTTTTTTTTATTTTGGCCTTGGCAAATTTTAAAATTATATAACTTTAGAGACCCAACCCTACGATATGATATTTGCATGCTACTGCGACTGTTCGACCTATTCGCCAAATAGCGAAAAATATATATGCATATAAAATAAATCTCCGAGCGAATTAATAACAATTACCACAACATTTATAAAGTTTTGCTTAGCCCCAAAGCAAATTGTTACGGTGATTTCCACTTCCCATCAATGATAACCAACCGCTACATACCTCTAGGCATAGACACATTCCTACATCTGTAGGCAAGTAACTATGGCCAAGCGCCCGAGACAATGTGTAATTGATATTGATTCGGGCGAATGATACACGGCATTACGAAAATCGTTAATCGTTAATGTTGTTAACAATTAATCAATTTCAATTTTGAATGAAAACGTTTCATTAATCGTCCGACTCGGGCACGCATGCGCATGAGCTCACGCCTCTGGATACAGGTACCTCTGCGTACTGTTATCGCGCTGGCCGTGTTACGTGTGGTCGTTTCGAATTTGATTTGCATGAAATATCCCAACGACCATAAACAATTTTGAATTTTTTCGCCGTCTTCCTCTTCTGCTGCTGCTGCTTTCTGCTAGAGAAGAGTAGGATTTTTGTTGTGGGTTGGCTCTAACGGCTCGAGTTCAATTGAATTTCGATTTGAATTTCGACAAGTGCCGAAAACACGGTCAACGTAATATTTGTTAATGGTGAAAGTGTTGTTAACTGGCGCTGTCATTTAAGTTTTAATATTCATCCGTGAACTTGTCCGCGAAGGGAGACAAGAAAAGAAAAAACAAAACAACGACAATTGTTTATGAATTGCCAAGTAGTCAATGGAGATTATTAAGTAATCAGAAAACACGAAAAAACGGGCGGAAATTATTATGGAATTCGACAGTTATATTTTAATTACACATGACTGGAATTTTGTACAGGCAACTACAAAGGGAACATTTACTCGGCCTTGTAAAGATTTGAGGATTTATTTATTAAGTTTTTAGATTTGAATAATATAATATTTATATTTTTTTATTTTTTATATTATATTGTTTATGTATCTATCTAATATATATACTAATATTTATTTATTTTATTTATTAGGTTTTTAGCTTGGAATGATATAATTCATTAATATTGTTTTTGTTTTGTATAGATATTTATAATTACTACAATGTATTTTCTATCAACATGTTGTCCAATATTTCCCCCCTCTTTTTCACATTCTTATGATGAATCGGCATAGGAAACCTCATGACCCTTACATTTTAAGTATAGCATGTGTTCAGCAATATTACTTAAAACACTACAAGGAATATTTTTGTGAAACATTTTAACCCTCTAGCTCCTCAATATAAGCGTCTTTTTGGCGAAAACCTACAAATACTACACAACTAACGTAAAGCTGGCCACCTAGCGGTGGCTAGTGGCGAAAACATAGATAACACTGTGGAAATAACACAAGATTCTCACAACGGATTCTGATAGAAGGTTTAACGACACAATATACTTATATCGACGCTTTGTATGGCGGTCATTTTTTGGACCTCATTTTCACATTCTTATGATGAATCGGCATAGGAAACTTTATGAGCCTTAGTCTAGTATGAGTTCAGCAAAATTACTCAAAACACTACGAGGAACATTTTAACCCTCTAGTTCTTCCACATGGTGGTCTTTTTGGTCCCTTTTATGCAAAAGGGTAAAAAGCAGCCCCAAAACAGGGGTTTAACGTGACAAAATGTTCTACACAAATATTTGCCATGAAATTCCGCTATAAGTCTCTGAATACAGCAGAACTCAAAACTTAACTTAAATCCCAGAAATAAGTCAAAACTTTAAATTCATTTTAGGGTTAATTTTGTACTTTTTACGAATCGGTGCTAAATTGTCCCACAAAACTGAATTTTAGAGGAGGTGGAGTGAATGGAGAAAATATTCTACGTCCAATTTCACTATAAGTCAACGAACAAAAGAATGCTGTAGTTATAATAGATTTAGGACTATGATGCAATTTCTCGCAAATGATTTTTTGATGGCAAACTATTCTCTGATTTGTGGCTGTCATTTGTTATATAAATTTGGAAATACATTTTTTTCTACTACTATTTTTTCTACTTTGTGGATGTAAAAGTAAAGTGTAAAAGCTAGGAACATGAAAAGTAAAATAAAATGAAAAATAGTTCATAAAAGTTCAAAATAGTTGAATTTCATCATCAATTATTTTACTTCTGTCATTAAAATCATATTGTTGTATGTTACCACCACTTGATTTGAATTAAAATTGACAAAATATTTTATTCATATTTTTGTGCAATAATGGTCATCTGCGAAATTAAATGTAAAAGTGACTCTATTTATACATGATGACTTTATAGCATGACTTTCTTCAATACAAGTTGAATTTACACGATGACTTTTTTCATTCTTCATGTGTTCAAAATCATATAAATATGAAAAGGTTTTTGGCCCCTCAAATTTCCATTTCATGACTTTTTTCTACCCTTGAAGCTACTTCAGGGTCTCTCAAATTTCATGCGCCCAAATCTCGACTTTACTGATTGAATTTTGCAAAGAACATTCCTATTAAGCACGTTCTAAAAGATTATGCCGATATCGCGGCTAAATTTAGCTGTGGATGCATTCATTCATTAATTCTAAAAGAGTTCAAAATTTCATCATAATAGAGGTTATTTTATTGGGATGTATCTCGGAAATCATGTATCGCATTGAAATGTCATTTAGTTAGTAGAAAATATAAGCTCTAAGGGGTGTTCTTTTGCATTTAAAAAGTATATATACGTTTTCGTTTATTTAGTACTGTTAATTTTCTACAGCATAAAACTATATTCGCGAGGCCGACCGATGCTTCTGCATTTACAAATATTGTTAAACTATTGTCTTATTTATTCATTTTAAAAAGAATATTCTGCTTATAGCTGCCAACATCGATTTAATTACTGAAATGATAAAACCTTCTAAGTCAAAAAATTAAGCAATTTCTTTCTTCGTTGTTCTCTGGTAATGTATTTTGGAAAATTTATTTAAAGCATACTTTAGGCATGTAAGGTTTTATGGCATGCGAGCGCATATAAATATAGGGCCGAAATATTAATCTTAAGTTATTTATAAAATTATAATAACCGTTTGTCGTCGATTAATAAAAAATAAAATAATTTTTATAAAAAATCGTAAAAAAAAAACAAAAAATATATTTGGGCGTTGGGTGTGGCACTGACAATTTTCATTTAATTGTGAACTGAAATGAAATCACTGCTAATGAATTGTACTAACATATATATTAAAATAAGAAATTTATGACGCTTTTTGATTTCAACTTACATGAGAGGTAGGCGTGGTTGTGGGCAGATTTAAAGAAAAAAAAATGTTATTGTTCTAATTTGACGATATAAGGAATGTGTGCGAAATTTCAAGGTCCTAGCTCTATTCCCCCTAATTTTTGCCGCAGTTTGTATGAAAATATTCCACTGTGCGGTGGCTCCTTGCTCATTTGCGAAGAAGAATAGCCCAATGATGCCGCCAATCCAAAATCCACGCCAAACAGTGACTCGTTATGGATGTATTGGCTTCTCAATAGTCACGTGTGGGTTCTCTGCGCGGCATATGTGGCAATTTTGCTTATTGGCATAGCCAACGAGATAAAAATGAGCTTCGATTTTTCGGTAAAATTCTTCAAATCCTGCCAAACAATCTGCAGTACATCCGAAAACGCACTGGACGCTCCCCATTTTGTCAAAATGTCAAACATAAACCTGAAAATAAAAACAAAAATGAAAGTAATCGAATGATCGGAATACTGTGAAATTTGATATTTGGCAATGCTTTATAGATGTTGGTACCTCCCACACAAAATGGCATAACCTTTGTTTAAAATAAAACCGGTGTAACATTTACACGGGTAGTAAACTTCATTTGAAATTTGATATTTGAAAATGTTTTTATTATCAGTTTAAGTCAACAAAATATTTACGCTTTAACCACTCCCCTTATTTTACCTCCCACACAATTGTCTATATCCGGTGCCTGAAATCCATTATGACTTAATAATTTATCATGTTTTCACAATTATTTTATAAATGTGGAAGCTAGGACCATATGCCACGAACTTTCTAGTACCTTCCACAAAATCGTCCGGTCCTAAGTAATTTCCATAGATATGTTCTCTGAGAGTGAGGGTATATATATAAGGTTTAGCCGACTGACGTTTTCTTACTTAAAAAAAATTGTTTGTAAAGACACTGTAAAATACGTAAATTACGTTTAATAAGTAAATAAGGTATTAACCTTTAAAATATATCCACATGAACTTTTCACAACTGTTAGGGTAAAACTCAAAACTTTCTTGGCTGTAATGCAGTGCAACTCGATGCTGGACCAAAAGAATTTGATCTATAGAGCTCGCCATTGACCCGCCCTATTTGAAAATTTTGATTAATCCTACTTTTCGACGTTTTTAAGAGCTCTTCTTTCCCAGTCACTTGAAAAACAATTTTAGTTAGTATTTCTGTTTAATCAAGTGTAGAAAAAAACTTAACGAAGAAAATTTCTAACTGAAAGTGGAGATTTAACTAACTCAGCATATGGGTTGTTTTCGTCGCTTTGTTCAAATGCCTTCTTTGCGTTACAGTTTGAAAGTCTTTGTTGGAGGGTTTATGGATGGACTTAGCAAAGCCGTATGCCTATACTTTTAGTACATTAGTACTTTACAAAAGTTTACTAATCAACTGTGTTGACAACGTAGCGCTTTTTGCTAATTTACTTTGGCGATAGAAACATTATTTCGGATTTTTTTTCCACCAGACATATTTTTCAACGAGACTTTTGTTTAACCCTTGACTGTGTAGATGAAAATTTTGGACATGGTCTTGGACGTGGGGTAAATTTTACCCCACGTAATTTTATTCAAAAAATAATAGAAACATTTTTGGTATTTATTTGGTGCTGGGAAATATATTATATATATTTTTAATAAAATAATCAAAATATAATTAATGTTCCACCATTTATCTTTTTATACCCTCCACCTCCAGGATGGGGGTATACTAACTTTGTCATTCCATTTGTAATACCTTGAAATATCGACCTGAGACCCTATAAAGTATATATATTCTTGATCGTCAAAAAATTCTAAGACGATCTAGCCATGTCCGTCCGTCTGTTGAAAGCGCGATAGCATCTAAACGAAAGGAGCTAGGACGTCCAAATTTTACATAAATTCGTCTTATAGTCATAGTCGGCCCAAAGGGAAAAATTTTTCTCTCACAAGGACTAAAAATACCTCTAATAAACCCTAATATTTTAGAGTTTTTAAGCACATTTTCTCAATATGTCTGCTTGTACTTACTTGATATTGGGCGTTCGCAATCCCCCTAACAAAAACGTGCACAACAAAGTGATTCTTATTTGTAGGGGGTGAAATGGGGCAAAAAGGCACAAAAAGGGATAAAAAATGGTACCTTTCAAACGACAACAACTAGAAACACGAAATTCGATGAGTACATTCCTCTAATTGAGTAGATACATAATATAAAAATATTTTTTCCAGATTCTTACTTTTAAGGGATAAAATAGGAATAGAGGGATAAAAGTGGTACAAACCAAACGGTTGCAGCTAGAATAATGAAATTCGGTGTATACGCTACTCTGATTGCGTAGACACATAAAATAAAAGGATTTTTCGGAATTCGTATTTTTTGGGGCTGAAATGGAAAAAGGGGATAAAAATAGTACCAACCAAATGATCGCAGCTAGAGTTATGAAATTCAGAATATTCATTCCTTTGAGTGCGTAGACACGAAAAATAATAGGTTTTTTTCCAAATTCGTACTTTCAAGTGATACAACGGGTACAGAGGGATAAAAATAGTACCAACTAAACGACTTACTAGAATGATGAAATTGGGTGTGTACATCCCTCTTATTGCATAGACACGTAAAATAAAGAGATTTTAGAAAGTCGTACTCTTAAGGGAATAAAATAGGAAAAAGGGGATAAAAATGGTACCAACCAAATGGCAGCAACTAGAATCATGGAATTCGGTGTATACATTCCTCTGACTGCATAGACACGCAAAATAAAAAGATTTTTTCAAATTCGTACTTTTTACTTTTACGACAAAAATTGGTTGAAACATAAAGGTTATAGGTTATTTTGCACCTATGTATGTACGTGAGATAATGGATTTTCAAAATTTGTACTTTTGGAATTAAAATAGAAAATAGAAACAACCAACTGCAGCACCTAGTATCTACTAATATTTATGGTATTTAAAAAATATGAATATTAGAATATTTATTTTTTGAATTGACTAATTGATATATTGTGTATATTGTCTTATAAGCGTGGTTTGAAATAATAAAAGTATTATATTGTTAGTGGTATGTATGGTTGACCTTTTGATGTGTTGCGTTTTGTCTTTTGTTCGGCTTGAGGTCAGTTTTTTTAATAATAAAAAAAAATACTATTTTATTATTTTCTTGTTTTTTATTTCCCAATATTTCGACCAACTCCATTGGTCATCTTCAGGGGTATTTTTAAAAAAGTTTTTTACAATAGAAAATTCTCCTGCCACTCTCTGTAAGCTTTTGTCAACTACTATTATATTTATTTATAAAATTATTATGGACGTTTATAGTATTTTTTGTGTGTTTTTCATGGTGACAACTGAAAACTTTTTACAACCATGTAAATATATATTCGACTGATGATAACATGGTAACACAAGCGCTCTATGCAGAAGTTCCACTGATGAGTCATACTCACACAAAATGCGAATCCTCCTCTTTAGCAATTACCTAACTTAAATTCTCTTCTTAAGAAGGGATCGAATAGCTGTCATTCAAATTTATTATACACAAAAAACACCTAAAAGTTAATCGAAATCGATCACTAATCAAACAACACAAAAACTAAACAAGATAACATGTTTGTATCCGAAACCAAAAAAAATTTGTGAGCATTGAAACGTATTAGGTATGTTTTTCTTTATGCCGGAATAACAAGCTGCGTTTTTTGTTAAACATTAATAGAAAGTACATTTTGTACTCAAAATAATATTTTATCGAAACAAATTTTCGAACAAATATTTGTGTTGACTTTTCTGAACTTAGCCTCGATAACCATAAATTTGACTTAGATTAATTATCCAGGGTAAGTCCAAAATTTTTAACATAAAATTTGTTTTTCAAAATTTGTTTTCATACACATTTTGAGTTAAATTTTAACTTTTTATTTAGATTTTTGTTATCGCAGTTTCAGTTATGCAGTCTTAATTATTTTTTTAGTAAAATTCCAATTTTCTTCGTTGGTACCTTTAATATTTGTACTTTCATTTTGGAATTGTCCGATTACGCCCGGTACTATTTTCAATTAAAGGTAATTATGAGGAGAACAAATGTTGAGCATATCACCTTCGCATGGAAGAAACAGTCGTCAAGAAAAATGAGAAACATGTCATGAAAAAACTCAAAAAAATGAAAAAAAAAATCGGAAAAAAATATTTTCTTTTATTTTTTAATATATATATATATTTTTATATATATATTTATATATTTTTTGACAAAGGAAATAATGTCTATTTGTAAAAGACCTATGGAAAAATGTAGAAGTTGTGACCATATTTGTAGGCAAAAGAGAATTATTTTAAAATAACCATGATTTTTTAAATTTTTGTTCAAATGGTTTTATTTTATAATTGCTGGGATCCTAACGAATAACGCAAGGCATATTTATACATATTATAAAAACAACAATTTTAATTCTTGTTTCAAAAGCGAAAAAAATCCTTTACAAATTAAATAACCAAATATCGTATCTTCAGTTTAACGAAGAAAACAAAGCCTACTTGAAGAAAATCTATGAAAATCTAAAAAAATTGCGTCTATCTTGTTACTTCTGTACTTTATCCATAGATGTTTTACTTATAGGCATTGTTTTCTTATTTTGAATGTTAGCTCTTAAAAAATAAAATAAAATTTTAGTCTTTAATCAATAGTTGATTTGAACTGTGATATTGTCCTGGCTCAATACCATTTTTTTTTTTTTTTTTTTTTTTTTTTTTTTTTTTTTTCTGAACCAACACTCAGGGGATGTCCCCTATAAATGCAGTGCATTGCGTTGGTGGAAGGAAGATCAGGTATGGGAAGGAGGAAAGAGGGAGTAGTGTCTGTTGACATCTGTTTTGAATCTCTGAATGTCGTAATTGGAGGGAAAGATATTTGCCGGAAGTCGATTCCACATACGGATAGTACGGGCGAAGAACGAATTTATTCTGTAATGTGTGGTGCGGCCGGTTGTCCAATCGACAACAAATGGGTGAGCGTTTCTGGAGAGTCGCGTATCTCTACCGAACGTTCTCACGGGCGGTATGAGATCACGAATTTCCGAAGAACAAAAACCATGAAAGTATAGATAGAACAATGACACACAACCAACATTACGACGGTGTTCAAGGGAGACGATAGAATTGGATATCCTACCATCACCTATCAACACCATCGCCCTCCTTTGTACACGGTCAAGTAGCTCCAGTGATGAAGCTGGAGCACCCGACCATATATGGGAGTTGTATTCCATCTTTGGTCTGATGTAGGTAGTGTAGATATTGAGAAGATCAGAGGGTGTGAAATATTTCTTACATCTTTTTAGAAAGCCTAAACATTTGAAGGCATCTTTCGACACATCAAATACATGTTTTGTCCAACGAACATCACGTTGTATTTTCATGCCGAGAACATCGAGAGCATCTGATTGCTCAATATCTACACCGTTCATTAAAATCGACGACACCATTGGATCAGTGAATCGCTTGTGAGACAACAAGGAGCCTTTCGGCCTTTGAGGCCAAGGCCAAATTGAACTTGTGCAAGAATTGAAGACAGGCGTCTTTAAAGTCGCCCAAACTTCGACATTCCGAATGGAGCAACTCAGACGTAGTCGTGGCCAACATTTACATGATATTTTAACTGAAAATAAAAATTAAGGCCACATTAAAATGTATGTGTTTTATTGTACATTACAAATCAAACCTCACGATGAATCACCCGTAACATAGCCCTTCGTCAAAAATGTTTGTTACATAGAGTAATTAGTCATTTAAATTAATCATCATCGCAGTATAAATATAAAAAATATTATTATCTGCGAAGTACCCTGTGCCACAGGGTGACTTGATTAAGAACAGAGCTGCATTTGAAATTGTTATCACACAACAGCTGTTAGCTTATGAAAGCCTTATACAATTTTGGAAACTCTAGATTAAATTCAAAGTCTTTCTCGTAACAATTAAAACTACATACTAACATCACATTTTTATTTCTTTTACTTGTTTCTTGATGGAAATCATCTTACCACAAAACAAAAATCCTACAGACTAAAATAATATTTTCAAAAGCCCTCTCACAATTCCTCGTGCGACTCCTTGCCCTGCCAGTCTTCTTTGATCATATCGGCACCCTTTTCGCCGATCATTATAACGGCCGCATTTGTATTGGCGGCCACAATGTCGGGCATAACACTAGCATCTATGACACGCAGTCCCTTCGTTCCATGAACGCGCAGGCGCCAATCTACCACCGTAGACGGATCTGAACCGGGACCCATGCGGGCAGTGCCCACCGGATGATAAACCGTTGTGGTCATGTGGCGTATATAACAGCGCCAATAGTCATCGCTCTTATAGGCTATGGAATTGCAGGCGGGCAAGTCGATCTTGTACAGGGCCGTCTCACGTTCACTGAAAGCCTTGGTCTGCGGCAGCTTCGTGTAGATGTTCAAAGCCCTAATGTAGGTGTCCACATCACGTTCGTCCGACATATAGTTGGCGTGCAGCAAAGGTGCATCCAAATAGTTGGCACTCTTCAGGGCTACATGGCCCGCCGAGAAAGGTTTCAAATGCAACAAATAGGTGATGTAGGTGTTGGTCTCTTCGTTGGCTTGCAGTATCGATTTGGCCACCTGCTGATTGAAGCCGGTGGCTTTGATGTAGCCTCTCAGTTCGGGCGACTGCATGAGACTGAAAAAGTTCGTAGTCTGTATATCGGGGTTGGGCCCATTCAACGAAGTGGTATTTATAAAGCCCGTCAGGGAGGTGGCCTCGTGATGTAAAAGTTTGCTATAGCGACCCATGATCAGGTTGTACATGGCATCGACTAGTTCCTCTTCGGTGGGTTTGCGGGCCGTTGACTTGTCTATCTGGAAGACAACGGGCAAACTGGCGTGGTCCTTGAGATTCTGGCCAACGGGTAAATCCCGCAGCACAGGTATGCCCAAAGGTTTTAGCTGGGCCGAAGGTCCCACACCTGGGGAGATGAGAAAGAAAATAAAAATAAATAAAATCTTGAGTTTAATTGAAACTTACCCGACAACATTAACATTTGTGGTGTGCCAATAGCTCCACCCGACAGTATGACCTCCTTGTTGACCTTAACGGTGTATTCCTTGTGGCCCTTCAAAACAAATGTCACCCCCGTGGCCCGCAATTGCTTGTCGAAATTCACCTTCTTCACTTGGGCATAACGTATGACATGCAAATTCTTGCGATTTTTATCTAAATGCGACTTGGCGGTGGTAATACGCCGACCCTTATCCTGGGTGCCCAATATATCGATCTGACCCACCCAGGAGCCTTCGGTGAAATCAGCCGCCGTCTTATAACCCATTTCTCCCATGCCCGCCTTAATGGTCTCCCGAAACTCATTATCCGACACATAGTTGTTGATGATCATGGGACCGCCGACTCCATGATCGCCCGGTTTGTAATCTCCCCTGGTGGAGCGTAAATCTTCAACTTTCCGAAAGTAGGGCATAACATCATCGTAGCCCCAGGTGGGATTGCCGCGATCACGCCAATCGTCAAAGTCGGCTCGAGTGCCACGAGCATAGATCATGGCATTCATGCAATTGGTACCGCCCAGCATTTTACCACGCGGCCAATGACAACTCTCGCCCTCCATGGCCATGCAGGCCTTGCCATTGGGCATGGTGTGATACTGCCAGTCCCAGTCGGAGAACTGAGTGGACATGTGCCAGCCAACAAACTTGAAGGAGAGGAGAAGGAGATGGGAATTATAATTATAATTTAAAATCTGGCTATAGATTTCTCGATATTTTCCTGACTTCCTCCCATAGCAACCTATATACAGGGTCCGCCAAATAACTTTTTTTTTTAAATGCTATAAAAAAAACTACTGAATATTTTCTCAAATTTCTTTTTTTATTTGAAAGTACAATCGGTTAATAATGGAAAATAATTTCATTCAAATGGCTGCTGAGGGCACCCCACAAATAATAGTCCAACGCTTGAACAGTTGAAAAAAACGTTAGATGGCGGACCCTAGTTTCCTTCACTAAAATTGTCAAGAAGCCGAGATGAAAAACTAAATAGAGTTTCTCACATGCTCATCTGAGAAGAGACCGCTCGAAGGGCAATTCCTTTGTATCGCAAATGCAGAAACTATCGAAGAAAGGAGCTCCCTCTCTCACTCTACAAGAGGAGAAGGATGGGAATTATAATTATAATTTTGAATCTGGATATAGATTTCTAGATATTTTTCTGACTTCCTCCCTTAGAAACCCACATAGTTTCCATAGTTTCCCTCTCATTAAAATATTCAAGAAGCCGAGATGAAAACTGATCTACTGGGAAGAGACTTTCTTACATGCTCATCTAAGAAGAGACCGCTCTAAGGGCAATTCGTTTGCATCGCAAATGCAGAAACTATCGAAAAAAGGAGCTCTCTCACTCTTATCCTCTGCACACAAATCTTGGAGAGAGCTCTCTCTCTCTCCGTCGAGCTTTTTGGCACATAACACCACTTAACCTCTGTACAAAAATCTTGGAGAGCTCTCTCTCTCCCTCTTATTATCTATACACAAGTCTCGGAGACCTTTTTGGCGTATAAACACCTCTTAACCTTTGTACACAAACCTTGGAGAGTTCCCTCTCTCCTTCTTATTCTCTGTACACATATCACGGAGAGCTTTTAACCTCTGCACACAAACCATGGAGAACTCTCTCTCCCTCTTATTCTCTGTACACAAATCTCTGAAAGCTTTTTGCCATATAAACACCTCTTAACCTCTGCATACAAATCTTGGAGAGCTCTCTCTCTATCTCCGTCTTATTCTCTGTGCACAAATCACGGAAAGTTTTTTTGCGTATAAACACCTCTTAACCTCTGAACACAAATCATGGAGAGCTCTCTCTCTCTCCGTCTTATTCTCTGTACACAAATCACGGAGAGTTTTTTGGCGTATAAACACCTCTTAACCTCTGAACACAAATCTCTCTCTCCGTCTTATTCTCTATACACAAATCACGGAGAGCTTTTAACCTCTGCACACAAACCATGGAGAACTCTCTCTCCCTCTTATTCTCTGAAAGCTTTTTGGCATATAAACACCTCTTAACCTCTGCACACAAATCTTGGAGAGCTCTCTCTCTATCTCCGTCGTATTCTCTGTACACAAATCACGGAGCGTATAAACACCTCTTAACCTCTGCACATAAATCTTGGAGAGCTCTCTCTCTATCTCCGTCGTATTCGCTGTACACAAATCACGGAGAGTTTTTTGGAGTATAAACACCTCTTAACCTCTGAACACAAATGATGGAGAGCTCTCTCTCCGTCTTATTCTCTATACACAAATCACGGAGAGCTTTTTGGCACATAAACACCTCCTAACCTCTGCACACATATCTTGGAGAGCTTTTTGGCATATAAACACCTCTTAACCTCTGCACACAAATCTTGGAGAGCTCTCTCTCTATCTCCGTCTTATTCTCTGTACACAAATTACGGAGAGTTTTTTTGGTGTATAAACTCCTCTTAACCTCTGAACACAAATCATGGAGAGCTCTCTCTCTCTCTCCGTCTTATTCTCTGTACACAAATTACGGAGAGCTTTTTGGCGTATAAACACAATTGTGGTGAAGCACAGAAATCTCGACACCTGTCGTCACTTTTAGTAGTGGAATGACTCTTATGTTGTTTTAAATCAATTAAATGCTTTCATTTACAGCGCATATGGCGATAGGTATTGATAAATACACATTCACTTCCACTCAAACATAAAAATCACCCAATTATATAGTCAGGCCAAATACATTTATATCGCCTTCGTTTCATTAATAAAAAACCCGCTCACTTGACCTTAACTCACCTCAGTTTCAACGGGCGGATCGCCGCCAGCTTCCAAGAGCAGAACTTTCCAATTGGGATTTTCACTTAGACGCCCGGCTACCACTGAGCCAGCAGAACCGGAACCCACCACCACAAAATCATAATCGTTTAAACCTGGAAAACAAAATGTGATAGTTAATCAATCCCTAAATCCATAAAGCACCAAACCCACCATTCTTTGCGATATCATCGCCATAATCCTTTGGCCAATGCGAGCGATCACTTAACGAGCAAAATTTCGTTATTAAAGTCTGCAGCAGCAGGGTCATAAGGGTGTTGGCCGGTCCGGCTGAGCGTGCCGCACATTCGGTCGTCAGATAATCCATTGCGAGCGATCACTGCGTTTAGTTTGATTTTTTGTTCTCCGCCACCCTAAGTTACACACGCTTACTTTTGTTAAGAACTAAAATCGTTTTTCGATTTTCATGATCTTTTTATAGCAAAGAAACGACAACAACAACGACTAGGAAAACTGCAAGCGTCTTAATTGTTATTGCAGCGTTGTACGAGTGAGTACACAGTGTCACAATTTGCATTTTATTTGCATTTTTATAAATTTGTCGCAAGTTTTGTTTTGTTTTTTTTTTTTTTGTATTTTGTTTACAACAACAGCAAGTGGTGTGGAGAGCTTTTCGTCAAAACAATAGATAGGCTAGTGCAGCGAAGCTCTCGCCGTAAACACACCCCATAAAGATTAACATAAGGGGCGCCAATTAATGCACACTCGACACAGTGGTTGCAATCGATAAAACAGCGGCCGAACAAAGGTAATTATAATCGCTACAAATGTTGAGAATTTAACTTAAAATTTTAAAGACGAAAATAATATTAATAAGAAATTAAAGAAATATACACAACTTTTTGTGTTAATTTTATGAATCAGTACGACTCAAGGCACACAAAAAATACCAATTTTTGGTCTCTGGCATAAAATTTGTATTTTTTGTGGCATATTATTGTAGGCATCCAGACCATCGAGATTGAACTGCTGGTTGTCAGAAAAAATTTCACTATTCTAGTCGCTGGGTTGTTGACCTTTTGGCACCTGCCATGACATGTAATCAATAATCGTCAATAAAGCCCGTCTGAATATTCGGTTTCGGACAAAAATTGCTATTTGGTATTCGGCGTAGAAAGGCCGGGCAGCCGAACTTTTTATATAGTAGATCATCTGTTTTCATTGTTTGCAAGTCATCTCCAAAACACATTTCAACCCTTGGAAAGACGATCACTAGTTGAAAATATTAAACGAGTTGCTAAAAGTGACAGCCTTCCAATTAAGGGCATTTGTTAAGGAATTTTTGGATAGGGTGGACAATTTGGCTCGTCTGCCTTTGAGGTCAGCTACTGTCCCAAAAAACTAATTGATTCTTTCTATATCGGGTATCAGAATGTAAGGGGTTTGAATACGAAATTGAATCAATTATTTGTTGATAGCTTTGATTTCTCTGCTCTTGTATTTACTGAGACTTGGTTAAAGGAGTCAGTTTTAGATTCTGAGATTTTTTGTAGTAGATTTATTGTCTTTAGAAATGATCGTCTAGGAAGGATTGGTGGCGGTGTACTTATTGCTGTTACTACTTCTTTCCCATCGGAACGTATTATTCTCCACGGGCTTGATGACATTGAATTTATTGCAGTTCTTATTAATTTAGGGCGCAATAAATTGTTCATTACTTGCTCTTATATTCCTCCATCATCTGAATTATGTGTCTACGAAAGTTACTTGGCCGCGATTGGTAGGATTGTTTCAATGTCAGGTGACTTAGACCGTACATTAATCTTAGGGGACTTTAATTTACCTTCCGTATCCTTGGCTTGCCTTGCCGGACACGGAGGCTTTAACCGCACTACCTTCATCGTTTGATACGGATGATTCTGCCTCGAATATAGTCAGGCTTTTTGCTGACCTTAATTTATTCCAGATTAATTACGTGAAGAATATAAGTGAAAGACAACTTGATCTAGTATTTGTTAATGATCCTCATTACTTTGAGATCAATAGGGTTCTCCCCATATCTCTCCCAGAGGACAATTACCATCCTACCTTAGGTTTATCGATGTTTAGTCTCTTTCTTCTACCTCTCATGATGATCTCACCGTTTTCTGTTACAGAAGGACAAATTTTATACTGCTTAACTCTCTTCTCCGTGAAGTTGATTGGAATTCCGTCTGTAGTTGTAGCCACTATGCAGATATTGAAGCTGTTGTGGATAAATTTTATCAAATTCTTAGGGACTTCCTGTCACAATCTGTACCGAAAATTCGAGTTGGGCAATCTGAAAGACTACCTTTGTCTTCTCATAAATTGTCCAGAATGAAAAATTCGAGAAGTAGGCTTTTTAAGAAGTTCAAGAAATCTGGATTGAATTCCGATTATGTAAGATACTCTATTGCTAGGTCGAGATATAACGTCGAATCTCAGAGATGTTATAGACTATACTTGGAAAAGGTGAAGAATGATTTTCGAAATAACCCTAGAGCTTTTTACGATTTTGTTAATTTGAAACGTAAATCCACATCTAAACCAACTAGGATTGGAATGGATGGCTAGGAATATTGTGAGGACCAGGATATTGCTGATTGTTTAGCGAATTATTTTGCGACCACATATTCAAATAGATCTTATCGATCAGACAGCACTTACCCCTATGATATTCCTGCTTTGAATCAATTAGAAATACCAATTATTGACTTGCCCTTGGACTTGGCAAGTTTGAATGATCTGGAATCAACAAATAGTGCCGGCCCCGATGGGGTGCCAAGTATAATTTTAAAATGCTGTGCTAGTGGTTTGGCTACTCCTCTGAAGTTATTGTTTAATTCTTCGTTGAGATTCGGATATTTCCCTTCGGCTTGGAGGCAGTCGTTCATTGATCCCCTACATAAATCTGGCAGTCTAATTGACGTTTCGAATTATAGAAGGATAGCTAAATTAAGTGCTATCCCTAAGCTTTTTGAGAAACTGGTGACTAATGTTGTTTCTCACAGCGTTTCTTCTATTCTGAGTTCCACTACAGTGGAAAGTAGCAGAAATTATAGTAATACATAAACCTGGAAGACCTGAAAGTCAATTAAAATCACACAGGAGGCTTATATCACTTCTCCCTATACTCTCAAAGATATTTGAAAACATTTTGCTTAAGAGACTTCAGCCAATAATAGAAAGAAGGCAACTGATTCCGAGTCACCAATTTGGCTTCAGAAGTCAACATTCCACAATTCAACAGGTTCACAGGATCGTCGATGTCGCCGGAAAATCATTTGAAAACAAAGAAGTATGTCACTAAGGCTTACTATGCAAGCTTTATAACGTCCTCCCTAAACAATTCTATGAAATTCTATATTCATACCTAAGCAACCGCAACTTTCGTATAAATGCTTGTTAATGACTATTCTAGCCTAAAACCAATATGTGTTTTTCTCGGGTATTTCTTTTGTGTTAAATTTTTGTCAGCTATTTTTCTTAATTAATAGACTCTTGAAAATACTTTAAATATAAATTTTGATTCCTGTCTTAGAGTAAATTATTGGTGGAATTTTTCGACATTTATAGTTTTTTGTGTTTTTTCCCAAAGTGACACCTTTGGAAAAAAAATAAAAATAAATAGAAGGGATCTCAATACCTCTGCGAAACGTGTTTATGTTTCGAAACATCGAGATTTTTACCAAAAGTGGATATTTGGGTAGATCACGGTAAACAAAAAATACAAATCTTCGAACTTAAACTAAGTTTGGTAAAAATATTACCATGTGCAAAGTTTGAATTGATACCTTAGCTCCTTTCGAGAGTCATCGTGTGCACCAGGCTCAAACAACTTAAAAAGTCGTGAAACGGATTTGATCCAAACATACTTTGGGTCTTAAGACACTCCTTCAATGCGTTACACTTTTTGTCTGTCCTACTCTGTAGAGTGAGGTTATAAAAATTCCCATGCTGGACAATAAACAATACTGTAACGAATAAATGAAAAAAAATTGAGCCAAGTCGCTTCAGTAGATTCGGAGATATTATACACATGGTATCGACTCTGCCGAGCCAATTTATAAACGCTGTAACTTCGGAAATAACTTGAATTTCGTTATATGCAGATACTTAAAACATTCTTTAAACTATATAGGATTATTAAGGAATACAAAAAAAATAAAAAATCACATTTCACAACTGTAATTTTTACTACCGCCATCTACATAACAAGTTGGATAAATCTGCCGGTAATGCGAGTCTTTTATATTTTTATATGCAGATACTTAAAGCATTCTTTAAACTATATAGGATTATTAAGAAAGACAAAAAAATAAAAAATCACATTTCACAACTGTAATTTTTACTACCGCCATCTACATAACAAGTTGGATAAATCTGCCGGTAATGCGAGTCTTTTAACTTTGGTGTTCTTCAGATCAAACTAAAACCCAGTACTGTTAAGTACTTACAACAAAAACTAAGGAACCCATTACGTTAGTAGATTACGACATGTCGTATAGGTGAAATAGGCCCTAGAATCGACCCTTTGATCATAGCATACTGAAAGCCCTATTCTTTCTCCACAAACTCCCTTAACATAGTAATCCAATCTTTCGCGTAGTTTAGGACATACTGAATTATTAACAATTTGTTTGTGTCAACCCACTGTACGCCGCTAGAGTGATAAACATTTGTTTACACAAATAAAACATTGATTATATCAACTTTGTTATTGTTATTGTCGCCTAATCTAGTATTCTTGTAAGATACTGTTATTTAAGGAAAACTTTTTCGCTATCGCTGTGTGGGTCCCATATTAATGGCAAAGATATGGAAATGATCATCGATCAAGGAGAGCGAGAGATTTAGAGAGGCAGTGTACGAGGACATGAATAGCTTTTATAGAGTAAATACAGGTTTTTGCACACGACGATATCGACGATTGTGCAGAAACATCGCACAAGGTGGAGTCAATTACAGAGAGAGTCGTTATTGTCTGTTAATAGCAGAACGTTGAGGGATAACAGCGAATGTTGGCATTGCAGTCATGTTAGCACGTTAAAGCAAAATATTAACATAACAAAAACAATGGATACGCACACAAATATACACGGAAACGAAATGAATACATTACAGAATATTGTAAAGACATTTGGTTTTCTCAATAAAAACTTATTAATAAAAACGTTAAAAAAAAACAACAACCTACAAATGCTGTTTACGGAATGAAATGTTAACTCTGGTGGCATAGCTCGCCTTTCTGCAAGTTAACATACAAAGAGCGTAATTTCAACTCTTGTAGTTTTACGCTCTTTGGCATTGCTACTGGTATTATTGCAGTTTTGTATCATATCTACCTGTCTATGGTCGTATCCACTTTTTTTGGCAAAACTCATGTTATGGTGGAGCTACTCCCGCTGAGAAAAACAATAAAAAAATCTATTTAGAATAATAATGAAAAAACAAACAAAACTCTTAATATAGACAGTGAATTATTTGGTAAAATGTGAAATGTCTAAAATAAAAAGAAACACTCAATAAAAATATTCGCATCAGATATTTATTTGTCGATGACAAAGCTTTTCCTAACTAATCAAATTGAAAATATTAGGCCTGTTCGATTGGGGTTACTAGCTTATTAAACACTCCACGAGAGCAGGCCCGTGCGCAGGATTTTCCCATGGTGGGGGGGTTTCATCTACACTCATAAAAAAGTTAACATTATAATGAGTTATAACATTATAATGAGTTAAAATTAACGAAAGTTTAGGAAACCAAGTACATTTTTACTAAATATAAGTATAATTTTGCTGAAATTTTCCTAAATCTAAGTAAATTTTTCCTAAAACATAGTACATATTTTTTACTAAATTTAAGCAAAATTTTCCTAAAACTAAGTAAATTTTTACTAAATCTTTGTAAAGTTTTGCTCAAAATTTCATAAAACTAGGTAAATGTTTACTCAAATCAAGTAAATATTTACTCAAACTGAGGACAATTTTGCTGATTTTTTTCCTCAAAACGAGTAAATTTTTACTTAAACTGAGGAAAAATTTATTTTATACAAGAAAAAAAGGTGAAATTAAAATAAGTTCAATTTAACTAAAAAATCAAACAAATAGTTTTGCTATTACTCCATGATTGTTGTGAAGACAAGATATGCGCCTTCGTAGTGGTTGTTTAGAATAATTCATAAAGTATTTAAGAAATAAGTCTCTGCAAACGAACGAGAATTGCTTCTTAGATTAATATTCAAGAATTTTTTAACAATTTCAATTTTTATATGTTCATTAATACTTAAATGTATGAAGAACTTGGCATAAATTTCAGTAAACATTTTAACTTAATTTTAGGAAAAAATTTCTTAAATGGAATTTTTTCCATACAAAAACTTTCAGATTTTTTTCTCACTTAAAACCTTGAAATATTCTTCCACATAAGTTTGAATTTACTCAATTGTAAACATTTTTTATTAGTTCCAAAGAAATGTTTTTAAGTAAATCTAATACCCTTTTTCTAGTAAATGAACTTTTACTATGGCTTTGAAAGAAGGAAACTTTACTCATACTTAGTTAATTTTCCAACTTTTTAGGAAATTTTTACTGGAGTGTTTGGAAACCACTCATATTTTATTGCCAGGATCTTCGAGAAATATTTTGATACATTCGTCCGACAGACACTGTAGGCAAAATTGCATTTCAGTAATCCATCTATCAGTACACTCAAAGGAATATGTCAGTGAAAGAAAGCAGAAAGTCTACTTAAAGAGCAGATTTTCTGCTGTTAAAAAAGAGACAGCAGATTTGTATCTGCTGAGATGGTAAACAGCTGTTTGCTGTTTTTACCAATATATATGATACGCATATTGTCCCAAGCTAATATAAAAGAAAATTCGAGCTAAACTCGCTTATGAACGCTTATCTATTTTTATATTTTAATTAACAATAGCCAATTTTAGAGGACTGCAAACTCTTTAGCAATATGAATGGTGATGTAAGATTGCAGAAAACTGTAACAGCTGTAATAGCAGAAAAGTGTCTGCTGATAGGCAACAGACAATCGCTGCTTTTATTAACAGACTTGTTCTCTAAGTGTAGAACTTTTTTAAATAGTTGCTTGAAATTACATACATACACTTATATTCATAAGTGGCTATGAAGAAAAACATAACTTTTCAGGAGAGCGAAAAAAATAATTTTTTCCTTCATTTGAAGAGAAATTATTAATAGTTCTTCTACAGTTTAATCTAAAAAGGATTACTAATTGCTACGATTAAAAAGATTTCGAAATTTCCTATTATTCGCGGTTTCATGGTTCATAGTCACTTTTGTATGTTTCAAATTGAGCACTATGAATGTTGAAATAAGAATAAGATTTATTGTAAACTCTATAATTTGTTTCATGAAATCTTGGCAATGTTGTATAGAAAACGCTTTTTCTGTGATGATGTACACAGCGAATTAAAAGATTTCAGCTTAATCCGTCAGATTGGTCGCTTGTAACATATATGTAGCTAGTCGCGAAAATCGCTGCAATTGATGAAAAATCCAAAATTCGCCGTTGCAATTCCTTATATTTTAAATTTCTTCATTCATAATTCTGAAACTTTTCATACACAAATATTCTCCATGAAGTCAGCAATCACATGCCAAAGAAATATTTTTGTATTCTCAATATAATAAAAAGTTACGCTTTACGGTTTTTCTAAAAATACTTTTCACAATTTTTGACTTTACCGCCACCATTTTTCTTATTTTAGTCTGATAACTGGGGAATCAAAATGCTATTAACGCGAAATGATGGAATTTGATAGTACGATATGCCCTAAATCTAGAAAAATGTTTTATACAAAATCGTTGTAGCGAATTATAACCTTCGGTTTTATGCTGCTCCATTGTTGAACTATTTTATTTCTATTATTTTTATGTTCATAGCCACTTATTCAGTCACAAACTAACGTGCGAGGGGATAGCCAAATCAGAAAATTAAAAAAAAGTGGCTTTAGAAAAAAATCTTTTCTTTGGCATCAAAAACTCATTTTCAAGAAAATGGTTCATAGCCACTTTTGAATATATGCCCTCGATATATATTTTAAAGAATAATTACACAAAAAACGATCAAATTCCTCGGCGATAAACCCTTCAGTCCCGCATTTTTTCTATGATAAATGCAGAAAATTTGATATGCTTTTTGACAAAATTTGGGTCTAAATAGGATGTCTAAAGAGTTTTGGGGTTTTTAATTTATATAGGACATGAGTAACAGGATGTTTACTCAAAATCTTTATACGTATATTCCGATTAAATAAAAAATATTTGGAAATGTTTCTTCATTTTTATAATCTTTTTTTTGTATTCGGTGAAATGCAAGAAGAAACAACTAGAAATTTTAATTCCAAAAGACCAAATAATTGGTATTTTAGAGTTTCGCTTTCCTACGTAGATCAAAGTTACTGAATTTGTTGTTTCTCTTTTGAATACTTGTTACATATGTACAAAAAATACTAACTCTGAAAAATATTTGACATATTTGACAGTTAAAACTCATTTCTTATTGTTTCGAAACTTTAAAGTAGATTTTAAAATAGAGACTTACACGCATTTCGTAGAAACGAAATTTTAAACACGTGAACATCGTTTTTGAGTTTCTTTTGTGGGAAAAATTTGTTTCTTTGCGGTAAACATATCATCAGTTGTTGTAAATGAACAAGTAGAAATAAGTTTATGTATATCAAACAGTTGTCTTCGTCTGTCGAAAGGGTTTGTATTATAATTGCAAACTCCCAAAACATTGGAAGTAACAGAAACCGTTGTTGTTGCATCGTTGTTGTTGAAAATAGAATACATCGGTTCAGATTTAGATACAGCTCCATAAAAATGTCCAATCGCAAATGTTACATCTTAGCAAATTATTTGCTTTTATTAAGAATATTTTAGATTTCATTATGATTCTTATCAACACTTTTTTTAAATTACTAAACGATTTTGTTATTAAATTTCCAAACTATTATTGCAGTACAGAATTAAAAGTTCATAAGATATTGCTATAGTCAAATGTTAAGAAGTGGTATCGGTTAATAAAAATGAAATTTTTTTTGGTATCCATTAGCGAAATTAGCACTACACAATCTTTTAGTTTGTTTGTATTTTTCATAACCTTTGTCCGAAATTCAAGAAAGTGTGCACGATTTTTTATGTAATTGTCTGCAAAAAAATGCAAAATTACCATTTCAGACGAGTTATTTTTAAAAATACGTATTTTTAATTGCTTCAGAAAGTCTAGAAGGTTTTAAAAAGTATATGTTCGAAACCTCTCTGGGGGGGTTTGAACCCCCAAGAAAATCGGTTCAGATTTAGATATAGCCCCCATACGAATTTCACTCCCGATTTGACTCTTTTCACTCTAGATACCACATATTACAACAGATTTTCTTTAAAATTGGCACAACATCTTATATTTCAACTAGAAACACCTGTGGAAAAAAATGTGTTAGATCGGTTCAGATTTATATATAGCTCCCATACAAATTTCCTTCCCGATTTGACTTTTTCCGCTCTAGAAACCACATATTGTATCAGATTGTCTTCAGATTTGGTACAACATCTTATATTTCCACTAGAAACACCCACGGTGAATATAGGTCAGATCGGTTCAGATTTAAATATAGCCCAAATACAAATGTTGCTCCCAAAAGTTTAACCGATTTTGGCCAAACTTTACATTTTATATTTCAACTATTTCGTTCCAGGTTTCAATATATCCTCATACAAATGTCCTTTCCGATTTAACATTTTTTGCCAAACACATACATTTACAGGATACAAAAACCTTCCCGTTTTCACTTTTCACCGAATTGAATTGTATTCGGATAGAAAGTGGAGTGTATCATAGAATGGGCCCGCCCGACTTTAGCCTTTCCTTACATGTTTTTGTATGGAATTTACTCGCTTAACAAGAAAGTAGCTTGTAACTCTCTTAGTGTTGCTGCCAGATTATTCTTGTTGATTCAATTAAGAAAAACTAATGAATAGCAACGTTGCCACCTTATCAAGCATCTTATTCATAAGCTGGTAATCCCAATCGAACAGGCCTATTGTGTTTTTCTTAAATAGCTTCATGAAAACTAATCCCACACAACTCACGAAAGAGTCCTCAACAAAAAAAATTTGGTGTGCACGAGCTTTTTTTGGAATTTACAATTTTCCGATGTCATCTTTTTATATCTGAACATATTTTGGAATTCACAACAACACTGATGTCATCAGCGTACGTCTACGATCGAGAAACATTCAATTAACATGAGAAATCTATAATCCACAGGAGTCTATAATTTGCTGTGTCTATAGAAAAGTACGTAAAGAGCTCGTAGTTAAAATATTTCTTATCTGCGTTTTATAGAATTCAAGTAATAGCTGAGATATTTTTTATCGTTCGAAGCGAAATAAACGAAAACAGGACATTAGTCTGCCTGCTAACGCAGTAACAAGTAAGCTCTCCATAGATGGCGTTAGTAAATCGTCGCACTCGTTTATAAACGACTGAGAATTCACTTTGAATTTGATATAGACAACGTAACATTGTCTCTTGAGCCAGTATGATAATATGAATACTTTGACTCAACTCACCGCAGCTTATTTGATTTGTTCAAAATTTTGTTTGGAAATTTTATTAAATAATTCAGCATTTCAAATGAAAACGTATATAAAAATGTTGAGATGTAATATGTCGAGTTGGCAATTTGGATACTGAATTTTAAATTAATTATAAAACAATGACGCGCATGTCAAAATTTCTCAATTCCAGCAATTCGTATCCAACTAATTATTCAATAAAAAGCACATGTGTTTTGAACTAGCTGTTTATACAAATAACTTAATTGGTTGTCAATTTTTTTTGTGAGTATTCAATATTATGATATAATACACAATATTCAACCATCTCTAGACCAGTTGGCATCTATATTGTGTAGAATGCTAGTTTACTTCCAAATGGAATGGTGGTAATTGTTACTTGGTTGTTTAATGCATATATCCTCAGTCGTTTTTCTAAACCTTATCTAAAATTTAAGACTGGCTTGTTACTACAAATAATTTTTTCTTCATATAAATATCTACTGTAGCTAGCTATATAGCCTGATTTCTAATTCGTGAGTCGGTTTAGCAGTGATTATTCAACGACAAAAACCCTAAAACAGATTTGTTTATTTTTTTGTCCGGCCTAATTTATAATGTCATTGTTATGTTTCGAAAGTATTCTTAAAAATTGTTATTGTAACCGCTGTGGTTTCTAAAAATATAAAAATATAAAAATATAAAAATATAAAAATATAAAAATATAAAAATATAAAAATATAAAAATATAAAAATATAAAAATATAAAAATATAAAAATATAAAAATATAAAAGTATAAAAATATAAAAATATAAAGATATAAAAATATAAAAATATAAAAATATAAAAATATAAAAATATAAAAATATAAAAATATAAAAATATAAAAATATAAAAATATAAAAATATAAAAGTATAAAAGTATAAAAATATAAAAATATAAAAATATAAAAATATAAAAGTATAAAAATATAAATATATAAAAATATAAAAATATAAAAATATAAAAATATAAAAATATAAAAATATAAAAATATAAAAATATAAAAATATAAAAATATAAAAATATAAAAATATAAAAATATAAAAATATAAAAATATAAAAATATAAAAATATAAAAATATAAAAATATAAAAATATAAAAATATAAAAATATAAAAATATAAAAATATAAAAATATAAAAATATAAAAATATAAAAATATAAAAATATAAAAATATAAAAATATAAAAATATAAAAATATAAAAATATAAAAATATAAAATATAAAAATATAAAAATATAAAATTATAAAAATATAAAGATATAAAAATATAAAAATATAAGAATATAAAAATATAAAAATATATAATATAAAAATATAAAGATATAAAGATATAAAAATATAAAAATATAAAGATATAAAGATATAAAGATATAAAAATATAAAAATATAAAAATATAAAAATATACAAATATAAGAATATAAAAATATAAAAATATAAAAATATAAAGATGTAAAGATATAAAGATATAAAAATATAAAAATATAAAAATATAAAAATATAAAAATATAAAAATATAAAGATATAAAGATATAAAAATATAAAAATATACAAATATAAGAATATAAAAATATAAAAATATAAAAATATAAAAATATAAAAATATAAAAATATAAAAATATAAAAATATAAAAATATAAAAATATAAAAATATAAAAATATAAAAATATAAAAATATAAAGATATAAAAATATAAAAATATAAAAATATAAAAATATAAAAATATAAAAATATAAAAATATAAAAATATAAAAATATAAAAATATAAAAATATAAAAATATAAAAATATAAAAATATAAAAATATAAAAATATAAAAATATAAAAATATAAAAATATAAAAATATAAAAATATAAAAATATAAAAATATAAAAATATAAAAATATAAAATTATAAAAATATAAAAATATAAAAATAAAAAATATATAAAAATATAAAAATATAAAAATAAAAAATATAAAAATATAAAAATATAAAAATATAAAAATATAAAAATATAAAAATATAAAAATATAAAAATATAAAAATATAAAAATATAAAAATATAAAAATATAAAAATATAAAAATATAAAAATATAAAAATATAAAAATATAAAAATATAAAAATATAAAAATATAAAAATATAAAAATATAAAAATATAAAAATATAAAAATATAAAAATATAAAAATATAAAAATATAAAAATATAAAAATATAAAAATATAAAAATATAAAAATATAAAAATATAAAAATATAAAAATATAAAAATATAAAAATATAAAAATATAAAAATATAAAAATATAAAAATATAAAAATATAAAAATATAAAAATATAAAAATATAAAAATATAAAAATATAAAAATATAAAAATATAAAAATATAAAAATATAAAAATATAAAAATATAAAAATATAAAAATATAAAAATATAAAAATATAAAAATATAAAAATATAAAAATATAAAAATATAAAAATATAAAAATATAAAAATATAAAAATATAAAAATATAAAAATATAAAAATATAAAAATATAAAAATATAAAAATATAAAAATATAAAAATATAAAAATATAAAAATATAAAAATATAAAAATATAAAAATATAAAAATATAAAAATATAAAAATATAAAAATATAAAAATATAAAAATATAAAAATATAAAAATATAAAAATATAAAAATATAAAAATATAAAAATATAAAAATATAAAAATATAAAAATATAAAAATATAAAAATATAAAAATATAAAAATATAAAAATATAAAAATATAAAAATATAAAAATATAAAAATATAAAAATATAAAAATATAAAAATATAAAAATATAAAAATATAAAAATATAAAAATATAAAAATATAAAAATATAAAAATATAAAAATATAAAAATATAAAAATATAAAAATATAAAAATATAAAAATATAAAAATATAAAAATATAAAAATATAAAAATATAAAAATATAAAAATATAAAAATATAAAAATATAAAAATATAAAAATATAAAAATATAAAAATATAAAAATATAAAAATATAAAAATATAAAAATATAAAAATATAAAAATATAAAAATATAAAAATATAAAAATATAAAAATATAAAAATATAAAAATATAAAAATATAAAAATATAAAAATATAAAAATATAAAAATATAAAAATATAAAAATATAAAAATATAAAAATATAAAATTATAAAAATATAAAAATATAAAAATATAAAAATATAAAAATAAAAAATATATAAAAATATAAAAATATAAAAATATAAAAATATAAAAATATAAAAATATAAAAATATAAAAATATAAAAATATAAAAATATAAAAATATAAAAATATAAAAATATAAAAATATAAAAATATAAAAATATAAAAATATAAAAATATAAAAATATAAAAATATAAAAATATAAAAATATAAAAATATAAAAATATAAAAATATAAAAATATAAAAATATAAAAATATAAAAATATAAAAATATAAAAATATAAAAATATAAAAATATAAAAATATAAAAATATAAAAATATAAAAATATAAAAATATAAAAATATAAAAATATAAAAATATAAAAATATAAAAATATAAAAATATAAAAATATAAAAATATAAAAATATAAAAATATAAAAATATAAAAATATAAAAATATAAAAATATAAAAATATAAAAATATAAAAATATAAAAATATAAAAATATAAAAATATAAAAATATAAAAATATAAAAATATAAAAATATAAAAATATAAAAATATAAAAATATAAAAATATAAAAATATAAAAATATAAAAATATAAAAATATAAAAATATAAAAATATAAAAATATAAAAATATAAAAATATAAAAATATAAAAATATAAAAATATAAAAATATAAAAATATGAAAATATGAAAATATAAAAATATGAAAATATGAAAATATAAAATTTTATAATATAAAAATATAAAAAAAAATAAAAATATAAAAATATAACTAGTAAATCAAAAAAAAATTTTTTTTTCAAATCCATGCTTTATGCAAGCAGAATTCTATTGGGCCTAGAAATTCTTTTTTAGTTATCTTTTGTAGAAGGAAAAATTACTGCGTTATCAGGAGCAGAAATAATAGATTTTTAATTTGTGGTTTGTATGGGAGGTACCACGCCCCTTTGTCCATTCCCGCTCATATTTGCAGCAGCACTTAAAAAATGCACACCAAACCGACGTACCAAATTTTGTTCAAATACCTTCAAATACCGTTATCAGGAGCAGAAATAATAGATTTTTAATTTGTGGTTTGTATGGGAGGTACCATGCCCCTTTGTACAATCCCGCCCATATTTGCAGCAGCACTTAAAAAATCCACACCAAACCGACGTACCAAATTTTGTTCAAATACCGTTATCAGGAGCAGAAATAATAGATTTTTAATTTGTGGTTTGTATGGGAGGTACCACGCCCCTTTGTCCAATTGGTCAAATTTTTCCATTTCCTTGTATTGTCATCGAAAATGATTAAGTGTGCAAAATTTGAGCAAAATTGGTTGAGAAAAAAGCTTTCAAAAATTGATTTCAAATTTTGTGGCACACAAACATATATAGAAAGTAACCTTATATAAAGCATGGAAAAATATAAAAATATAAAAATATAAAAATATAAAAATATAAAAATATAAAAATATAAAAATATAAAAATATAAAAATATAAAAATATAAAAATATAAAAATATAAAAATATAAAAATATAAAAATATAAAAATATAAAAATATAAAAATATAAAAATATAAAAATATAAAAATATAAAAATATAAAAATATAAAAATATAAAAATATAAAAATATAAAAATATAAAAATATAAAAATATAAAAATATAAAAATATAAAAATATAAAAATATAAAAATATAAAAATATAAAAATATAAAAATATAAAAATATAAAAATATAAAAATATAAAAATGTAAAAATATAAAAATATAAAAATATAAAAATATAAAAATATAAAAATATAAAAATATAAAAATATAAAAATATAAAAATATAAAAATATAAAAATATAAAAATATAAAAATATAAAAATATAAAAATATAAAAATATAAAAATATAAAAATATAAAAATATAAAAATATAAAAATATAAAAATATAAAAATATAAAAATATAAAAATATAAAAATATAAAAATATAAAAATATAAAAATATAAAAATATAAAAATATAAAAATATAAAAATATAAAAATATAAAAATATAAAAATATAAAAATATAAAAATATAAAAATATAAAAATATAAAAATATAAAAATATAAAAATATAAAAATATAAAAATATAAAAATATAAAAATATAAAAATATAAAAATATAAAAATATAAAAATATAAAAATATAAAAATATAAAAATATAAAAATATAAAAATATAAAAATATAAAAATATAAAAATATAAAAATATAAAAATATAAAAATATAAAAATATAAAAATATAAAAATAAAAAACAAGAAATAAAAAATTAAAATAAAAAATAAAAAAATATAACAATACAATTAAAGTGGATCCCCAACAACTAGTAAGAACAAAAACAAATAAAACGAAAACCCACAAATTTAACTTAATAAATCTTTTATTTAAAATACCCCCTTACAGACCCCAACTTATCATACACTATTGCACCAATCCTCCTTGATAATATCAGCCGCCTTCTCTGCAATCATTAGGGTGGGTCCATTGGTGTTGACACTGGTCACCAGCGGCATTATCGAGGCGTCCACAACACGCAAATTATCCACACCCCTGACCATCAGTCTAGGATTCACAACCGCTGTCTCATCTTCCGATGCACCCATTTTGGCCGTGCCCACCGGATGGTAGCAGGTGGTGGACATATATTTCAAATAACATCTCCAATATGCCTCTGATTTAAACTCGAACTGATCACATTCCTCCAGGGGCAATTGTACAATATCGCCATGTTTTTGCTGGAACTTCGAGGTGCCCATAAAACGTGCCATGTAGTCCAGGCCCTGAACCAGATGGTCGGCGTCTTCGGGCTCCGCAAAATAATTAGCATCAATTATGGGTACATCTTGGTAAGACTTGGATTTGAGTGTAATACTGCCACGGGACTTGGGATGGGAGAGCAGTATGAAGACCGCCATTATGGTTTGCTCCTTGTTAGCGGCCAGCAAATGTTGCTGCAACTCATCGCGCAATGCCAGAGCATTGAGGAATATAGGCAACGCTAGGGTGTCGCCTTTCCTAAAGACCGCATGAAGTAATTCCAGATCCGGATAGGGATGGCTGGCGTTTGTGTCGATTTGTATGAAACCGGCCACGGCCATGGCACCGATACTGCCCAGCGGGCCTTTGCTGTGGATCAGATATTGATAAATGGAATCCAAAACTTGTTTTTGATCCGGTTGTACATCATCGAATTTCGTAAAGATCGCCGCCACTACGTGATCTTGCAAATTACGACCCACCGGCAAGTTGTGCAGCAGGGAAATATTCAAAGGTGCCAACACTTCGGGGGGCCCCAAGCCGGAGAGCATTAGCACCTTGGGGGTATCTATGGACCCCGCTGATACTACAGCTTCACGGGACACATTTACACTTAAATTATGCTCCTGTTTGAGCACAAAATCCACGGAAGTCACGCGTTTACCGCTGGCATCGAAATTCAACCTTTTCACTTGGGCATTTTTGATAACTTTCAGATTCGTGCGCTCTGCCACTCTGCCCAAATGACCTTTGCCCGAGGTAGTGCGGTGGCCATTTTGTATGGTGCCCATCATACGGGCGTAACCCACATGATGGTCTTTGTCGAAGGCCTTGAGCAGGGGTTGGTCCAATTCCCGGGCCGCCTGGAAGATCATGTCGACAACGTCGTCATCAAATTGTCCGTATTTATTTATCGACACATAGCCCTGGGGATGCGTGGCATTGCCTTGAGGCCTGGTGGATTTCTCGAAATACGGCCAAACCTCTTCGTAACCCCAGCCAACATTGCCCAATTGCTGCCAGCCGTCATAGTCGCGCCGACTGCCCGTAAAGTACATGAGAGCATTTACAGCGCCCGAGCCGCCAATGCCTTTGCCACGGGGCCAATAACAGCGGCCATTTTTAATGGCCTTGCAGGACCGCTCGTTGGGCTCCACAAAGTAATTGTACGTAAAGTCGCTATGTTGCAGGGCAGGGAATAAGCTGGCAAGCTGTGAATGATAAGGGAGGCCACGGAATTGAAACAATAGTTATCAATTTGTTTTTATAGAGTTCCCTTACCTCCGATTCGATGGGCGGATTGCCACCGGCTTCCAAAACCAAAACATTCCATTGGGGATTTTCACTCAAACGGCTGGCCAACACGGAACCGGCCGAGCCAGCTCCTATAATGACAAAATCAAAGCTATCCAAACCATTGGCCAGAGCCTGCTCCCCGTAGTCGGGCGGAAAGAATTCCTTGGGCGCTATATCACACTGAGCGGCCAGTAACGCTTCAACCAACACGGTGACCAAAGTATTCACCACACCCACACTGGGCACGGGACACTGAGCAGCTGCTGCTAATGCGGCTGCGGACATCTTGACTGTTAGCTGTACTAACTATAACTGTTGCGGCTGACTGGCTGGCCGTATAAATATGTAGATATGCACATATATTTTCAGCTTTTTGTGTGTGAACAGTTGAAAAAACTCTGCTAAGATTATAAACAAACAATATTATATTTTGATGTTGATATACCCTGCACTGACAGGAAGTGGTATATTTATGTTGGCATGGCGTTTGCCAGATTCTATAGAGAGTATGTTGACATACTGAGACAGTCGCTGTTTATCCGGCCGTCAATTTGTCAGTCAGTCTGTTCATATATCTGTCCAATCGTTCCTCAATTTGCACGTTATACGTCAGTCTATTTATCCACCTTTCTGTCTTTCTATCCAAGCATCGTCCGTCTGATATACGACTGTATTCCTGTATTCCTTTATACGTCGGTCAATTTTTCGGCCTGTTTGTCTGTCCGTCCGACTGTCGGAGCCTCCCTTAGTCTATCCATAACTCTCTTTGCTCTCACAAGATAAAAAATGTAAAAAATACTCTCACAAGAGAAATAATTGAAAGTGAATCTTGAAGAGTGACTCAGTCACGAGCACAATGGTTCCGTAACAAAATCCATCGGCCAAAACTTCAATAACTATTATTCTAGAAAACATTTTTGAGTTCTGTAAAAAATTGAAATTAGACAAGGTCGCAAGGATTATTTTGAGATATTAATATCTCATACAACCTCAGTTTACCTGCATTAATTCGATTTGTCGGCAAAATCAGTTACTATTACAGTTTTGGCAAATGAACTCCGATTGGCATAAAATTAAGCTTGGAGGGAAAAGAAAATTTGCTCCTATTTTTAGCTGCCTATTTACTTTTCAAAAGCTAATGAGAACAAAATGAGTAATTCTCGTTTTTGAACTAAAAAATGACTTTTTGCACTAAATGTTGCCTATTTTCAAGGGTGCAATTTAGTGCAGGCAAAAGCTAAACTGCAAAAACGTGGAGCCCTCTTAAACCTTTCTAAATATGTATTTTATTCTTCAAAGGCTTTCAAAGTTATGTTGGCCCGAAGTCATTTTTTTTTCATTTATTACAAACACCGCTTTGGAGCCATAATAAAGTAAGCTAAATAAACCACGATTTCTATTAAACTAAATTCGTGTGCAAAATCCCTTTAAATGTCAGAGAAACAGTGCGACAAAGTCGAAAAAAGAAATTACGTTTTTAGAATTTTCAAAATCTGAAAAAGGTAAAAAATCTGTAAAACGAAAAAAATAAAATTTTGAAATTTTTTAATTTTTTTCTTTTCATTATGACAAATACATAAAATAATGTTAAAAAACATAAAAATCAAAAATTTTCTTTTATTTGAAATCGAAAAATACGAAATTTCTAATAAATTAATTATTAATAAAATTAGTTATCTAATAAAATAAATTCGAGTGCAAAATCTCTTCAAATGTGAGAGATCAGGTCGACAAAGTCGGAAAAAGAAATTATTAAGTTATTAGAATTTTCAAAATGTGAAAAAGGTGAAAATCTGTAAAACGAAAATATTAAAATTTTAAAAAATGTTGTTTGTATGTATAGTTGGTCTGTTATGTTGTATGTGTTGTCATTTATTTTGGTTTAAGACCAAAGGTTGTGCTGAAGTCTTCAGCAGAACCCAAAATTAGCAAAAAGGTAAAGTGAGACCTTTATTGTTGCAGCTAAAAGTTGACTGCGCAGTTTTCGATGGGCGCTACCCCATCTCGTCAGAACTTTCACAACGAATGTATGTCTTTGACTTAAATCAGGGTTCATATTAGTACCAGCGGTCACATATGAAAAATGAGAAGCGCTGATAAACAAAATACTCCACCCAACTAAGTCGACACACTAAAAATCTCACTTTGCCAATTCAATGTTATGCATGTGCTCGCATCGCTCGCAACAATAAAGGTCTCACATTGCATTTTTGCTAATTTTGGGTTCTGCTGAAGACTTCAGCACAACCTTTGGTCTTAAAACAAAATAAATGACAACACAATTTTAAAAAATTTTAAATTTTTTCTTTTCATTATGAACAAATTCATAAAATAATGTTAAAAAAATAAAAAAAATCTTTTATTTAAAATCGAAAAATACGAAATTTCTAATAAATTAATTAATTACAGTGAAGGCTCGTTAATCCGAAGCACCGTTAATCCGAATATCCAGTAATCCGAACTGCATTTTCAAATGCATTAGAATTTCTATAGTCCGAATTGGTTGCAGCTCAATAATCCGAATTGGTTGTTTTGTTTCTTTTTACTTAAATTTTGTCAATAACAAACAACAAATCATAGTTTACAATGAAAAAGCACCGTTAGAATTCTTTTTGAATGGTGTTTTACAGATATATGTGTGTATGTGTATAAGGATGTATACTTGATATATATCATTTCATTTTTTAACGCGTGACGATCGGTTGGTTTATCGCTGCAATAAAATGTCTTCTCTAAAAAGAGCTCATAAAACATTATCTCTTTTGGAAAAATTAAAAGTGATTGAAGATTTGAAAAAAGGAGTAACTGGTAAGCAATTGGCTCAAAAATATGGTGTTGGAGAAGCTACAATATGCGATATAAAGAAAAAAAGCGCTAGCTTGAAAAGGTGGGTAAAATTTCATATAAAGAGTAAATTTGTGGCTCAAAAGTAACCTTTATAGATTCGCTGAAAATTCTAAGCATAAGCTGCTAAAAATCCGTCGAACTCTGAAGCCTGGAGAGCATGAGGACTTCGAACGTCAATTGTATTTATGGTTTGAAACACGGCGATCCAAGAATGTGCCAATATCTAAAGAAATAATATGCGCAAAAGCAAAGTCATTGTTCGTTAAGCTATATGGATCTGAAAGGCAATTTAAAGCAAGTACGGGATGGTACCAAAAATTCAAGAAGAGATTCTCTATTCGTAATTTGAAAATATGCGGTGAAAAATTGTCAAGCCGACCGGATCTAGTTCCAGAATTCAGAAGCGAACTAAATCGCATTATTACCACTATGGATTTGCTTGATTGTCAGATATACAACGCAGATGAATCAGCTTTGTTTTGGAAAATGTTGCCGGATAAGACATTGGTACATGCAAAGGAAGGAAATGTGCAAGGAGAGAGTTACGTTCCTTTGCTGCGCTAACAAATCCGGACTTCATAGACTCGAGATTGTTGTTATAGGAAAGTCGCGTAACCCCCGCTCGTTTAAACATCAACCCCCCGTGGAATATTATTCATCCAAGAATGCTTGGATGAAATCAAACATTTTTTTGGAATGGTTCCACAAATCTTTCGTTCGCCAAGTAAAATTATATCAAGCTGCGAATAATTTGCCACAAAAAGGAATTCTAATTATAGATAACGCCCGATGTCACACAAGTGGGGAATTCCTGTCAGAGTGTGGAAATTACAATACTATTTTCTTGGCTCCGAATTGTACCCGTTTAATTCAACCAATGGACCAAAATGCTATCAGGCAAACAAAAATGAATTATAAAAAGGCTCTTTTGTGTGAAGTTGTGAATAACAAAGAGGAAGACTATTCCAAATTTTTAAAAGGTTTTACCATAAAAGATTGTTGCATTTTACTGAAACAGTCTTGGCACAAGATACCCAGAACAGCATTATCATCATGCTGGTCTAAACTTTTTCCGGATGAGTGGAACTCTGAGGACAATATTCCGTTAGCTGTACTACGTGAAGGGCAAACAAATGGTATACACTTTTTAACGCAGACGTTCAATACGGCCTTACAAATAAATATAACTGAAGCAGAAGTTGAGGATTGGATAAACGAAATAGAAGAGCTCGACGCAGTTGACTTATCGTCTTCGGATAGTGAAGAAGATGTACAGAGCGATATTATGCCAACGGTCTCACGAGTAAAACCCAGTGATGCTATACAGTGTTTCAATACTTGCATCAAATGGGCTGAAGAGAATGATGTTAGTATGGAGAATATTCTGGTTTTAAAAGATCTACAAATCTCGGCAATAGAAAAATCGTTGACGAATATTCGTCAATCAACTGTATACGATTTCTTTAAGAAAACATGTTGATTAGGATCTTCGTATGTATCTTTTTTCTCTTTATAGTTTTCTTTTTAAATTAAATTGTGTTTTGTTCGGTTTTATGAGAATTGAATTTTTGTCAACAAACACTTTTTATAAAAATAAATATAATTTTTTTTAATACATAAGTTTTCTTATTTTTATATGCATATATGTATATATCTTTGTTTGTTTTGAATAAATGGAAGGTATTCCAATTAAAAAAAATATTGATTTCTTAAGCCTGTAATCCGAATTTTTCGATAAACCGAATCGGGGTCTGCAATCAATTATTCGGATTAGCGAGACTACACTGTACATAATTTCTAATAAATTAAGTTCGAGTGCACAATCTTGTAAAATGTGAGAGAATCAGTTCGACAAAATCGAAAAAAATGATACGTTTTTAGAAATTTCAATATCTGAAAAAGTTGAAATCTGTAAAACGAAAAAATTAAAATTTTAAAAATAATTTTTTTCTTTTCATTATGACAAATACATAAAATAATGTAAAAAAAAACATAAAAATAAATTTTTTTCTTTTATTTGAAATCGAAAAATGCGAAATTTCTAATAAATTAATTAGTAATAAAATAAAATTAATTATCTAATAAAATAAATTCAAGTGCAAAATCTCTTAAAATGTGAGAGAATCAGGTCGACAAACTCGAAAAAAGAAATTATTACGTTTTTAGAATTTTCAAAATGTGAAAAAGGTGAAAATCTGAAAACAATAATAGTGCAAAAAACATAAAAATTTAAATTGTACTTTTCTTTAAAATTTGGCATTTTTTAAATATTTATTACAAACAAACTCCAATTGTAACAAACACCGCTTTGGTGCCATAATAAACAAATATAATAAACCACAATTTCTAATAAAATAAATTCGAGTGACAAATATCTGAAAATGGTCGACAAAGTCGAAAAAAGAAATTATGTTTTTTTTAATTTTCAAAATCTAAAAAAGTTGAAAATCTGTAATACGAAAAAAAAATATTTTTTTCTTCTCATTATCAAAAAATACGTAAAATAATGTTAAAAAGCATAAAAACAAAAAATAAAAAAGTACCTTCCTTTAAAATCGATAAATACGAAAATTAGTCAACTTTGAGATAATTTCTAAAATATAACCGTTTGTCCGATTTTAAATTGGATTTCATTTCATTTTTTTACAGAACTCAAATATAAATAAAAAAATTTACTTTTCTTTAAAATTGAAAAATGCAAAAAGTAGTCAAATTTGGGCTAATTTCTAAAATATATCCGATTACCCGATTTTCAATATTAATATTTCGAAATAGTATTTGTGGCCTTGTCTAATTTCAATTTTTTACAGAAATAAAAAAAAGAACAAAATTTATAGAATTGGATTTTGATTATGAGCCACTGTGCGCTGATTCGCTAAACACACCTAAGGTAGTATTTAAGATTCGGCACGGTCCAACTAGGCTTTGTGGTATGCACATCTCGAAGTGTGAGTCTGTCTACCGCTCGCCAATCACACCTAAGCTATTTAAGACTAGACTCTGATCGAACTTATCTCTCTATTGTTCGTTCTTCTAACTGTAGGGTATTTGAGATTCGGCTCTGCCGCAAATAGCACCTTTTTTGTGTTTGTCTTCATTAATGCTTTCGCACAATAGTTTTATTTGCATATTCTCCTTCGAGATAGCGAATGATATACTAAGTCTGTCATGTTATTTCGACTCATATGGATTATGATAAACACAGGAAAAGTAAATAATGTTCGTTATCTCGCTTAGTTTTGGAATTAGCGCAGATTAATGTTGAGAAATTGCGAATAAGAACCGTCATAAAAAAGAAGACCAGAATCCGAATCCAACCAAAATCCTACCCTTATCTACCAAGCAAAAATTCCTGCTCCATTTTCATCAAGGTTAGTAATGGAGATATGCAGTATTAGTCGCTTACTAACCTGCAGATTCAGCGCTGATTTTTGTAGGAATGTCTCGATATAATAATAATAGAGGCATGTTTAGTTTAAAAATAAAATGATTCGGCCGGGATTTGAACATGCGACTCTTTTCTTGATAGTCGCGAGCTCTACCCAATGCTCCACAGACAGGTGATGCGATATGTTCGTCATTTGCTTGTTAAAAGCACGACGAGGCTGTAATTTGCATTTTTCTTATCTTGCTTCTTTTATTGCCACCGAAGCATGCAGAGATTCAGCTCTATCCGAATTTTCAGTCTCTGCATGATTCTATTGCACCCTAGTCATGCAGAGTTTCAGCAATGTTTACTTCATTTCACCCTCAGTAGCTTTACAACGTGTGCACTGCTTCCAAAATCTAGATAATTTTTTGTTGGGTAGGCTTTAACCGACAGATGCAAATAGAGTTTCAAAATATATTTTCAGAAAGTAAATCAAAATTATTTCTATGACCCATAGATTACGAACACTCCACAAGACATGGACGTTTGTTCCTTTCTCCGACATCGAACTAATTTCGTTTACGTTTGAGCGTGACTTCCGAACTTCCTCTATTTGAGAATTACACCCAGGGCTACTGTGGAAGACATTCCCAGGTGTTGAATATATAGAATCCCAACTACAGAGTAGGGAAGTATCTTATTTTTTGTTTGCTTCCAATCTTTGAATCTTCGTTAGTCAGATATTTATATTTCATATATTTTCCATAAGAAAGTCGTGAATTTGCTTATGTTTGAAATTTGCAAAATGGGACGCGCGAATAAAATTGGGAAATATTAAAAACTTACTTCCAAAGTAGTGAGTCTTTAATGCAAACTGAAAGAAATTTACTTGGAAGTTTTTCAAGAAGAGATCGAACTTCAGTTCTGCCATCGTGAAGTTCATTTTCATCTCTGTGGCTATGTCTATAAGCGAAATTGCCGCATATGGGGTTCAGAGAACCCACACGTGACTATTGAGAAGCCAAAGCATCCACAACGAGTCACTGCTTGGTGTGGATTTTGGGGATGTACTGAAAAATTGGGTTGATCGGGTGAGGTACTGCCGAAGCCATTATTAAATGACAAAGTTGAATCTTTCGAATAAAACCAAACATTTTGAAAAAAAAATATAATCGCTACTTTTTTATAGCCGATTCTAATTTAAAGTTTTACAAGGTCCACCCTATATTTATTATGGTACAGTTAATTTTCGAATAAAACCAGAAATTTGAAAAAATAATCATTACTTTTATATAGCCGCTTCTAATTTAAATTTTTACATTTCCCAGCCTATATTTATTTGGTACATTACATGTTTAACAGTTTAAATCTATATTCGCGAGGCCGACCGATGCCTCGGCATTTATAAATATTGATAAACTACACCATTTTCAAGTGTAATTCAAAAGACACCATTTGAAATTCAAAAATTACATTTGAAATTAAAATAATATCAATTGAAATTCAAAAATTCCATTTGAAATTCAAAACTCATCATTTGAAATTCAAAACTCGTCATTTGTAATTCAAAAGACACCGTTTAAAATTCAAAACTCGTCATTTGTAATTCAAAAGACACCGTTTGAAATTCAAAAGACGCCATTTGAAATTCAAAACCCGTCATTTGTAATTCAAAAGACACCATTTGAAATTCAAAACTCGTCATTTGAAATTGAAAAACTCGTCATTTGTAATTCAAAACTTGTCAGTTGTAATTCAAAACTCGTCATTTAAAAAATACAATTCAAAATACACCATTTGAAATTCAAAAATTATTCCATTTGAAATTCAAAAGATTCCATTTGAAATTCAAAAATGTAAACAAACTTATTTAAGAAAAATATACATTAGGTGGGGTAGCATTTATTGTTTCTGCAAATTTGGATATTCTGCAGTTTTGGAAACAGATTAAATAAAATGATAAGCTACTAATAATTATAATGATGTAAAATGTCGGTAATTTCATATATAGTTTATAATCTTCACCAGCTCAGAGAGCATCTGCATATAATTTATAATGACTTGCTTTTTACTTAGGGTTGGATTATTTGTGTGGGAGTTACAACAACTCATAACTATTTTACAGGTATAAAGTGATTGTAAAACCATTGCCAATATTAAATTGTTACTGATCAGTTTTATTTTTACCAAAGCTTATGCCAATTTGTGTGAGAGGTCTTGCAATACCGCTCATTTGCGTTCGATTGCAAACAGATTTTGCAGGTTTACATAACGTCTATGAAAACATTACCAATGACTAAATTTTAGAGTATTCCGATCGTCCGTATAGAAGTTATAAAATCTTTAAATTTACATAAATCTGTTTTCTTAACAGCAGAATATTAAAGTTTACACAAATAAATAAATGCTGCCCAACCTAATGTATATTTTGCTTAAATAATTTTGTTTACCCTTTTTGAATTGCAAATGGAATAATTTTTGAGTTTCAAATGAAAACTTTTGAATTTCAAATGGTGTCTTTTGAATTACTTATGACGAGTTTTGAATTGCAAATGACGAGTTTTGAATCACAAATGAAGAGTTTTGAATTTCAAATGATGTCTTTTGAATTTCAAATGATGTCTTTTGAATTACAAATGACGACTTTAGAATTTCAAATGTTTTCTTTTGGATTTCAAATGATGTCTTTTGAATTACCAATGACGACTTTTGAATTTCAAATGATGTCTTTTGAATTACAAACGACGAGTTTTGAATTTCAAGTGATATTTTTTGAATTTCTAATGGAATTTTTGAATTTCAAGTGATATTTATTGAATTGCAAATGGATTTTTTGAATTTCAACCGGTGTCTTTGGAATTACAATTGAAAAAGGTGTAGTGCCTTTTTTATTCATTTTGAAAAGAATATTCTGCTTATGACAGCAAACATGGATTCAATTACTGAAATGATAAAACCTTCTAAGCCAAATATAAAGCAATAATAAAGAGTGTTTTTTTTGAGGTTAGGATTTTCATGCATTAGTATTTGACAGATCACGTGGGATTTCAGACATGGTGTCAAAGAGAAAGATGCTCAGTATGCTTTGACATTTCATCATGAATAGACTTACTAACGAGCAACGCTTGCAAATCATTGAATTTTATTATCAAAATGCGTGCTCTGTTAAGAAAGTTCAGAAAGAAAGAAATTGTGTTCAGCGACGAAGTTCATTTTTGGCTCAATGGGTACGTAAATAGGCAGAATTGTCGATTTTGGAGTGAATATCAGCCAGAAGCATTGCAAGAGCTACCAATGCATCCAGAAAAAGTCACAGTTTGGTGCGGTTTATGGGCTGGTGGCATCATTGGACCGTACTTCTTCAAAGATGATGCGAATCGTAACGTAACTGTGAATGGTGAGCGCTACCGTGAGATGATATCCAACTTTTTTTTGCCCAAAATGGAAGAACTGAACTTGGTTGACATGTGGTTTCAACAAGATGGCGCTACATGCCACACAGCTCGCGATTCTATGGCCATTTTGATGGAAAACTTCGGAGAACAATTCATCTCAAGAAATGGACCGGTAAGTTGGCCACCAAGATCATGCGATTTGACGCCTTTAGACTATTTTTTGTGGGGCTACGTCAAGTCTAAAGTCTACAGAAATAAGCCAGCAACTATTCCAGCTTTGGAAGACAACATTTCCGAAGAAATTCGGGCTATTCCGGCCGAAATGCTCGAAAAAGTTGCCCAAAATTGGACTTTCCGAATGGACCACCTAAGACGCAGCCGCGGTCAACATTTAAATGAAATTATCTTCAAAAAGTAAATGTCATGGACCAATCTAACGTTTCAAATAAAGAACCGATGAGATTTTGCAAATTTTATGCGTTTTTTCTAAAAAAAAAAGTTATCAAGCTCTTAAAAAATCACCCTTTACTTGTCGTTGTTCTCTGATTAAAGCATACTTTAGGGATGTAAGGTTCAATGGCATGCGAGCTCAAATTGAAGATATTCCTAAAAGTGTACCTTAGAAAATACTGCAGATGGGCGGTTTTGATTGATTTCAAAATTCGTAAAAAATAAAATTACAAATTTCTATTTTTTACCAAAATTTGTATGAAAATATTCCATTGTGCGCCGCCCCCCGACAAGTCTGTGTCAGGGAGTGAATTCTCAGATGTTTGTATGCGAATTCTTCAATTTACTAGCGCCATCTAGATAGAGCGTTCATATTTCAGATACTTTCACACAAAGAAAATATAGACCAAAGACGATATAAGAGCCTATATATATGGGGCATTCCACGACAAATAGGACAGTTAAAAAAATATTTTTGATTTCCTGTATTTGTTTATATTTTTTAGTACCTCCTGGTATATTTTGAGTTTTCTTTAATTACATTATTAAAAAGGTATAACTTTTTAAAAAAATTCATTAGTCGTTCTTTTTTCAGTTTTTTTCTCATAACTTCTTCAATAATGGTACGAATTGGACATTCTTTTTAAATGTATTTGCTATTTAAATGTTTTTCAGAAAAATATTGAAAAAATTGTCGAAATCAAATTTTAATTTTTAAATTAAAACATTATTTTTTCGATTAATAATGGTATGAATTGGACATCCTTTTTTAATGTATTTGCTATTTAAATGTTTTTCAGCAAAATATTGAAAAAATATTCGAAATCAAATTTTAATTTTTAAATTAAAACTTTATTTTTTCGATTTTCTCGAAAATTTTTGTATTTAAACGTCTGCAAATTTTAAGTCTTGGTTGAAAGTGGGTTATAATAATTACTATGTTTTCTTTTTAATCTTTGAAAATATGAAAAATCGTCCCATTGATTTCGCATGTGACCGGCAATAAGTTCATATCTTTGACATACAATCATTTAAATATTCCAAACCTTTCAATCGCCTAATACAGGGTTGGAGGGTGTCCTATAGTTGGCTCTACCCCATTTTTGTCTTACCTTTCTTGGTTTATTCCAAGTTCCATAGTTATAAATAGTTCAATAGTTAGAAACTCTATGTAATTTGTCATGCGAAAAGTATTTATTTGAGTTGTATACATAGCACACGTATGTAATTTCAATATTAAGAATATCAATTGAACTGCAACCGGCAGAGAAACTCACAGAATATGCTCAATCATCATCGTAGCAATAGGCATAACATCTATAATTACACAGCTACAATTACATCTACACATTACGAATCGAAAATTGCGTAGCTGGAAATCTAAAGAAAGCTGGGCTATTTGCTAGACACGCCAGGTGTAACACGCTGGCAGATGTAATTTGATTAAGAACAAATAATAACAAAATCAATGAACAGTAATTGTAGTTTTAGCTGAGATAACGAATGACATGCTAGTGCTAGCTAGCACTTTTCCTTGGCTACACAATTATATAGGCTATGCAAAGACAATACAATTTATTGAAGTGAAAACTTTCCAAAGATGGCGACTGAGAATTTACTTCAGTCCCAAAGACTAGCATTTTTTATAAACTCCGTAAGTTCTAAAATGCTCCTTCGATGGGGACTGTCTTAAGTTGTGAGACATGTGTATGCCTCAACGTCATCCACAGAGAGTGTAAAAGATACCTACCGGACTGGGCGGACATTGCAGTATAAGAACACCGACCCTGTTGATGGTAGTATGAGAACTGTTTTATTATTTAAAGAAAAGTATCTTAATACTAAAAAAACAAAATACTAATACACAAACATTCTTATCTATTTATATAAAGAGTGATTTTTTTGGAGTGAATATCAGCCAGAAGCATTGCAAGAGCTACCAATGCATCCAGAAAAAGTCACAGTTTGGTGCGGTTTATGGGCTGGTGGCATCATTGGACCGTACTTCTTCAAAGATGATGCGAATCGTAACGTAACTGTGAATGGTGAGCGCTACCGTGAGATGATATCCAACTTTTTTTTGCCCAAAATGGAAGAACTGAACTTGGTTGACATGTGGTTTCAACAAGATGGCGCTACATGCCACACAGCTCGCGATTCTATGGCCATTTTGAGGGAAAACTTCGGAGAACAATTCATCTCAAGAAATGGACCGGTAAGTTGGCCACCAAGATCATGCGATTTGACGCCTTTAGACTATTTTTTGTGGGGCTACGTCAAGTCTAAAGTCTACAGAAATAAGCCAGCAACTATTCCAGCTTTGGAAGACAACATTTCCGAAGAAATTCGGGCTATTCCGGCCGAAATGCTCGAAAAAGTTGCCCAAAATTGGACTTTCCGAATGGACCACCTAAGACGCAGCCGCGGTCAACATTTAAATGAAATTATCTTCAAAAAGTAAATGTCATGGACCAATCTAACGTTTCAAATAAAGAACCGATGAGATTTTGCAAATTTTATGCGTTTTTTTTTTTAAAAAAGTTATCAAGCTCTTAAAAAATCACCCTTTACATAGTTACAAGACACATAACAAATGCATTCCACAACTTTCTCTATTTAGAATGCAACGTATGTGACTTAACATTAATTCAATACTTACTTTAATCCTTAATATTTATAGATAAAATCGATATTGTGGGCGAAGATACTGATTATTTTTCTCAAAAAAATTTCTGGTTTTATTGGAAAGGTAGAACTTTGCCATTTAATAATGGAACACAATATCATTCATATGACTACCACGACTTGGAGAAATTTTGGAAAAATAATCCCACAGAAAATAATCCAAAGGGCACGTCTTCGAGGCGGCAAATTGATATTACAATTTCGATATTAAATTTTCAAAAACAGAGCGTAAAATATCGATGGTTGTGTTGGCTGTGTGATATGTTGCCCTGTCTACACATTTTTCAATTGTAATTTAAAAGACATCACTTGAAATTCAAAAGACACCAGTTGAAATTCAAATATTCCATTTGCAATTCAAAATATATCACTTGAAATTCAAAAATTCCATTTGAAATTCAAAAAATGTCAATTGAATTTCAAAACTCGTCATTTGTAATTCAAAAGACAACATTTGAAATTCAAAAGACACCAGTTGAAATTCAACTACTCCATTTGCAATTCAAAAAATATCACTTGAAATTCAAAAATTCCATTTGAAATTCAAAAAATGTCAATTGAATTTCAAATCTCATCATTTGTAATCAAAAGACATCATTTGAAATTCAAAAGACATCATTTGAATTTCAAAACTCTTCATTTGTAATTCAAAACTCGTCATAAGTAATTCAAAAGACACCATTTGAAATTCAAAAGTTTTCATTTGAAATTAAGAAATTATTCCATTTGCAATTCAAGAAGGGTAGAGGTAAAGGTAAGGTAAATTATTTAAGCAAAAAATAAATTAGGTTATTTATTAGCATTAGTATATAAATATTTCTGTAAATTTTTCATAGACGTTATATACACCTGCAATATGAGCGATATTGCAAGACCTCTTCAACAAATTGACATAAGCTTTGGTTAAAATAAAACTGATTAGTAACAATTTAATATTGGAAATGGTTTTACAATCACTTTATACCTGTAAAATAGTTATGATTTGTTGTACCTCCCACACAAATAATCCGACCCTAAGTAAAATGCAAGTCCTTAAAATTATATGCAGATGCTCTCTGAGCTGATGAAGGTTATAAACTATATATGATATTACCGACATTTTACGTCATTATAATTATTGGTTGCTTATTATTGTATTAAATCTGTTTTCAAAACTGCAGAATATCCAAATTTGCAGGAAAAATAAGTGCTACATTTTGGAATTTCAAATGGAATCTTTTGAATTTCAAATGGAATAATTTTTGAATTTCAAATGAAAACTTTTAAATTTCAAATGGTGTCTTTTGAATTTCAAATGACGAGTTTTGAATTACAAATGATGATTTTTGAATTTCAAATGACGACTTTGAATTTCAAATGGAATTTTTGAATTTCAAATGGTGTCTTTTGAATTACACTTGAAAATGGTGTAGTTGAAACCAAATGTCCATGTCATTTTCTTGCAGTTTTGGAAACAAAAATTCACCGGCGCACAGAGTATTATCTGCGGCAAAAACTCCCAAATTCCATGCGCCCAAATCTCGACTTTACTGATTGCATTTTGCAAAGAACATTCCTAATAAGCATATTCTAAAAGATTTGGCCAATATCGCGGCCAACATAAACTGTGGATGCATTTAAAGTTCATAAATACTCAAATAGTTGAAAATTTCATCATAATAGAGGTTATTGTATTGGGATGTATCTCGGAAACCATGCATCGTAATGAAATTTCTTTTAGTTTGTAGGAGTTATAAGCTCTTCATTTAAAAAAAGTATAATTACCTTTTTGCTTTCCTTTTCAGCCAATGGTTTACCTGAAGTTTGTATTTATTTAGTATTGTTAATTTTCTACAGTATAAAACTATATTCGCGAGGCCGACCGATGCCTCGGCATCTACAAGTTTTAAAAAGAATATTCCTCTTATAGCTGCCAACATCGATTTAATTACTGAAATGCTAAAACCTTCTAAGCCAAAATGAAGCAATACCTTCATCGTTGTTCTCTGTTAATGAGTTTTGAAAAATTTATTTAAAGCATACTTTAGGGATGTAAGGTTTTATGGCATGCGAGCGCATATAGCTTTTTCAAATTCTCGAAAGAAAGATTCTGCGATAATTCAACCGTCGTCATTCAAATGTTTATATTTACAAAGAGTCGAATGTTACTCCAATAGGTCTCTATGTTTGTGACATCATAGACCAGTTTGTGAAAAGGGCTCCTTTTCATGAAAATGATTTTATTTCCGCCATTTACGTGCACAGAAGGACTGCGGTTGGTCTGATGTACGCTATCTTTCTCCCATTGGATATCTTAGAGAAAATCTACCTAATTTTGATTTATCAGTGTCCACACATCCTACAGTTCTACAGGAAGTCTCTTCTTGGCACACATAGGGGATAGCGTTAAGGTAACGGATACATAACTCTTGATATGCTCTCGTTTTCTTTCATTTTTTTATTATATATTTTTTTTAATTTTAAGTTTTGGTTTTATTTAGATTTTTGAGATATTACACTCTCATATCCTGCAAAGTCCCACATGCATGAAACCTTACATCCCTAATGTATGCTTTAAACATTTTTTCCAAAATACATTAACGGAGAACAATGAAGCAAGTATTGCTTCATTTTTGGCTTGGAAGGTTTTACCATTTCACTAAATAAATCGATAGTTGGAGCCATAAGCATGTTATTATTTTTAAAATTAATAAATAAGTCAATAGTTTAGCGATATTTATAAATACCGAGACATCGGTCGGCCTCGCGAATATAGTTTTATAATGTAGAAAATTAACAATACTATATAAATATAATCTTCAGGTAAACCACTGTCTGAAAAGGAAAGCAGAAACGTAATTACACTCTTTTAAATGCAAAAGAACGCCTCAATAGATCCTGCTTTCTACGAACTAAACGAAATTCTAATACGATACGTGGTTTCCGAGATACATCCCAATGAAGTAACCTCTATTATGTTGAAATGTTGAACTATTTTAGCATATATGAACTTTAAATGCATTTAAATGCTAAATTTAGCAGCGATATTGTCAAAATCTTGTAATACATTCTTAATAGGAATGTTCTTGGCAAAATTCCATCAATAATGGCGAGATTTGGGCACATGGAAATTTGGAGTTTTTGCCGCTGATAATACACTGTGCGGCGGTTGCTTGGTCATTTTCGTCGAAAAATGGCCCAAAGACCACATATCACAGATCCACATCAAACAGTGACTCGTTGTGGATGCATTGGCTTCTCAATAGTCACGTGTGGGTTCTCTGAACCCCATATGCGGCAATTGTGCTTATTCACATAGCCACCGAGATGAAAATGAGCTTCATTTGAAAACACATTTTTTTTCGGTAAAAATTGGCCCATTGGACGATGCGAAAACGTATCGGATGATCATATAAAGCTTCAGTTGTTGGACCAATCAAACTTTGTAAGCCCTCATACCGAGGTCTTTATGAAAAATTCTTTGTCATTTGAATTTCAAATGGTGTCTTTTAAATTTCAAATTGTGTCTTTTGAATTTCAAATGGTGTCTTTTGAATTACATATTATGAGTTTTGAATTTCAAATGGTGTCTTTTGAATTTCAAATAGAATCTTTGAATTTCAAATGACGAAATTTGAATTTCAGTTGTCGAACTTTGAATATGAAATAGTGTCTTTTGAATTTCAAATGGTGTCTTTTGAATTACAAATGATGAGTTTTGAATTACAAATGAAGAGTTTTGAATTACAAATGATGAGTTTTGAATTTCAAATGGTGTCTTTTGAATTTCAAATGGAATCTTTGAATTTCAAATGGTGTCTCTTGAATTTCAAATGGTGTCTTTTGAATTACAAATAGTGTCTTTTGAATTACAAATAGTGTCTTTTGAATTTCAAACGGAATCTTTGAATTTCAAATGGTGTCTTTTGAATTTCAAATAGTGTCTTTTGAATTTCAAATGGAATCTTTGAATTTTAAAACGAAATTTGAATTTCAATTGACTATGAAATAGTGTCTTTTGAATTTCGAATAGTGTCTTTTGAATTACAAATGATGAGTTTTGAATTTCACATGGGATTTTTGAATTTCAATTGAAATTTTTTGAATTTCAATTGGAAATTTTGAATTTCAACTGGTGTCTTTTGAATTGCAACTGAAAATGGTGTAGTCTAATTTTGACAGCAAATTATTTTTAAAAACTTTGGAATCGACGAAGTTTACTCTAGCTTACAGTAATCTTCTCAAAAATGAATCTAATAAAATTTTCTACAAAATGTTAGTTATATAAAAAGGGAGTAGTGTAAACTGCAGTCGGATTAATCGTCTTTTTATTTTTTTTTAATAAAATAATTTGCTGCTTTTGTACTTTTGTATATATGTAGACCTTAAACCCACCAGATGATATGTATTTAAATGAAATTAAATTAAATTGATTACGAAAAACCTGTGCCTTGTGAATAATAATGGCATTAACACAGGCCGACAAATTCAGACTAACTTTTTCTCTCACACTCAACTGTTAACATTTCAATTGAATGGTATTCAATAGTCTTCAAGACCGATTGTTTTATTTCTCTTCGTTTTTTACCACTTGATCTTGTTTGTTTGTTTGGGTGGGAGGAATTGCAAATTGATTGGAGTCTTATCACGTCATAAATATGCTTGTGGGGAGAGTAGGAGGTGGGGGGATTATGTATCAGCAGAGGCATCACAAAAGCGTATATAAATGGTTTGTTAATTAAAAGATAATCATTTTTTAATTAGTTTTATCGCGTAGAAAACGATTAGTATTTGATTTTTTTGGGGGGGGGGGTGGGGTAATAATGGCAACAAGAAATAATATTTGACAATTTTTTAAATTCAGGCTGTGCATAATATGGTCGGCAAAGGTGTACTTTGTTGCAGACTTGTTGGCATTTCTTAAATAGGGGAAAACAAAAACTTGACATTTTTATCCGAAACAGTTTGACTGTGACTAGACATTAAGCGGGGTCACAAAATACAATGTAGTTTAATGAGAAAACGGAAAATCCGGGTTTTAAAAACGATTTCATTGACAATCTAACGGTGATTCATCGTGAGGTTTGATTTATAGTGTAAATAAAACACATAAGTTTGAAAGTAAACTTAAAAATTGTATGGCATTTACTATTCGAAAATTATATCATGTAAATGTTGGCCACGACTACGTCTGAAGTGGACCACTGGGAAGGTCCAATTTTGAGCGACTCGTTCGAGCATAGCGACCGGAGAGCCCATTCACTGAAAATAACACGCAAATTTAAGTCGCCTCTGCTTCAATTCTTTTCCGAGTTTAATTGTGTACGCTTTTGAGAAATATTTCGTGTTGTCATTTTTTGTATTAGTTTTGCATACACTGAAGCAAAACCATTTGTTTGTATTTTTTTAGATAAATTGAACTTATTTTAAATTAAATTTTTTTCTTTGAATCAAGTAAAATTTTCCTCAGTTTAAGTTAAAATTTACTTGTTTTAATGAAAAAAAAAACAGCAAGATTGTCCTCAGTTTAAGTAAATATTTATTTGAGTTGAGTAAAAATTTACTTAGTTTTATGAAATTTTCAGCAAAATTTTACTTAGATTTAGTAAAGATTTTCTTGGTTTGAGTAAAAATTTACCTAGTTTTGGAAAAATTTTACTTAAATTTAGTAAAAATTTACTGGGTATTTAGAAAAAATTACTTAGATTTAGGAAAATTTCAACAAGTAAACAATTTACCTACTTTTGGGAAAATTTTACTTAAATTTAGTACAAATTTACTTGGTTTTAGGAAAAAATTACTTAGTTTTAAGAAAATTTCAGCAAAATTTTACTTAGATTTAGTAAAAAAGTTCTTGGTTTGAGGAAAAACTTACTGGAATTTTCATCAGTTCGAGGAAAATTAAACTAGAATCAAGTTCAATGCATGTACTACATTCAAGGAAAAGTTTAAACATAAGCCTTATAAGCTTTATTTAAATAATTAAAAATTTGAGTTAAAAAATAATGAGTTAAAATGAACTAAAATATTAGCGGTTATTATGGGTATTTTCAGTCTTTGTGAGGGAAACATTGTTCCCTTTGGATCGATTTCGTCCAGTTGCAATGCCAACCGATCTACGACTATAAGACGTATTCTGAGAAAATTTGGACCTCCTAGCTCCTTTCGTTTAGATGCTAGCGAGCTTTCAACAGACGGACGGACGGACTTGGCTAGATCGTCTTAGAATTTTATGACGATCAAAAATATATATACTTTATAGGGTCTCATCCTGGAGGTGGAGGGTAGAAAAACCTTTTTCATAAAGATGAGGACTGACCTAAATTCTTAGTCATTTATTTGCTAGTGAGACATTTCACTAACGCCATCTACAAGGAGCTGTCGTAATACTGTGTTAACAGAATTACGTTGTCTATATAAATTCTATAGTCTTTGTTGACATCAAAGAAAATACATCTACGCCTCAAGATTATGCAATCTTTTCCTAAATTCGTAATCACTTGTATGTGAGTGCCGTGTTTTGCTAAAGCCATCATATTCGGATTTCATTGGAAAAAATCGTTCGATTTTTTCGATATAATTTTTCACTATGTTAGTATTTAAAATACATATATTGGATATATTTTTCATATGATATTTTCAATTAAATCATTGTATATATTATATTATTTATTATTTTGAAACGTATTTCCTTTACGTGGCTGCTCTCACGGAAATATTTTCTATTTGATTTGAACTGGGATATTCTCCTGGCCCAAGACCATTTTGCATCTACATTTTATAGAATGCAAATTTATGGTGACATTTATTAACTATTATTAACACTACCACTATCATGATTTCCGGCCTGTGAAAGCCTTCGTCAGGTGGCTTCGCAGCGAATTTTCACCAACATACCAGGCCTCTTTAAGTAAATGATTCTCACAAACGAATGAGAAGCACAACTCACTTTCCGAATAGCAGTTTACAAAGTCGCACTGAGTAATAAAGCACACATGCTATCTTACAAGCATCTCATTGAGTTGCATATGTAAGTATGTGTATATGCAGGTATAGTTACCCAGCAATATTTCTGCCGTGCCAACGCTCATTTGTTTTAAGTTTTTTCGTTTGTATTTTTTTTTGGTCTGTAATCAATATTTGATTTGAACTGGTATATTCTCCTGAATATCTATATTTTATAGAGTGCAAATTCATTTACAAATGGCATGGTTTTCACGATTTCCGATCTCTGAAAGCTTTCGTCATTATACTATTTTATATCATTTCCATATTACAAGCCCTTTCCAAAAACAAAAATAATCCAGATCGGATGAAAATGTATAAAATCAAAGTTTCGGGGCCCGCAACGCGTGAAATATGGACAGCAGTCAAATAAATTATTTAAGTTTATTTTCTTAAAACTACAAGTCCAACAAACAAAAACGCAGATATCCCTAAAACGGCGACAAATCGGTCGCCACGTGAATTTTTCTTTTTTTTCTTTAAGAAGTTTTTTTTTATTGATGCCTTCTAAAGCACTTACTTTCTTGGTTGGTTAGGAGTCATATCCTTGGGGAGAGTTCTGACTGGAGGAGTACGTATGCGACGGGCTTCCATTGATCTATTTCTTACGACCTTAGAGTGGATAGCGCAGGACATACAGTAGTGCAACTTGGGCAAAGTGTAGGACTCCCAAATGGAAGCTTCGGAAATATCACGAACAGCGGCGGCTTCGACGATGTTGCGAATAACAAACTTCTTGATGGCCTTATCTTTCGGCACACAGCCAGCACAGTTGGTGCAACGCACTCAGCCTTTACATAGCCTCTGTTGTGCTTACAGCGACCTCCATTACGACGCCTCTTAGTCATTTTGTCAGACTCCCATTGCGGGAAAAAAGAAAAAATAAAAATTGGTATAATGTCCATATTCTAAATTTAAGTCAGATTTTTGTTAAACTTTAACTATTATGTCTTGAAGGTATGAATATCAATATTATGCATTAAAATAATATTTCCAAAGTCAGCTTAAAAATATATATAAAATATTAGTTTGTTCATATTTTGGTAACGAATTTAGATGTAAATATATTTTAACGAAAACTTTAAGATTTTCGAAATTTTCGTTGAAAAGTATGTAGTAAGTATTTTCTATTTACATGTACTAAATGATACAATACTTTTTATCTGAAAAGTCTTCACAGAGCTAGACTCGGATATCGGGTTTTGCAATTGATCTTCATGTGTAAACTGCCCGTGTTTGAAGCACCAAGCACCATTTGAATAGACAGTGTATTTGCAACACGTAACCAAAACAAACAGCTGACCAAATATTTATTCTAATATGAACACACTTCAAACATGTTGCCCCACATTTTTTATTTGCCGCTATGTAAAGGTTCTTTGAACAAACAAAATCAAGCAAATAAATGTGGGTGGTGTGAACACAAAATCAGACCTGCGTTTGTTTGAAAATTTTTTCAAAAAAACATATTTTGGTCTAATATTTGTCCAATTTGACCCTACGGTAAGTCTATTTGTTAAGGCAGTAATATGAAAGCTCTCCCTAGGTGGCGTTATTAAATCTCTATGAAAGCTCTCCGTAGATGACGCTAGAAAATCGTCGCACTCACGTACAAACGAATGAAAATTTATTTCTGTTCCCATTTCTGTAATCTGCTCCCATGGGGCTAAAATGTGGCGTTCAAGAATTTCGTTCACCCTAATCAGAAAGGTCCAAATTGGGGACTTCAGAAACACCATAGTTTATCATGAAGAAATAGTTGAAAAATACTTTAACTACGCCTTACATATCTCCGATTCGGTATGGTGTCGGGTCATATAAAGTCAATTTCTGTAATCTGCTCCCCTGGGGCTAAAATATGGCATCCAAGAAGTGCGTTCACCCTGAACAGAAAGGTCCAAATTGGGGACTTCAGAAACACCATAGTTTATCATGAAGAAATAGTTGAAAAATACTTTAACTACGCCTTACATATCTCCGATTCGGTATGGTGTCGGGTCATATAAAGTCAATTTCTGTAATCTGCTCCCCTGGGGCTAAAATATGGCATCCAAGAAGTGCGTTCACCCTGACCAGAAAGGTCCAAATGGGGGACCCCAGAAACACCATAGTTTTACATGAAGAAATAGTTGAAAAATACTTTAGCTAAGCCTTACATATCTCCGATTCGGTATGGTGGCGGGTCATATAAAGTACATTTCTGTAATCTGCTCCCATGGGGCTAAAATGTGGCAACCAAGAAGTGCGTCCACCCTGACCAGAAAGGTCCAAATGGGGGACCCCAGAAACACCATAGTTATACATGAAGAAATAGTTGAAAAATACTTTAGCTTCGCCTTACATATCTCCGATTCGGTATGATGGCGGGTCATATAAAAGTACATTTCTGTAATCTGCTCCCCTGGGGCTAAAATATGGCATCCAAGAAGTTCGTTCACCCTGATCAGAAAGGTCCAAATTGGGGACCCCAGAAACACCATAGTTTTACATGAAAAAAAAAAATAGTCCGATTCGGTATGATGGCGGGTCATATAAAAGTACATTTTTGTAATCTGCTCCTCTGGGGCTAAAATATGACATCCAAGAAGTGTGTTCACCCTGACCATAAAGTCCAAATTGGGGACCCCAAAAACACCATAGTTTTACATGAAGAAATAGTGGGAAATACTTTAGCTACGCCTTACATATCTCCGATTCGGTATGGTGGCGGGTCATATAAAGTGTATTTTTGTAATTATATAAAAATGCGAAAAACTTACATATATTTTTAGCATAAAATCATTTTTTGGAATACGTTCCACAAGACGGATGTGCAGGCAAGCGCGCTTGTGGGACGTATTTAACTGGCGAATTTATCTTCACATACTTAAAGGAACAAGGGGTCAAAGCTCTCTCTCTCTATTCGGTGCGAGATGTTTGAGTTCTCTCCAGCAATGGCCGATTCGGGAAATTTCTGAATCTTGTTGGCGTCTCCCGGTATCAGTCAGAGCAATCAGATTTTGGGCATCATTTGGAAATTCCAGTTTTACTACATTTGTTCGCGACCCACTCTAACGTACTTTGGAATTAGAGTGGGAATGTTGTCATTTGTAGTCCATAAGAAATGTGCAAAATGGCAAATCGCAAATGCTTTCAGCTACCGAATATGGCTAAATATGGCTACCGCGTTCAACATTTGAATAATTTCCTTTTAGGGATCAACAAAACACAGTGGGACTTTTTGATTTTTTGATCGCTGCAAATTTTTCTTAAAGGTATTTTCAAAATTTCCACAATCTATACAAACATTATAGGAAGAACTCACTTCCTTATTTCATTTCATCGTAAATTGAAAAATTTAATGAATAACTCCCAAGCATGGCGTGAGTGATACGAACTGCTAATTTAACGATTTGACACCTAATTCATTGACTCGTTCGAGATATGAAGCGAATACGCTTTTCTTTACAAAAACTACACCATGATAAGCGCAATTGACAGTTGACCCCATACGGTACGTATTTCCAGCAATCATCCACTATTTAAAGCAAACAGGGCTTCTTAGTTCCTTCAGAAAAACATGTCAACTTCTGCAGCAACGACTTCAACGACTCAGTGCTCCACACCCAGTGTGGGCGCTATGAATACCCTGGTGTCCCTTTTGATTCAGTCCCTGTACGCGGCTAATTGTGATATAACTCGTTCGGAAGAGTATCCAACGGACTACGCCCGGGAGGCCATGACTAAATCTACTCTCAACTTTGACTTCGTGATTATAGGAGCCGGTTCAGCGGGCTCTGTAGTGGCCAGTCGTCTGAGTGAGAATCCCAAGTGGAGGGTCTTGGTCTTAGAAGCCGGTGGAGATCCTGTGCAAGAATCAGAGGTTTGTACTAACCATGAAGTGCGCAGCATTTTTCATTTCTTTTAAAGATTCCCAGCTTGTTTTTGGCACCCCAACAAACGGACTACGTTTACAATTACTACACGGAACCTAATGGCAAATCCTGCCAAGCCTTTGTCAATGGCAGATGTTATTGGCCTCGTGGCAAAGGCGTGGGCGGTTCGGGATCCATTAATGCCCTCCTCTATCTCAACGGCAATCGACGAGACTATGACAATTGGCGGAACTTGGGCAACACTGGCTGGGGTTACGATGATGTCCAGCCTTATTTGCAGAAATCCATCATGCCTCAGGGAAATGCCAGCCATCCTCAGGGTTTCCTGGCTGTGGAGCAATTCGACCCAGCCGATGATGACCTCATCCATATGATTTTGCAGGCAGCGGAGGCCTTGGACCAACCAATTGTTCATCACTTTGGCGAAGGCAGTGATCTAGGCTGGTAAAGGCCACTTAGGCCGAGTCGCTAGCAGAGAAAATTTAAAAGTTATCAAAAACGCCCTAGTCACAAAGTTAAAGTTCGATTTGACCGGTCGACGCCTGAAATCTGTGGATTTTGTAGTGAATCGCAGAAAACGTATGAACGTTCAGGTGGCGCGGGAAGCCATACTATCAGCTGGAGCCATAAATACGCCCGAACTGTTAATGCATTCTGGCATAGGACCCAAAGACGTCTTACGGCCTTTAAAGATCCCCGTTCTTCACAATTTGGCGGTGGGCATGAACTTGCAAGATCATCTTGTAGTGACGTTATTCATGAAATTCAATGAGGAACCGGATGCCAAGCTGCTTCTTAAAAAGGTCTTTGAATATCTAATGTATCAGCAAGGGCCACTGGCCAGTATCGGTGCTGCCCGCTTGGTGGGGTTTGTCCAAGTCGCTGGAAATAGCTCGCAACCTTATCCGGATATACAAATCTGCCACTTTGCCTTTAAAAGAGGTGATGGCTTGGCTGCGAAATCGCTCCTGACACAGACTGCAATGAAAGAAGAATTGAAGCAGTACTTGGTCGAAGCCGTGCAAGACCATGGCATATTGATGCTGGGAGTCTCACTCTTGCAGCCAAAATCCCGAGGAACAGTGAAATTGAAATCAAAATCCGCTAAAGATGCGCCCATAATCGATGCCAATTATTTGGCCGATAAGGAGGATCGCGCGATGTTTGTGCTTGGCTTGCAGTTTGTGGAACGTTTTGTCAGCACGCCCTCGTTTCAAGACAAACATGTGGAAATCATCCAAATACCATTGAAAGAATGCGATCAGTTTGCATTTAAATCTCCCGAATATTGGAAATGCTACGTCAAACACTTTACTACGTCTTGCTATCATCCTGTTGGCACGGCAAAAATGGGACCGGTGGACGACGGGGAAGCAGTTGTGGATCCGCGTTTGAAAGTCAAGGGTGTAGACAATTTACGTGTTGTGGATGCTTCGATAATGCCGGTAATCACCAGTGCCAACACCAATGGTCCCACTGTAATGATTGCCGAGAAGGCTGCAGACATGATCAAGGAGGATTGGTCGAGATGAGTTTTAGGAATTTGGTTCGCCATAGAAATCTTTTTGAGCTAGAGAAGCTTTTCGAAACTATTTTCTAATTTTAGCCTTGAAATATTTTGAAAACATAAAAGACCCTGCTGTACAAACTCGAGAAAATGTTTTTGTTATTTTAATAAGAGTATTGAGATATGGGATTTCCATATAAATGTAATAAATTTTTTTTCACTGAACCAACACTCAGGGGTTGTCCCCTATAAATGCAGTGCATTGTGTTGGCGGGAGGAAGATAAAGTACAGAAACAAGGAAAGTGGGAGTAGTATCTGTTGAAATTTGTTTTAAACTTCTGTATATCATAATTGGCGGGAAAGATATTTGCCGGTAGTCCACATACGGATAGTACGGACAAAGAACGAATTCATTCTGTAATATATGGTGCGGTCGGTTGTCCAATCGACAACATATGGGTGAGAGTTCGTGGAAAGTCGCGTATTTCTACTGATTGTTCTCATAGGCGGTATAAGATCACGAATACTCGAAGAACAAACACCGTGAAAGTATTGATAGAACAAGGACACACAACCCACATTACGAGAATTGGATATACTACCATCACCTATCAACACCATCGCCCTCCTCTGGACACGGTCAAGTATCTCCAGTGAAGAATCTGGAGCACCCGACTGATTTGGGTAGTGTAGTGTATTGAGAATGTCAGAGGGAGTGAAGTATTTCTTACACCAGTTTAAGAATGCTTCTTTCAACACTTCAAATACATGGTTTGTCCAACGAACATCGCATTGTATGTTCGTGCCCATAATATCAAGAGTATCTGATTGCTCAATATCCACACTGTTCATTGAAATATACGATACAGTAAATCGCGACAGTGGATCAGTGAATCGCTTGTGAGATAACAAAGAGCGCTGGGTCTTACGTTCACTAAAATCTACTCTATTCACTCGTCCCCATTCGGAAAAGGCCAGTAAATTCTGGCTGAGTGACTCATCCATCAATCGCCATTTGTCCTCAATTTCTTGACGAATTGTTCTATGATCGAATGAATATGAATGACAGAGGTTGCTGTCCTCCGCGAATGAGTAGATTGGATTCGAAGTCAGATCCAATAGGTTGTCGATGAAAATAAGAAAAACAGGGGGAAAGGGCAGATCCCTGTGGTATTCCTGCGGTATTCCTGCGGTTAACCTATGCTCGTCGGATGAGAACCCACGTATAGTGCGTTCTCTGAGGAAGCTCGATATTAGTCGAGATAAGTCACTACCAACACCAAAAGCGATAAGCTTTGATATGAGTGCACCATGCCGGACTTTATCAAAGGCCTAGGAGATATCTAGAGCAACAATCTTACTCTCACGAAACTGGTGCATGGATCGATTCCACTTTTCGGATAGCAGAGTCATCAGCTCTCCTGTAGATCAATTGCTACGGAAGTCACACTGTCGATCATTAAGTAAGTCATTGGCTTCTAAATATCTCACAAGATGGTGGTAAACCATACTGGCTTCTCTGTATAGCAAGAAGAGTAGCTCCAGAAATTGACATCTCTGTGTATATAGATGACTATCTCCAGAGGTCGACATCTCTGTGTGTATAGAAAAACACTACGTTCAGCGGTTGACGTCTCAGTATAGTATACCTCCAGAGGTCGATGCATCTTGATAGAAAAAAGTCTATCTCCAGTGGTCGACGTATCTGTATAGAAAGACGACTACCTCCAGAGGTCGGCGACTCAGCATAGGAAGAAGACTACCTCCAAACGTCGACTTCCCAGCATAGAAAGTTCGGCTTCTCCATATATAAAGAATACTATCTCTGGAGGAAAACAGACTCTCTCTGTGTAGAAAGAAGACTTCATTCAGAGTTGGATTTCTCTGTATAGAAATGATACCTCCAGAGTTTGACTTCTCGGTATAGAAAGGAGACTATCTCCAGAGGCCACCTTCTCAGCATAGAAAGATGACTACCTCCAGAGGTCGACGACACAGCATAGAAAGAAGACTACCTCTAAAGGTCGAGTTCCCTGTATAGAAAGTTCGGCTTATCTGTATATATATATATAATATACCTGGAGGAAAGAAATGATACCTCCAAAGTTTCATTTCTCGGTATAGAAAGAAGACTGCCTCCAAAGTTTCACTTCTCGGTATAGAAAGAAGACTGCCTCCAAAGTTTCACTTCTCGGTATAGAAAGAAGACTACCTCCAGAGTTTTACTTCTCGGTATAGAAAGGAGACTACTCCAGAGTTTTACTTCTCGGTATTGAAAGAAGACTACCTATAGAGTTTCACTTCTCGGTATAGAAATAAGACTATCACCAGAGGTCAACTTCTCAGCATAGAAAGAAGACTACCTCCAGTGGCCGATGTCTCTTGATGGAAAGAAGACTCCTCGTCGATGTCTCAGCATAGAAAAAAGACTACCTCCGGAGGTCAGCTTTCCAGCATAGCAAAGTTCAGCTTCTCTGTACAGAAAGAAGTCCCGAGGTCGACTTATCAGCATAGAAAAAAGACTACCTCCAGAGTTTTGATTCTCGGTATAGAGAGAAGACTATCTCTAGTGGACGACTTATCTATATAGAAAGAATAATACCTCCAGAGGACGACGTCTCTGTATAGAAAGAACAGCACCTTCAGTACTTCTCTGTATTGGTTTCAATAGTTGGAGTTTTTGAACGCTTTATATGGAACTCTATAGGACTACCTCTTTTATGTCGAAGAAGACTTCTTTAAGTGGAACTTTGGAGGAAGACCCCTTTTATGTTGAAGAAGACCTCTTTATACAGAACTCTAGGGGAAGACCTCTTTTATGTCGAAGAAGACTTCTTTGCATGGAACTCTAGAGGAAGACCTCTTTGCATGGAACTCTGGAGGAAGACTTTTTTTATGTCGAAGAAGACTCTCTGGAGGAAAACCTCTTTTATGTCGAAGAAGACCTCTTTATATCGAACTCTTTTTTGTCGAAGAAGACAACTTTATATCGAACTCTTTTGTATAGAATAAGACCTCTTTATATCGAACTTCAGACGAAGACCTCTTTTATGTATATGGAACTCGAGAGGAAGACCTATTTTGTGTAGAATAAGACCTCTTTATATTGAACTCTAAAGGATGGGCTCTTTTCGAAGAAGTCCTCTTTGCATGGAACTCTAGAGGAAGACCTCTTTTATTTCGAAGAAGTCCTCTTTATACGGAACTCTAGAGGAAGACCTCTTTTATTTCGAAGAAGTCCTCTTTATACGGAACTCTACAGGAAGACCTCTTTTATGTCGAAGAGGACTCTCTGGAGGAAGACCTCTTTTATGTCAAAGAGACCTCTATATATCGAACTCCTTTGTGTCGAAGAATACATCTTTATATCGAACTCTTTTGTGTGGAATAATACCTCTTTATATGGAACTCTAGAGGAAGACCTCTTTTACTACTGAAGAGTCCTTTATAGCGAACTCTAGAGGAAGACCTCTTTTATGTCGACAAAACCTCTTTGGATGGAACTCTGGAGGAAGACCTCTTTTATGTCGAAAATACCTCTTTATATCGAACTCTTATGTGTCGAAGAAGTCATCCTTATATCGAACTCTTTTGTATAGGTTGACTTCTATAAAGACCTCCTTATAGAAGTCTACCTCTATGTAGAAGACGAGCTCGAATTCTTCTATGTAATAGGAGCTGATCTTGTTTGTTTAGAATATGACCTCATTAGACATCATTGTATAGAAGACTATGTCCTTGTATAGGGAAGATGATCTTGCTAAGTCGACTACTAAACTAGCATGGTTGATGATCAGCTTAGGTCGAAATCTTTACCGTTGAAAAGAATAGTTGATTTATAAGTCAACCTAAATAGATCCAGATATTTGACTTCTCCTGAAACCGGCTCGTTTCGTAAACAAGACCAGTCCATAAGGCCAATATGGAGATGGATTTTTATATCATGGAATAGGATATCTTTCTATATATAGATGACAATTATTAACCTTAAGCAAATGATTCACATATCAATTATTTAGGCAAAAAATGAAAATTGTTTTCTAGGTGGCTGTAATAAAAATATGAGCTTCAAAGAATAGCTCATATTTGTATTACAGCCAACTACAAAAAAAATTATAAGACGACCTCCTTAGATCCACACATATTCACATGTCAAGTATTTAGGCAAAAAATGAAAATTGTTTTCTAGGTGGCTGTAATAAAAATATGAGCTTCAAAGAAGAGCTCATATTTTTATTACAGCCATCTACAAAAAAATTATAAGACGACCTCCTTAGATCCACACAATCAGCGTTCGACTTCTCCTAAGGCGAACATAGATGGATTTTTTTTTTATCATGGAATAGGATATCTTCGTCTTGTCTATATGTAGATGAAATGATTCCCATATCAAGTATTTAGGCAAAAAACGAAAACATTCTTTCAAGCACATATTTTTATTACAGTCATCGAGAAAAAAAGCATTGCAATACTTAACACTATCTAAAATTGATATATTGAAGCGTCAAGTAGTTCACTAAGACTCTCTCCTTAACAGGATTACTATAACCTGCTTATGTCCCCAACTACTCCTTCCAATCCTCTTTGATCATGTCGGACGCCTTCTCGGCTATCATTATAGTCGGTCCATTGGTATTAACGCTGGTTATTGTGGGCATTATCGAAGCATCCACCACCCGCAAGTTCTTCACACCCTTCACGCGCAGTCGAGGATCCACAACCGCTGTACTATCATCCTGAGGACCCATTTTTGCCGTACCTACTGGATGATAACAAGTTGTGGACATATATTTCATATAACACCGCCAATATTCTGCGCTTTTAAACACAAGCTGATCACATTCTTCCAGAGGTATTTGAATGATCTCAGCTTGTTTTTCTTGAAATGGCGAAGTTTCCACAAAACGTGCTGCGAATTCTAAACCACGCCTCATTGTGTCCTCATCTTCCTTTTCAGCAAAATAATTTGTATGTATCTTGGGTGGATCTTTGTATGATCTGGTCGTTAGCGTGAGGTTTCCTTTGGATTTAGGATTTGCGACCACTGGAAATATAAGCAGTACAGCATGTTGTCGTATAACTTTAAGTAAATAGTCTCGCTTGTCGTCTTTTATGGACACAGCTTTGAGGAACGTATTCAGAGATTGTGTTTCGTTTTTCTGGAAATAATTGTGCAAGATTTCAACATCTGGATAGGTACTGTTCGGTTTGGCATTGACTGTAACGAACCCCACTAGGCTGGTGGCACCTATAGTGGCTAGACGACCCTTGCTATAGGTCAAATACTGGAACACCATATCCAATTGTTGTTGTAAATTCTGTTCTTCGCCATTGAATTTGACAAATAATAGAGTCACAACATGGTCTTGCAAATTACTACCCACTGGCAGGTTTTGCACGACAGGGAGGCGCAAAGGTTTTAGAACTTCCTGCGGGCCAATGCCAGAGAGCATTAGTAATTTTGGGGTGTCTATGGCACCGGCTGATAGTATAGCTTCGCGTCCCACCTTAACCGTTAGCTGTCTCTTATTTTTTAATCTGAACTCAATCGATTTGACCCGTTCACCTGCAAAATGTAGTTTTGTAACTTGGGCATTTTTGATAATATGCAGATTAGTTCTATTCGAGGCTCGAGTCAAATATCCCTTGGCTGTGGTAGTTCTGTGGCCATCTTCTACTGTACCCGGGATGCGAGAGTACCCAAGAAAGTTGTCCTTGCCAAAAGCATCGGCCAATGGAACGCCCATCTCTTGTGCGGCTTTAAAGATCATATCGAAGACATCCTCTTGAGTCGGGAGGAACTGATTTACTTGGATATAGCCCTGAGGCTGGGCAGTAACAGATTTCTCGAAATACGGCCAGACCTCATCATATCCCCACCCTGAATTGCCCAATTGCGACCAGGTGTCATAATCGCGGCGATTGCCTCTTAAGTACAATAGAAAATTAACCGCACCAGATCCACCCACTACCTTGCCGCGGGGCCAATAACACTGGCCATTTTTGAAGGCCTGGCAGGATCTTTCGCTTGGCTCCACAAAGTAGTTGTAAACATATGGGGTATGTTGAATTCGCAAAGACAATGCGGGAACCTTTAATTAAAGTCTTCGCTATAAAGAAATCGGAATATCATGCTTCGGAGCAAACTTACCTCAGATTCTTGTGGAGGATCGCCGCCGGCCTCTAGTACCAAGACCTTCCATTGAGGATTCTCACTGAGACGACTGCCCATTACAGATCCCGCAGTGCCGGCTCCAATTACCACAAAGTCATAGGTATCCAAACCGTAAGGCAACGCTTTGCCTGCATAATCCGGCGGATAGTAGTCAGGTCGAGCTATGTCACACTGAGCTTCTAAAATGTACTCGGTCAACATGGAAACGAAGGTATTCATCACACCCACACTGGGTATGGAACACTGGCCCGAGGAAGAGCTTATTACCGTCATCGTGTCATCGGAACTTAAATGAAACTACGAGGAACTCGTTCGTTCTTTAAGCACAATTCGATGGAGTAGTGCCTTTTTATAGGCAATGTCAGATAGTTTGCAGCAAAAGCAAATGTGTCAATGCAACATGATTTATCGCCCCCTTAATTACTATTATTTCGAATTGTTTAATTTGAAAATTTATCAAAACTTTAGAGTGGAACAAAACTATGGGGGCGCTTAGGTTATTAAAGAACACCACGTTGTGATATTACCACATGGACAATCTGAGTATTGCTACATTTCCATACTACATGGAGGGAAGACCAGACATACGGGCATATCAATTGATCTCATGAAGTGACAAACTAATGGAATGCCAGCCAGTTCGCCCAAGACTTCAAAGTAAACTTAGATGCACAGATACAGAGAAGGTGTACGCCACTCTCAAACTTCTCCTCTTTCTCATAGCTCCTACAAAAGCGTTTTGAAGCGATGTCCAACCTCCTGGTATGTGTGTTCATTAGGGGTGGGATAGTATGGATTTCGATATGGATACGCTAGAACAGCCTATTTTGTGAGGTTCGACAAAAAAATCATGAGCCAAAAAATGGGAATGGTGGGGTGAGTGTAAGTGGACGCTCATTGGGGTAAAAAGTGAGAGAAAAAGGGGGTAAAATACACAAAATTCACCAAAACTTCCCCGGAGACGCCCCTAGCTGGGTTAAATGTAAGACCGACCTCCATTAAATTTCCCTCCCCAACAATTTTTCCGAACATACATACCCCTTACCCACACTCCTTAATGGGACTCCCATACAAAAATATTTTTTTTTATAAAATATGTTCTCAACGCTCTAACTGCTGCAAACAGGTCCCTAGGTGAGTCAAATGTATGACCGACCCCCAATATTTTTTCAGCCCTCGCATTTTCTCTGAACATACCTACCTCTTACCTGCAACCCTTCAGACGGTCCCTATACGATTTTTTTTATTTTTATACCCTCCACCTCCAGAATGGGGGTATACTATTCCGTTTGTAACACCTTGAAATATCGACCTGAGATCCTATAAAGTGTATATATTCTTGATCGTCATAAAATTCTAAGACGATCTAGTCATGTCCGTCCGTCCGTCTGTTGAAAGCACGCTAGCATCTAAACGAAAGGAGCTAGAACGTTCAAATTTTCCATAAATGCGTCTTATAGTCGTAGATCGGTTGGGATTCGGACGGAGCGAAATCGGCCCAAAGGGAAACAATTTTCCCTCACAAGGACTAAAAATACCCATAATAATCCCTAATATTTTAGCGTATTTAAGCATTTTTATACCCTCCACCTCCAGGATGGGGGTATACTAACTTTGTCATTCCGTTTGTAACACCTTGAAATATCGACCTGAGACCCTATAAAGTATATATATTCTTGATCGTCATAAAATTCTAAGACGATCTAGCCATGTCCGTCCGTCCGTCCGTCCGTCCGTCTGTCCGTCTGTCCGTCTGTTGAAAGCACGCTAGCATCTAAACGAAAGGAGCTAGAATGTTAAAATTTTCCATAAATGCGTCTTATAGTCGTAGATCGGTTGGGATTGAAATGGGGCGAAATCGGCCCAAAGGGAAAAATTTATCCCTCACAAGGACTAAAAATACCCATAATAATCCCTAATAATTTAGCGTATTTAAGCATGTTTTTTGAGTATGTCTGTTTATATTTGCTTGATATTTAGTACGCGCATTCCCCTTATAGCAAAAACGTGCACCATAAAGTGATTCTTATTTGTAGGGGGTGAAATGGGGCAAAAAAGGGATAAAAATGGTACATATTAAACGACAACAGCTAGAAACACGAAATTCGGTGTGTACATTCCTCTAATTGAGTAGATACATAATATAAAAGTATTTTTTCCAAATTCGTACTTTTAAGGGGTAAAATGGGAATAGAGTGATAAAAATGGTACCAACCAAACGGCTGTACCTAGAATAATGAAATTTGGTGTATACATTCCTCTGATTGCATAGACAAGTAAAATACACGGATTTTTCAAAATTCGTACTTTTTGGGGTTAAAATGAAAAAAAGGGATAAAAATAGTACCAATCAAATGACCGCAGCTGGAGTCATGAAATTCGGAGTATACATTCCTCTGACTGTGTAGGCACGGAAAATAAACTGATTTTTCGAATTTCGTACTTTTTGGGGCCAAAATAGAAAAAGGGGATAAAAATAGTACCAACCAAATGGCCGCAGCTAGAGTCATGAAATTCGGAGTATACATTCCTTTGACTACGTAGATATGAAAAATAAAAGGTTTTTCCAAATTCGTACTTTCAAGGGATACAATGGGTACGGAGGGATAAAAATGGTATCAACCAACCGGCTACACCTGGAATAACGAAATTCGGTGTATACATTCCTCTGATTGCGTAGACACTTAAAATAAACAGATTTTTCGAAATTTCTATTTTTTGGGGTTAAAATGAAAATAAAAATAGTACCAATAAAATGACTGCAGCTAGAGTCATGCAATTCGGAGTATACGTTCCTCTGACTGCGTATACACGGAAAATAAACTGATTTTTCGAAATTTTTACTTTCAAGGGATACAATGGTACAGAGGGAGAAAAATAGTACCAACTAAACGACTACAGCTAGAATGATGAATTTCTAATTGCGTAGAAACGTCAAGGGGATAAAAATGGTACCAACCAAATGAGCGCAGCTGGAATCATGGAATTCGGTGTATACATTCCTCAGACTGCATAGACAAATTCGTATTTTTTTCCAAAATCTTAATTTTTCTGTTACGGCAAAAATTGGTTGAATCATGAAGTTAGGTTATTTTGCACTATGTACGTCTCATAATGGATTTTCAAAATTAGTACTTTTGGAATTAAAATAGAATGGAAATACAACCAACTGTAGCACCCACTATCTACCAATATTTATGGTATTTAAGCTTTTTGAAAATATAAATATACGAATATTTATTTTTTGATTTGAAATAAATAATGGTTTGAAATAATTAAAATATTATATTCATTTATAAAATTATATTTTTAATATTTTTATTTGTTTTGATTTGGCTATATAAAAAATTATATTTTCCTGTAATACTACTGCACTTCTACGAAAATCGACATCCTCTGTGGAATTCAATCCATGGTGGAGGGTATATAAAGTTCGGCCCGGCCGAACTTAACGCCGTTTTTACTTGTTTTTGAATATGTCTGCTTATATTTGCTTGATATTTGGTATGCGAATTCCCCTTATAGCAAAAACGTGCACCATAAAGTGATTCTTATTTGTAGGGGGCAAAAAAGGGATAAAAATGGTACATATTAAACGACAACAGCTAGAAACACGAAATTCGGTGTGTACATTCCTCTAATTGAGTAGATACATAATATAAAAGTATTTTATCCAAATTCGTACTTTTAAGGGGTAAAATGGGAATAGAGGGATAAAAATGGTACCAACCAAACGGATGTACCTAGAATAATGAATTTCGGTGTATACATTCCTCTGATTGCATAGACGCGTAAAATACACGTATTTTTCAAAATTCGTACTTTTTGGGGTTAAAATGGAAAAAGGAGATAAAAAAAGTACCAACCAAATGACCGCAGCTAGAGTCATGAAATTCGGACTATACATTCCACTGACTGCGTAGACACGAAAAATAGACGAATTGTTCGAAATTAGTACTTTCAAGGGATACAATGGGTACAAAGGGATAAAAATAGTACCAACTAAACGACTACAGCTAGAGTGATGAAACTCGGTGTGTACATTCCTTTAATTGACTAGATACATAATATAAAAATATTTTTTCGAAAATCGTACTTTTTGGGGTTAAAATGGAAAAAGGGAATAAAAATAGTACCAATCAAATGACCGCAGCTAGAGTCATGAAATTCGGAGTATACCTTCCTCTGACTGCGTGGAAACGAAAAATGAAAGGTTTTTCCAAATTCGTACTTTCAAGGGAACACATATAATGTGAACAGAGGGATAAATATGGTACACCTAAACTTGCCACTAAAACTTGGTTATGGTTTGATAAAATTATTTTCTATTCCCGCTCATAGAATAGAATTTTTCATTATTTCCTTGTCTCTTCTAGTCATTGAAGAAACAATATCCTTTGCAATTCCATATTCAAATTTCTGCAATTTAAATATTAGTTCCTTCCATTCCCTGTAGAAAGCACCTGGTGTCAATTTCTCGCTTTGAAATTGTTTGGTTACAACATAAGGACCCTGTTAAACATTTTCGAGAACTATGGCTTGATCCCAATATTTTTTCTGCTAATGCGAGGTCATTATTGTAAAAATCGTTTAAATAACTTCTTATTTCAATGTCGACGTTTCAGCTTTAAATACCTACTTCCCCAACGAGTCGCTTGATCTATAAAAGCTCCTTTCGCACTGAGTAATAAATCACACATGCCATCTTACAAGCATCTCATTGAGTTGCATGTGTAAATATGTGTATATGCAGGTTTATTACTTGCTGAGATTTTTTAAACGCAAATTCGGCAAGTGAGTTGTGATTCTCGTTCGTTTGTGAGAATCATCTACTTATAGAGGCCGGGTTTGATGTTGAAAAGTCGCTGCGAAGCCACTTGAAAAGACTTTTGACATGGTCGAAATCATGATCGTGGCAGTCTGCAGCCAAGTAATAAATGTCACCATGTCATTTGTAAATTGTAAATAAAATTCGTTTAATGATTCCACATTAATATCCCAAGTCTCCTTCACAAAATGGAGAAAAAACAAGTAAGTAAGCTTCAGTCGGCTTAACCGACTTATATATACCCTCACTCTCAGAGAACATATATACGGAAGATATAAAGAATTAAATTATACGTAGGGCGGGATAATTAGTGTGGAAGGTACTAGTTCGTGTCATATGGTCCCAGCTTCCACATTTATAAAACAATTGTTAAAACATGATCGAATATAGAAGTTACGAAGTATTTAATATTACCTAGGATATAGACAATTGTGTGGGAGGCACAAGAAGGGGCGTGGCTAAAGCGTAAATATTTTTTTGGTTTAAAGTGATTATAAAAACATTTTCAAATATCAAATTTCAAATGATTTTGACTACCCGTATAGAAGTTATATCGGTTTTACTGTAATCAAACTTTATGCCACTGTGTGTGGGAGGTACCAGAATGGGTGTGGCAATATCGCCCATATTCTATGCGAATGTAACATCGAAATTTCACAGTTGTCCGATCATCCGTATAGAAGTTATTACCAGCTTTTATTTTATGTAGTTTAGGGTGATTGGTGTGGGAGGTAGAGGAAGGGGCGTGGCAAAACCCGCCATATTTATCACACTTAAAGTGATTAATCAAACATTATCAAATACCAAAACATAGCTTATTCTGAGTATCGGTGTGGAAGTTATATGGGTTTTAATTTAACATAGGAATATGGATCATTTGTGTGGGAGGTACCAGAAGGGGCGTGACAATTCTTCGAACTTAAACTTAGTTTGGGAAAAATATTACCATGTTTGAATTGATTTCTTAACACCTTTCGAGAATTATCGAAAGCCAGCCAGACCGACGGACATGGCTCAAACATCTTAAAAAGTCCTGAAACTGATTTGGTCTAAACATACTTAGGTTCTTAAGTCACTCCTTCAATGCGTTTCACTTTTTCCTGTCCCAAATGATATATACCCTCCTACTCTGTAGAGTGAGGGTATAAAAACAAAGAAAGAATAATAATTAAAAAAGTTCTAAAGAATTCAAACCATATAGCTAATTCTGCGCCAACCTGTATAATTTCTAATAACGAAAAGAAAACATTTACCCGGAATCGGAATCGACCATTTTTATTCGCCTTGGACTCCAGCTAATTTCTCTGACTCCACAGCCCTGTTGGATAGGCAGGCTACCATCATATCTATGACCTTGTTGACCTTGCTTACAACAACAGTCGCAGACTCTCACTCTCTCTTCAGTGGGCGGAAAAGCAAGCACAAGGTTATTCCAGGGAATTTTAACTGGCCAATGGATCTATTTCGGTCTTAGAGAGTCACAACAACCATACCTATACTTTTCTTCGTATTATCATTTGGGGTATACAAATTTTGTGTAAGCCAGTGTAATTTGTTTGGCTTTTAATCACTTTATGGTACAGGGTTTTCCAACAAGAGGTGTTATTTTGGTATTGCCATTTTTTGAGATAAATGATCGGATGTTTATTTCGTAATAAAGAGGAAGGTAATAATTAAAGACAACATCAGCCAAATGGCCACCACGACCACGCTTACAGGACCATATCCTTTTCATGAAATTTTCCATAACCAAATCGCAAAGTGGCTGCCCTATGTCCTCGATAGCCTCACGAATTGAGGTCTTGAATCGACGCTGGGCTGTTGGCGTAGACCTTATCTTTCACGTGACCCCAAAGGAAGAATTCGCAAGGTGTTAAATCACAAGATCTCGGTGGCCAATTGTGATCAACTCTTCGAGAGATAACACGACCCGGAAACTTTACCCGTAAAAGAGCAATGTTTTCGTTGCTTGTGTGACACGTAGCGCGTTGTCCAGATCAATACCATCAACTCCGACCTTAAAAAATCATTAATCATCTCTCGATAGCGCAATTCATTCACCGTAACTGTTGATCCAACCTCATTTTCGATTTCGAAAAAGTTAGGTTCAATGACTCCGTCGGACCATAAACCGCACCAAACAGTCACACGATGAGGATGGAGAGACTTCTCAACAATAACTCTTGGGTTTTCCGAGCCCCAGATGCGACAATTTTGCTTGTTGAAGTAGCCACCGAGGTGGAAATGGGCCTCATCAGTTAAGATGATCTTTCGATGGAATTCCGGATCATTTTCATTCATGCATTTTAATAATTTCAATGCGTTGTTGAAGCATATATATTGTTCCATTTTTAGTAATGGCGTAGTTTCTACTTGTCAAATGTCAAAGAATAAAAGCTTCACAAGTGACAGTGACCGGGTGATTTAAAATAACGCCTCTTGTTGGATAACCCTGTATATTTTGGTTCTTCGCCAAATACTATATGTACAACGAACATCAATCGTCGTTGTATTCCTTATCGCATGCGTGGCCATTGACCATGTTCATAATAGAAATTTACAAATTAAATTTCTGTACGGCTCTCTAAATGTGTTTTATTTTGTTGTTCTTAAAATTTCGTTCATTATCACCAAACGAAAATGAAAATAATCTTATCATAAGACAAGCCGACAATTTTTTGGGTCAATTCACAGTCACGAAAAATATCAAGGGAAAGTATTACTAAAGCTAATGAAACATGAAACAGCTAAATTAAAACCAAAAAATCTTTTCTTATCAGTCTTATTCTATGTACAAATCATTTTTATTTATTTTTTTATACTTATAAACGAAATGTTGGAATGATAACATTTTGCATTGTTTCACTACAATTCAAGCTTGTGCGATTTGACAACTTCATCAGCCTTCGATGAATATGAAAATTATGCTCTTTCACCTTAACTACAATTCAAGTTTGTGAGGTTTACCAATCACTTCATCACTCATCTCTGGCGCATTCAGCAGCCACTGTTCTTTGATAAGATCCGCTGCCTTTTCGGCAATCATTATGGTCGGTGCATTTGTATTGCCACTCGTTACAAACGGCATTATGGATGCATCTGCCACCCGCAAATTGTGAACACCTTTCACTTTAAGCATGGGATCCACGCAGGCCGTCTTATCTTCGGCGGCGCCCATTTTAACCGTGCCCACTTGATGATAACAGGTGGTGGAGAAGTAGGAGGCATAACAGCGCCAATACTCCGGCGTCTTAAAGGCGAACTTGTCACATTCCTCTATGGGAATGTGTATAATTTCCGCTTGTTTTTCTCTAAAAGCCGAAGTTTGCTCCAAACGCATCAAGTGGTCAAAGCCACGTAGTAAAACGTCCATATCTTCATCATGTGTAAAGTAACCGGAATCCATGATTGGTGGATCTGTATAAGAGGCGGACTTTAGTTTAATACTTCCCCTAGACTTGGGATGGGATACCAACACAAAAACACTTATAACATCGTATTGCTCCACCTCTTCGCGAAGGCTGTTCTGGAACTCCTGCTTGGCCATTAAAGCCTTCATGTAGAGATCCATGCCCAGGAGGTTGCCTCTTCTAAACGCTATGTGGTGCATTTCCACATCGGGATAGGAACTCGTTAATGTTGGGTCACTCTGAATGAATGCCACCAAGGGGGCCATGCTTAGGGAGCTGAGAGGACCTCGATTGTGCAACAAATATTGATAGATATCATCGAGAGCAACCTTGGGGTCGGCTGGGGCTGCGGGAATGCGTATGAAGATGGAGGCCATAACATGATCTTGCAGATTTTCACCAACTGGCAAATTATGCACCACAGGTATGTTAAGTGGACGCAAGACTTTCTCGGGCCCCACACCGGACAACATCAGAAGTTTTGAGGAATCTATGGTGCCCGCGGATAATATGGCCTCTCGGCCAATTTTGACTTTCAAAGTAGTTGATTGCCTGACGAGAAACTCCACCGCTTCCACTTGATCTCCTTTCACGTTGAAATGCAACTTTGTCACTTGAGCATTCTTGATAACCTTTAGGTTTTTTCTTTGAGCCACTTTACCCAAATATCCTTTACCCGTACTAGCTCTATGGCCACTGTGGAGTGTACCCTTAATTTCACTGTAGCCTATATAACTACCCTCCAGAAAATCTTCCACCTTGGGTATACCCAATTCCCCCGAACCTTTGTACAACAGCTCTATGAGATCTTCATCAAAACGCCCAAATTTATTGAGGTTAACATAACCCTGGGGATGCGTGTCGTTGCCTTGAGGTGTAGTGGATTTTTGGAAATAAGGCCAGACCTGATCGTAGCACCAGCCCGGATTGCCTGCCGCACACCAGCGATCGTAGTCCCCGCGATTACCTCTAACATAGAGCATGGCATTGATGGCACCACTGCCGCCTATAGTTTTGCCACGGGGCCAATGACATTTTTCACCTTCAAAGGCTTTGCACGAACGGCCATTGGGTTCTGTATAATAGGCAAAGGTGGAGTTGGAATGTTGAACGGCGTAAAATAAACCGGGAATCTGAAAGGAAGAGAGCAGGGAATAATTCAGACTCTTTAAGCAATCTAAGTTCCTCAACTCACCTCCGATTCGTGTGGCGGATCACCACCAGCCTCCAAGACCAAAACATTCCACTGTGGATTCTCACTCAAGCGACTGGCCAACACTGATCCCGCCGTACCAGCACCAATTACCACAAAATCATAGCTGTCCAAACCATGCTGCAATGCTCCATCAGCATAATCCTCTGGCCATGTCTCGGTTCGTGATATATTGCATTGAGCCGCTAAAATGCCCTGCACCAGCAGTGTCACCAGAGCGTTGACTGGGCCAACACTCGCAATGGGACATTGAGAGGGATTTCCTGCCGCGAATGTCATTGTCATTTCGCTAAGCAATACAAATAACAACTGCCAAGCCACTATGTTTTCAAATTAGGCTGTGGCCACACTAGTTGCCGGTGATAAGTGTTTTTTTTTTGGTTTCATACAGGTCTGCACTCGAAAAAAAATAGATGAAAAAAGCGTTCAACGCTAGCAGATAATATAAATTGTTACTATACCAATGCCTTACAGGGTGTGTAGTAGTTGATTAACAGATTGTAAAACGGGCAGTTCCGAAATTTGTAATACAGCTATTCCTTTTTATGTTTGATATTTGCAAAATGACTCCAACAAAATTGGGAAATATTAAAAACTTAGTGAGTAGTGAGTCTTTATCGCAAACTGTAAGAAATGTACGTGCAAAATTTTCGTGTTTTCAGATAAAGCCCATATTCATCTCGGTGGCTATGCCAATAAGCAAAATTGCCGCATATGGGGTTCAGAGAACACACACGTGGCTACTGAGAAGCCAATGCATCCACAAAGAGTCACTGTTTGTTGTGGATTTTGAGCTGTACTAAAAAATTTGGTTGATCGGATGAGGTACTGGCGAGCGATTATATGACAAAGTTCAATCTTTCCAATAAAACCAGAAATTTGAAATAATAACACAGTACAACACGAAAAACAATTACGGGGTTCTGACCTGACAATGGATTCTGAAAGAGGAGACAAAAAAAATATACGTGTGTCGGCGTTTTTTAGATCACATCGGAATTTGATTTTATAGACGATTAAAGCCTCTGGCCTCTTCTTGCAGCATATCGGTGTAAAGGCCCTAAACTGTCCCGCAGTAGACCCTAGAGGGGAGAAGTGTAAGACTGATCCCAATTAATTTTGCCTCCTCAACATTGTCCCTGAACATACATTCCTTATAAAGGGTGTTTTTTATTGAGGTATAGAACTTCGAATTGAAATAATGTCCATCAATTTGGCTTTATTGGAAGGATAATTTTATGCCATTAATGTTTAAATATGATTTCGGGCATGTGGCCGCCGCGGCTGGCTCGAATATAGCCAATTCCACAGGTCCAATTTTCAACCACTTTCTCCAATTGCTGTGCAGCTCCAATTGCTGTGCACGGTGGCGAATCGATTCATTCGGGTCCACTTCAACACTTTGCTCTACAGCGGCAATTCTTTCTTCGGTGCGCACTGTTCGACGTCTCTGCGGATGCGTATTATCACATAGAGTAAACGTAGTGCGAAAACGATCCATGGTTAACCGAATTAATTGCTCTGATGGACGATTATGTCGACCATAAAATGGACGGAGCTTGCGGTGAACTTCGCGAACTGAACCATTACTTTCGAAATAAATTTGCACGATTTGCAAGCGTTGTTCTTTTGTCAACCTGTTCATGATGAAATGGCAAACCAAACTAAATATTAATCACTTGACAGCTGACAAAATGGCCGCCAGTTAAAAAAGTGATGCCAACTTAAAGTTCTATACCCCAATAAAAAACACCCTATATATCTTCTCCCTTCTAGGGTCTACAGCGGGACAGTCTTTCATAAAAAATATATAAAAAATAGGCAAATCTATGGGGGCCGCCTTAAGGGTTGCAGATGGAGGGTAGGTGTGTTCTGAAAAAATATTGGGTCTGCAAAAATACAGGGGGTGGATCTTACATTTGACCCCACTAGCGGTCTCCTGGGGCCAGTAAAAGCGGTGGGGACAAATTTTATAAAGAAATATTTTTTGTATGGGAGCCCTCTTAACGAGTGGGGATAGAGGGTATGTGTGTTCGAAATAAATGTTGGGGAGGGAAAATTTCTGGGGGTCGGTCTTACATTTAACCCCTCTGGGGGCGACTCCGAGGCAGTTTTGGGACTTTTCCTGTATTTTTACCACTTACCTTTGACATCCATTTATTGCCTCATGAATTTTATTTCCGAACCTCAAAAAAAAATGGGTTTGTAGCATATCAAAATCCAAAAGTCGTGCACTCTCCCACCCCTACTGAACAATAACTAAATTAACCCTTAATGGGCAGTCTTGAATTTGATTGATTTTTGGCGTTTGTGTTAAGTCTTGGGTTTTGGTGTGTTCTGACATATATAGTAAAATTTTATGGCCAAAATTTTTGTAGAACATTTCATCCCCGCCCTTCCCCATTTTCGGAGTGTTTTTTTCTAATTTGTTAAAATAAAGCCAAAAATACCGTTATGAGGGGTAGTTAGAGGGTTAATATATTCTACAAAAATATTCGCCACATCATTATCTAAGATTTTTTAAGAGCTTGATAACTTTTTTTAAAAAAAAAACGCATAAAATTTGCAAAATCTCATCGGTTCTTTATTTGAAACGTTAGATTGGTCCATGAAATTTACTTTTTGAAGATAATTTCATTTAAATGTTGACCGCGGCTGCGTCTTAGGTGGTCCATTCGGAAAGTCCAATTTTGGGCAACTTTTTCGAGCATTTCGGCCGGAATAGCCCGAATTTCTTCGGAAATGTTGTCTTCCAAAGCTGGAATAGTTGCTGGCTTATTTCTGTAGACTTTAGACTTGACGTAGCCCCACAAAACATAGTCTAAAGGCGTCAAATCGCATGATCTTGGTGGCCAACTTACCGGTCCATTTCTTGAGATGAATTGTTCTCCGAAGTTTTCCCTCAAAATGGCCATAGAATCGCGAGCTGTGTGGCATGTAGCGCCATCTTGTTGAAACCACATGTCAACCAAGTTCAGTTCTTCCATTTTTGGCAACAAAAAGTTTGTTAGCATCGAACGATAGCGATCGCCATTCACCGTAACGTTGCGTCCAACAGCATCTTTGAAAAAATACGGTCCAATGATTCCACCAGCGTACAAACCACACCAAACAGTGCATTTTTCGGGATGCATGGGCAGTTCTTGAACGGCTTCTGGTTGCTCTTCACTCCAAATGCGGCAATTTTGTTTATTTACGTAGCCATTCAACCAGAAATGAGCCTCATCGCTGAACAAAATTTGTCGATAAAAAAGCGGATTTTCTGCCAACTTTTCTAGGGCCCATTCACTGAAAATTCGACGTTGTGGCAGATCGTTTGGCTTCAGTTCTTGCACGAGCTGTATTTTATACGGTTTTACACCAAGATCTTTGCGTAAAATCTTCCATGTGGTCGAATAACACAAACCCAATTGCTGCGAACGGCGACGAATCGACATTTCACGGTCTTCAGCAACACTCTCAGAAACAGACGCAATATTCTCTTCTGTACGCACTGTTCGCATTCGTGTGGTTGGTTTAATGTCCAATAAAGTAAACTGAGTGCGAATCTTGGTCACAATCGCATTAATTGTTTGTTCACTTGGTCGATTATGTAGACCATAAATCGGACGTAAAGCGCGAAACACATTTCGAACCGAACACTGATTTTGGTAATAAAATTCAATGATTTGCAAGCGTTGCTCGTTAGTAAGTCTATTCATGATGAAATGTCAAAGCATACTGAGCATCTTTCTCTTTGACACCATGTCTGAAATCCCACGTGATCTGTCAAATACTAATGCATGAAAATCCTAACCTCAAAAAATCACTCTTTACAAAGTTGCTGAACATACCCTATGCCTCAGATGTAAAGAAAACATAGTTTTATACACCGATATGCTGCAAGAAGAGGCCAGAGTTGGGAGACTTTAATCGTCTATAAAATGAAATTCCGATGTGATCTGTCAAAATTTATTGTCAGAACCCCGTAATTTTGGAAAAAGTTTGAAATTGTTGTACAGTGTAATCAGTACTTTATTATAGCCGATTCAAATTTAAACTTTTAAATGGCCCATCCTATAGTAGCAGAGCAGATGAAGATGTACTAGATATACATATTCGAGTGAATAATATTTGGAATAATAGCTGGACCGATTTGTCTTATGACAGAGAGTCTTTGAGAAGCACTACTTACTTTCCATCACTATTCCTAAATACGACTAACTTCTCCTTCTTAGATGTATTCCACATATTAATATTTCGAAAAATAGCTGGACCGATCTGTCTAAAGACAGAGAGTTCTTGAGAATCACTACTACAATTTTTAGTTAGTGCTCGAGATCCCGGTACTTTCCTATAATGATGGATGAAATACGTCAAATTTCTAGTTGTGTTCACTTTACTATTAAACTGGCTTTTATTTTCAGAATTTTAGGGTCGCTATTCTGTTGGACCGATTTGTCTTAAGATAGAGAGACCTTGAGAAGCACGACTGCAATTTATAATTAGTACTTGAGTTCCCGGTACTTTCCATCACTATTCCTATAATGATGGATGAAGTTAATTAATACTACTTCCCAGCAAAAACTTTCATTACCAAGTAATGTGTGGAATAAAGCAAAACCAAAAACCTTCACTACTTATTTTTCGGATCCGTTTCTAATTATTTGTATAAAGGGATTGTAAAAAAATAAGTACTTCCACGCACTCTTACGAAAAGTTAATAAATAAGTACTTCTAAACGAGTTGTCAAATAAGTGGCCTCAGGAAGTTACAAAATAAGTCATTACGGATAACTAGCCAAATAATGTATTATCAATAATGGGCTTAATAAGTGATGAAAACAACATGTTTATTAAATTATATACTTTGTATCGACTTGTTAACAATATGAATACAGAATTTAGGGCTGTTTTTCTTTAAGCCTGGATAACTAAGCTGCGATAACAACAGTACTGCTATTCTCTGACTCACCACGGAAATGTAGAAAATTAATTTTTAAAAATCTGAAGTTCTATGAAATTTAACTTATTAATAACTACTTATTTAAACCATTATAAGGAAGTAATTATTTCATAATTCAAAATAATGCAGGCGTAACGAGGTACTATTACTAGGTAATGCTAAAATAATAAGGTGTCATTACCTAGTCTTTGCTGGGTTGTTTCTACTTGTGTTCGCTTTACTATTAACTCTGGCATTTATTTTCGAGTGTAGTGGCCGTATATGTTATCTCCAAAGATAGAACAATTTGTATGTACTAGTTTTTTGTTAATATGACCAAAGTAAAGAGTGGTGATTTATTTTTTTAATTTTATGTTATTTTGACAATAACAGCTCCATCACCACTCGAAATCTCGGCAGAAAGCCAACGTTATATTTCCGTGAGACGAAATGAATAGCTTTAGGTTTGAAAAATGTTGGGAACTAATGCAAAGTCAATTGAGAAAAAACTCCCAAATTTCATGCGCCCAAATCTCGAACATTCCTATTAAGCATATTCTAAAAGATTTTGCCAATATCGCGGCTAAATTTAGCTGTGGCTGCATTTCGTTTAGTTCGTAGAAAATAGGAGCTCTTGAGGTGTTCTTTTGCATTGAGAAAAGTGTAATTAAGTGTTTGCTTTCCTTTTCAGACAGTGGTTTACCTGAAGGTTTATTTATTTACCACTGTTAATTTTCTACAGTATAAAACTATATTCGCGAGGTCGACCGATGCCTCAGCATTTACAAATATTGTTAAACTATTGTCTTATTTATTCATTTAAACACGAATAGTCTGCTTATGAGCCCAAACACAATGCTACACGCTGGCGGCGGCGAAACAAAAAATCGCTAATTGCTAGCGGCTAGAATTGACACATTTTCTATTTTCATGATTTTTTGTATTTTAATTTAAAAAATTTAATCATTTGAAATGTGCAGAGGAACAAAAACATACTAGAGAAATTATAGTTAACCATAGCGTGTTGTTCATATTATTTGAGTGATGACATTTTATACAAAATGTAACATTCTTTTCCATAAATTTGTCTTCCATCATAATTTAATACTTTAATTTACTATCAGAAAAATATGAACGTTTTAATTGGGCTTTATATTAGTCATTTGTGTTCAATAAAATTAAAACTATTTTATTTTTTTTTGTGTTATTCTTCTTCTTGTGGATGCTGGCATTCAGAGGAAAAGTGTACCTTCGTGCATTTTTCAGTAATATGTGGCAGCGCCATTTTAAGAATTGTGAGAAAATGAGAGAGCGCCGCCATGAGAATAGAATAAAATCTATTCTGGCGCCGAGATGCTAGCCGCAGCGGCTGGCGATGGCGATTTTTCATCACCCATAAGAAATACACGTGCGAGCGGCCGCTGCCGCCGTCAGCGTGTAGCATTGTGTTCGGACTTTATAGCTGCTTCTAAGCCAAAAACTAAGCAATACTTTCTTCTTTGTAATATATTTGGAAAATTTGTTTAAAGCATACCTTAGGGATGTAAGGTCTTATGGCATACGAGCATCCAAATATTGGGCCAATATATTAATCTAAAGTTATAATAGCCGCACGTCATCGATTAAAATTTAAAATATATTTTATCAAAAATTTCGAAAATCGTAAAAAACTAAATCGGGTTTTTGGTCGTTGGGCGTGGCACTGACAATTTTCATTTAATTGCGGACTCAAATGAAATCTCTGGCAATGATTTGTATTAAGATATATATTAAAATAAGATAATAATTTATGATGCTTTTTGATTTCAATTCCTTTTTATTTTACATCACATGGCAGGTAGGCGTGGTTGTGGGCGGATTTAAACAAAAAAAGTTGATCTAATTTGACGATATAAGGGATGCATACAAAATTGTAAGATCCTAACTCTATTCCACTAAGCGACGCACAGTCATCCCTTATATCAAAGATAATTTTTGTTAATATCGAAATTTTTGATACAAATTATTTTATAACTTTATAAATAACTTAAGATTAATATATCGGCCCAGTATTTACATGCGCTCGCATGCCATAAAACCTAACAGCCCTAAAGTATACTTTAAATTGTTTGTGAGAGTAGAAGTTTTGTGGATGCAATTGTTCTAACTTTACCGAGTATAAGACTTCATGGGAAAAAGCTGAAATTAATGTCTTTTTACAGATCACCAAAATGTAATTTCACTTCGTATTTGAGCTTTTTGGATGGTTATTTTAATCAATTTGGTGAACAACCATGTATTTTACTTGGCGATTCGAATATGAATTCTTTACTAAATCCTTCTTTGCACGAATTGTTGAGTCTGCTTAATTGCTTCGGCTTTACGAATTGCCACAATCTGGTCACCCGTCCGCGGAGTGGCACGTCTATTGATCATGTTTACAGTAATTTATCACATACTTTACACATTGACTCTGTTGAATGTAACATTTCCGATCACAATATGATATTTTGCCGAGTTGAGCACAATATTGAAAATAAAGATTTTATTGTAACTAGTCGTTACCTCTGCAATTATGAACGAGTGAAAAATTTTCTTCATCATGATTTAAATTTTTCGAATCTGACGGGAAATCCCTCTGAAGACACCTCTTATCTCATAAATTCAATATGTAATGCAGTTCAACATTCAACAACTGAATCAAAAAAGAGAAAGTCCTTGCGGTATGAAATGACCCCATGGATTAATGGTAATATACAAGCTCTTATAGAGTATAAGAAAAAGTTGTTGAAACTTAGGCGTAAGAATGTAAACTATGATATAGAATCAATTCTGAAAAGAATAAGCAAGATTGTCAAAATAGCTTCCAAAGATGCAATGCGTAAGCATTATTTGGTAAATGTGTCCAGATTTCAGCATCAACCCAGAAAATGTTGGAAATTTTTGAACGAAACACTTGGTAGGAAAAATAAGCCAGAAATTGATCTAGTGGATGATATAGTTCACGATTGCTTGAAGGCTGAAAAGTTCAATCAATATTTTTTAAAATCTGTGTTTAATCTGAAACAACAAATTGTTATTTATCCTACTGACAATTTTAATTTATTTAGAACCTTGCGCGATCACCACAACTCATTTCACATGGGCAATGTCACTAATATCGAAGTCTGTGACATAACAACAAGTATGGAAAGGTCAAGTAGTACAGGTTTTGACGGAATTATGCCGTTAACAATTATTGAATGTTTAGATGAACTAAGTCCTTACTTGACTAAAATCTTCAATAGCATAATAAATACTTCTATATTCCCGGATATCTTGAAGATACATAAAGTCATTCCGATTCCCAAAGAAGTTAATACTAATACAGTAGACAAATTTAGACCGATATCTTTGCTTTCTGTTGTTGAAAAAATTTTTGAAGAGATTTTGTATTCTCAGCTCTCAGTATACATGGAAAATGAAAATTTGATGTCTGCGAACCAATATGGTTTTAGGAAAGGATGTGGGACTGAAGAGGCGGTTACTAATGTAGTGAATTACATATGTGATGGGTTAGACCGCGGTTTTTCCGGAGTTGGAGGGGTTTTTTATGATTTTTCGAAGGCATTTGATCTCGTTGATCATTCCATGTTGTGTAAAAAACTGTCTTGTTATGGTGTTAAAAACACTGAACTATTATTGCTGGAAAATTATCTAAAGAACCGAAAACAGTACGTCCAAATAAATTGCGGTGTTCCACAAGGTAGTGTCTTGGGACCTCTGTTATTTAAAATATATATAAATGATATCAATAACCTTGAACTGACCGGAAAATTGTTTATGTATGCCGACGATTTATGCATATTTTATCCATTAAAACGTTTGTTGAACGGGACGCAGCTTTAATTTCAGAATATGCCAGATTAAATCAATTGATATTAAATGCAACGAAAACTAAATTTATAAGGTTTAGACCGCAATCAAATCAAGGCGAAACTCCATGCCAGATTTTTGTGGATGGTAGAGAGGTCTCTGAAGTATCTAGTATAAAATACCTGGGGATTCATTTACAGAAAAATCTAAGCTGGAAAGTACATATTGAACAACTTACATTAAAAATTGCACCAGTTGTTGGTATTTTATATAAGCTAAAAAATAAGCTAAACCTAGAATCTAAATATATTATTTTTCAAACGCTTGTTCAAAGCCACGTTAATTATTTGGCACTCATATATGGATATAAAAAGAACCTAGATCTAAAAACATTACAAATATTGCAAAACAAATCTTTAAAAATAGTTTTTAATCTCCCGAGATTGCATCCAACTTTATCGCTATACCGAGATATAGCACAAAAAATTTTACCCATGTATGGAGTTCACAAAATGCAATTGCTAATGTATGTGTTCAAAGTGATAAACAACATTGGATACCATAGTATTAATTTTAGCAGAATTCAACACAACTTCAACACAAGGAACAACTCAATCTTATATATTGCAAGGTGTAGATTAGAAGTCACTAAGCAAAGAATTGAACACATGGGTATCGTTGAATACAATAACTTGCCGCAAATATTGAAAGATTCTCAAACTGTTTCTGTTTTTAAAAACCGTTTAAAGGATTATCTTTATCAGAACATTGAAATGCTTCTTATATGATGAGTTTTTTTTTTTAATTTGAATGTCTTATATTATATTTTGTAAATATTATTCTTGAATTTTTGTTGCCAGATAGCCTCAATAATGCCCTAGAGGCGCTGAGGCACTTTTTATCAATTGTAATTTATGAAATTAAATAATAATAATAAAAAAAAAATAAATTTTCCAAAATACATTAACAGAGAACAACGTAGAAAGTATTACTTCATTTTTGGCTTAGAAGGTTTTACCATTTCAGTAATAAAATCGATAATGGCAGCTATAAGCAGAATATTCTTTTTAAAATGAATAAATAAGACAATAGTTTAACAATATTTGAAAATACCGAGCCATCGTTCGGCCTCGCGAATATAGTTTTATACTGTAGACAATTAACAATACTAAATAAATACAACCATCAGGTAAACCACTTTCTGAAAAGGAAAGCAACAAGGTAATAACACTTTAATAAATGCAAAAGAACACCTCAAGAGTTCCTATTTTCTACGAGCTACACGAAATTTCAATACGACACATGGTTTCCGAGGTACATCTCAATAAAATAACCTCAATTTTGATGAAATTTTGAACTATTTCGGCATATGTGAACTTTAAATGAATCCACAACTAAATTTAGCTTAATAGGAATGTTCTTCGCAAAATTCAATCAGTAAATTCGATATTTGGGCGCATGAAATGTGGAAGTTTTCGCCGCTGATAATACGCTGCCCGTCGTCGCTCAGCGTGTACTATCGAGAGTCTGACTGTCGTGTCTGAGAGTGTGAGACCCAGTCCTGGAGCATCGATTCGCCATCGATCTCAACAACTCAGTGTTTCATGCACCAAGGTCCGATTTACTCGATTACTGAGTCAATTCGTTATTGAAAGGAAGCAATCCACTTCGCTTTCCAACATTCACTTTGTTACTGCTGCTAAGTAGAGTTATCAAAACCGTGACCTATTAATCTGTTTTTGTCCTACAATCGTCGCCGGTTTTCTGAGAATAACTATTTTCGGTTAACCGTTGAACCCGTTTAATGATAGGATCCAATCTAAATCCGCACAGACATCCACTGCGGATTTAGGGTGGCCGAATACTCATTTTAGTAGCCAGAAAAGAATCTAATATAAAGAATTAAAATTATACATCTTTCGAGCTCAGTAGACACTTAAAAATCGCTGTAACTAGTGTTATCGCACAGATATATTTCATTTCGTCTTAATCTGACATTGGTCGCAACCTATGACGCCGTGATATAAAGCTCAGATCAAATTCTTATCTTAAATTTAAATTCATAAAAAAATAGCCATTATACAATTAATAGCCTTGGACACACACACACTGAGAGAGATTGAAAATATTCTTATCATTCGACAAGCAAACAAGTTTCTTTAAACAAATCACAGTCACCAACGAATATATAGCACCACTATCTTTAAGATCTGCATCAAAGAGATCTTTACTTATCACACTGATTCCTTGTAATACTAGCATATATTAATTTATATATTTTATATTAATTTATATATATTTCCTTCTATATTAATTTATATATTTTATTTATTTCAATAATAAAATTATGCTCTTCACTACAATTCAAGTTTGTGTGGTTTAACCATCCCTTCATCACTCTGCTCTGGCTCGTTCAGCTGCCACTGTGCTTTGATAAGATCAGCTGCCTTTTCGGCTATCATTATGGTGGGAGCATTTGTGTTACCACTCGATATATAGGGCATTATGGATGCATCTGCCACCCGCAAGTTGTGCACACCTTTCACTTTAAGCATGGGATCCACACAGGCTGTCTTATCTTCAGCGGCGCCCATTTTAACCGTGCCCACTTGATGATAGCAAGTGCTTGAGAAGTAGGAAACATAGCAGCGCCAATATTCCCGAGATTTAAATGTATACTTGTCACAATCTCCAATGGGAATGTGTATAATTTCCGCTTGTTTTTCTCTAAAAGCCGAAGTTTTTTCCAAACGCATCAAGTAATCAATGCCACGTAATAAAACTTCCATATCTTCATCATGTGTAAAGTAACCGGAATCCATGATTGGAGAATCCTCATAAGAGGCGGACTTCAGTTTAATACTTCCCCTAGACTTGGGATGGGATACCACCACAAACACATTCATAACATCGTATTTTTTCACTTCTCCTATAATAAAGTTCTTGAATTCCTGCTTGACCGTTAAACCCTTCATGTAGATATCCATGCCCAGGATGTTGCCTCTTTTAAAAGTTAGATGATGCAATTCCACATCTGGATAGGGGCTGGATGCTGCGGGATCTGTTTGAATGAATGCTACCAAGGGACCAGTACCCATAGAGCTGAATGGTCCTCGATTGTGTAGCAAATATTGATAGATATTATCCAGAACGTCTTTCGAGTCGGCTGTGGCTGCGGGAATGCGTATGAAGAGGGAACCCACGACATGATCTTGTAGATTTTCTCCAACTGGCAAATTATGCACCACAGGTATGTTAAGTGGACGCAAGACTTTCTCAGGCCCCACACCTGACAGCATCAGGAGCTTTGGGGAATCCATGGTGCCCGCGGTTAGTATGGCCTCATGGCCAATTTTGACTTTCATAGTAGTTGTTTGCCTCACGAGAAACTCTACCTCTTCCACTTGATCTCCTCTCTCGTTGAAATGTAGCTTTGTGACTTGGGCGTGCTTGATAACCTTTAGGTTTTTTCTTCGAGCCACTTTACCCAAATATCCTTTACCCGTACTAGCTCTATGGCCATTGTGCACTGTACCCTTAATTTCACTGTAGCCCACGTAACTACCCTCCACAAAATCATCCACCTTGGGTACACCCAATTCCCCAGAACCTTTGTACAACATCTCTTTAAGATCATTATCAAAACGCCCAAATTCATTGAGGTTAACATAACCCTGGGGATGTGTATCGTTGCCTTGAGGTGTGGTGGATTTTTGGAAATAAGGCCAGACCTGATAGTAGCACCAGCCCGGATTGCCTGCCGCACACCAGCGATCGTAGTCCCCGCGATTGCCTCTAACGTGGAGCATGGCATTGATGGAGCCGCTGCCGCCTATAGTTTTACCCCGAGGCCAATGGCATTTTTCACCTTCAAAGGCTTTGCATGAACGGCCATTGGGTTGCGTATAATAGTCAAATGCATAATTTGAATGTTGAACAGCGTAAAAAAAGGCGGGAATCTGGAAGGAGCAGAGTAGGGCGTAAATTAGATCCTTTAGGCCACCTAAAGTTCCTTAACTCACCTCCGATTCTGCTGGTGGATCACCACCTGCCTCCAAGACCAAAACATTCCACTGTGGATTCTCACTCAAGCGACTGGCCAGCACTGATCCCGCCGTACCAGCACCAATTACCACAAAATCATAGCTGTCCAAACCATGCTGCAATGCTTCATCAGCATAGTCATCTGGCCAAGTGTCGGTTTGTGATATATTACATTGAGCCGCTAAAATGCCCTGCACCAACAGTGTCACCAGAGCGTTGACTGGGCCAACACTCGCTGTGGAACATTGAGCGGGTAAACTAGCCGCTGCCGCGAATGACATTGTAACGCTAAGCAATGTAAAAAGCAACTGCCTATTAACTTGGTTTAGAATTTTTAATGTGGTTGCAATAGACTTTTACACAGCGTTTTACACTCGAGCAAATATGCAATAATAGTTGGGCGCTATCAATTCTAGAGATTATATCCTCCGCTTACAGATTATGGACCAACGCGAGACAGAACGAAGCAGTAACTTAAGACTGTGGATATATTTTGGGTGAAATCAGGGCCTAGTATAGGGATGTCAAAACCGAAAACCGGTTAACCGGTGTTAACTGCGCCACCGTCCACCGATTTTTTTTTAAATTCGCATTTTCGACTAACCGGGGAAACCGGTGTTTTCATGTCGTTTAACCGGTTTTTAAATTACAAAACATTTGCATTTCGTGGATATTTTCTACAATAAAAATACGCAAGAAAATGTGAGACTAATAATGATTTGTTTACTAGCTGCGAATATAAACTGAACTGACGTCTTCCCAAAATATTGATTTGTGATGTTAAAAAAAACCAAATAGGTTATCAAATAGCTTCCATTTTGTGTAACATTGAAGCATTGACTGATATTGCTATATTTTTTATTGTTTTATACCTAAAGGAGTAATGTCTTATTCGATCCAACATTCACGTCTAATTATATCGGAAATTGAAACATATCGCTCTGGCAGTAAAAAAGAAGAGACTTGAGAGCATTGATGGAGGTAGAAATGTGTATTTAATAATAACACTGTACTACACTTTTTAAAAAAGTCGTTACACTTGATCCAGATGATATACGCCTGAAACTATGGGTGAAATGGAGTTAATGGGCGATCATCCTGTTGCCCCTTCACAGGACTAAAAATTTCCAAAGGATAGAAATTTTCAAAAATTATTTTAAAAACTAATACACACCCTATGATAAAACTATACGTGTTAAATTCAAGAGGAGAATATCGGTTAAAAATACTTCAAATTTCATGCTTCTATCTTTATTAGTTTAGCATTAACAAACATTTCAATTTTCCCCCCTTATTTTAATTAGTTTATTCAAATTCCACTTTTTTAAAAGGCACAACTTGAAATGATTGTTAGTGCTAAGCTAGTATAGATAAAAGTATGTAATTTAAAGTATTTTTAGCAGATAGCCTCCTCTTTAATTTGATACTTATTTCGGTATCATAGGGTACGAATAAGTATTTAAAATAATTTGTGTAAATTTGTATCCTTTGGAACTTTGAAGTTCTTTTAGGATGAGAAAATGAAAAACTAAAAACGCCAATTAACTTCATTTCGTCAATAGTTTCAGACGTATATCATACACTTCAAGTGGATATATGGACTGTCGGTCGGTGTTATATTAACAGCGAATTTGTATATACCTCCTGTATATTTCCATCAAAAAAATAATCTTCGAATATATGGATTATTGCAAATGGTATTTATAAGCACATATATCACATATTGATGAGACTTATTGAGACATAATTTTTTATAAGATTTTCTTGTGGTGTTCAAAAGAAAGATCAAAACAAACTTCACAATAATTTGGTAATCTAAATAAATAATGTCGGCGATTTAAGTGAATTTACATTTAAAATATGAAAATGAAATTAGAAAAAGTAAATAGCATTTGAATTCTTATGGTTTAACGATTTTGTGTTCAATAATCTAAAAAAGTAGAAAAATAATATAAAATTTTCCATTTTAGCTTATATATAAAAAACCGGTTTGGCCGGTTTTTCAAATTTTAAAAACCGAAAAGCGGTTTTTTAGAAATTGTAAATTTTTGAACAAACCGAAAGCCGGTTTCCCGAAAAGACCCGGTTTTTGACATCCCTAGCCTAGTGGCAGTCTTAAGTGGGAATGGAGTACAGTGAGTTTAGGGTCAATCCTTGCCAGTACTTACACTCATGAAATTGTGTGTGTACATCCCTATAATTGCGTAGATACGTAAAATAGAGGGATTTTTGAAATTCGTACTTTTGGGACGAAAAGGGGTAATAATGGCACCAATGATACGACAACAGCTAGAATCATGAAATTCGGTATGTACATCCCTCTAATTGAATAGAAACGTAAAATAGAGAGATTTTTTTCACTTTAGCACTTTTAAGGGAAATAATTGAAAAAGAGGGATAAAAAGGGTACCAAATGGTACCATTCAAACTGATGAAGTTGAAATCATGAATTTCGGTGTATACATTCTGCTGACGGTTTAGACGCGAAACATAAAGGAATTTTTCTAAATTTGTACTTTTAGGCGGAAAATGGGGATAAAAATGGTACCAACAAAACGGCAACAGCTAAAATAGTGAAATTTGTCTGAAAACTTTCGATATTCGTACCTTCAGGATCTAAATGCGATTATTTATTATGAATTACAATACAAAGTAAATTTATATTCTAATTTTGGGTCCAGGGATTGAACCGAGGCCATTGTAGCTAGTTATTACAGCGACAGGCCAGAGCCTCTGGTGGGAATCGAACCCACAAACCCCACGCTACCAACTCGACTACCGGGGCGCTCAAATGCCATTAAAATTTGGCACCAATCGAGCGGCTGTAGCTAGAATCATGAAATTCGTCTGACCGCGTAGACACGGAAAAAGACGGCTTTTTCCAAATTCTTACTTTTAGGGTCAAGTGAAAAAATGAATAAAACTGGCACCAAGCAAACGGGCCTAAGGGAAATTGTTTCTACCTAGTAATGACTGACAATGCACCTGATATTTAAGACATATTTTTGAAGATTGCTGCATTATGTTTTTGAAGTTTCATATTTATACACTAGAGGGCTAATATTTTTATTAGTATTTTTTTTTAAACAGTGCCTTATAGAAATAGTAAACAAGTATTGTGATGTACATAATCATATCATGATATAATCATAATTTTCTTAATATGATATTGTAAAGTTGGCAGTCTCTAATCTGCCGGTAATACTGTGGAATGCACTCCGTGGTGGACGGTGTATAAGATTCGGCCCGGCCGAACTTGACGCCTTTTTACTTGTTTTATATTGTTTTTGATGGCAATGTGAACAACATTGAGTGGAAATTAAAATTTTTGCTTACGTTTTTGGCCATCTTTGATATGGCAGTTTTAAAATATTTAGTTTGTTTTTGTTTTGAATGGAAAGAATGTGGGAGCCTATAGCCCTCCCCAGCAGATATCTATTCCTAAGCTTATGTTCATCTAACATTTATTTTCGAGCATAGCTATCGTACACGTTATCTTAAGGGAGAGAGAGAGAGATAATTTATATTTGTTGCAAATTAACAATTAATTGTTTATACCATTTTAATTAAATTCCATTTGCTAGTGTTGTATAGGTTATACCTTATATATAATGCGCAAATACTGAACTAAATTCCAATTTGAATAATGCTATTTGTAATATGAGACTTCTGCAGAGACAATAAATCACATTGAAGGGTGATATTGGTATCGCCTTTGGACTTAAAAACTCAACTCAACTTCAGGTTCATGCCACAATTGCGACCTATAGTTTATTTGCCCCAATTGTCTCTCAGGCGTTCGAATGATGTACCTCTATATCTCGTTTTATTTTCGGTCTTACAAACAATTGTACAAAACCAACAACCCCGTGAAGGCTATAAACAATTGCTTCATATACTTAGTAGAAACTTTCCCCAGTCATCTCTATGACAGGTTTGTTACAAATGAAAATATTTGCGTTAGGCATATACATACATAAAATGTAAGCTAATTCTAAATTAAACAACTTATTAACAAGATGTAAACACGATTAAAATGGGTTTACTGATTACAGCGAAGCACAGTGGAATATTTTCATACAAGCAGCGGCAAAAATTAGAAGGAATTGAGCTAGGACATTGACATTTTGCTCACATCACTTATTATGTCAAATCCAAAATGAAAAAACATTATAAATTTCTTATTTTAATACATAAGTTAATACAGGGTTCTCCAACAAGAGGTGTTATTTTGAACCACGCGGTATTTCGGTAGCTGTCACTTTTGAAGCTTTTGACAAGTAGAAACTACGCCATTACTAACAAGTAAAGAAAGGCTAAAGTCGGGCGGGGCCGACTATATAATACCCTACACCACTCCCTGCGTATGTACCACGCTTTGATTACTAAACCCAGTTATTTCATGGGAGCAATTTTATGTAGTTCATATAAATTGTACAGTTACTATAAATTCATCTTTAGTCATATTTAACGAATATGGTTAATAATATGGTAATTGATCCAATTATCCGACAGACAAATGCAAATTATACACTAGTAGTAGGATGAATCGGAACGACATTTCAAAGGGGGCCTATAACAAAATTTTGGGCCTGGTCCTAAACATGGGCCTATATTTTTCTCATTCACGGTAGGTATTCCTAGTTGATAGTTGAAATATAATGATCTGCAATATTTGATGAAGATCTGATGTAAGATGTAGTTTCTAGAGCTGTAATAAATCAGAATGGTGCCCCATTTGGGTTATACCAAAGTATGGACATATGTGCATCTCTCAAACAAGTAAGGAAATGCTAAAGATGGACGGACTTTCTATCTCATTACAATTCAATTCGGTAAAAAAGTGAAATCGGGAAGGATTTTTGCATCCTGTAAATGTATGTGTTTGACAAAAAATGTTAAATCGGAAAGAACATTTGTATGAGGATATATTGATACCTGGAACGATGTGACCCCCTTTCACCATGTATGTTTATCGGTGAAATATAATATGTAAAGTTTGGCCAAAATCGGTTAAACATTCGCGAGCAACATTAGTGTTTCTAGTTCGATTATTCTGAAGCGGAAAAAGTGAAATCGGGAGCGACATTTGTATGGGGGCTATATCTAAGTCTGAACCGATCTAACACATTTTTACCACAGGTGTTTCTAGTTGAAATATAAGATGTTTTTCCAATTTTGAAGAAAATCTGTTATAAAATGTGGTATCTAGAGTGAAAAGTGTCAAATCGGGAGTGAAATTCGTATGGGGGCTATATCTAAATCTGAACCGATCTGACCCATTTTCACTATAGGTATTTCTAGGACAAATATAATATATTTCGCCTAATTTGAAGAGGATATGTTAAAATATGTGGTTTCTAGAGCGAAAAAAGTCAAATCGGGAGCGAAATTTGTATGGGAGCTATATATAAATCTGAACAGATCTGACCCATTTTTACCACAGGTGTTTCTAGTTGAAATATAAGATGTTTTGCCAAATCTGAAGACAATCTGATACAATATGTGGTTTCTAGAGCGGAAAAAGTCAAATCGGGAGCAAAATTTGTATGGGAGCTATATATAAATCTGAACCGATCTGACCCATTTTTACCACAGGTGTTTTTAGTTGGAATATAAGATGTTTTTCCAATTTTGAAGAAAATCTGTTATAATATGTGGTATCTAGAGTGAAAAGTGTCAAATCGGGAGTGAAATTCGTATGTGGGCTATATCTAAATCTGAACAGATTTTCTTCAAATTAAATAGCGTTCGTTCTTATTCCGAAAAACTTCGTTGTGCAAAGTTTCATTTGGTTCTGTCTACAATTGCGACCTGTATCGTGATTACAAGAATAGATGGACAGACAGACAGACGGACAGACGGACGGACATTGCTAAATCGATTCAAAAAGTGATTCTAAGTCGATCGGTATAATTAACAATGGGTCTATATCTCTTCCTTTTGGGTGTTACAAACAAATGCACAAAGACATAATACTCTCGCTACACGCTTCAACAACGCATTGAAATTATTAAAATTCATGAATGAAAATGATCCGGAATTCCATCGAAAAGTCATCTTGACTGATGAGGCCCATTTCCACCTCGGTTGCTACGTCAACAAGCAAAATTGTCGCATCTGGGACTCGGAAAACCCAAAAGTTATTGTTGTGAAGCCTCTGCATCCTCACCGTGTGACTGTTTGGTGTTGTTTTTCATTATTAACGGCATACCTTCCTCTTTATTATGAAATAAACATCCGATAATTTATCTCAAAAAATATCATTTTTCTTTGTATACCAAAATAACGGAAAACCCTGTACAAATCATTACCAGTGATTTCATTTGAGTCCAAAATTAAATGAAAATTGCCAATGCCACTGCCAACGCCTACATACAATTTTTAGTTTTCTTCGATTTTCGAAATTTTTGATAAAAATTATTTTATTTTAAATCTATAGCAAAGTATACCTTATTAAATAATTTATTATACCTTAATAAATAACTTAAGATTAATATATCGGCTCAATGTTTACATGCGCTCGCTACCATAAAACCTTACATCCCTAAAGTATGCTTTAAATAATTTTTCCAAAATATATTAACCGAGAACAAAGAAGAAAGTATTGCTTAATTTTTGGATTAGAAGGTTTTACCATTTCAGTAATTAAATCGATGTTGGCAGGTATAAGCAGAATATTCTTTTTAAAATGATTAAATAAGATAATAGTTTAACAATATTTGTAAATGCCGAGGCATCGGTCGGCCTCGCGAATATAGTTTTATACTGTAGCAAATTAACAGTATTAAATAAATATAATCTTCAGGTAAACCACTGTCTGAAAAGGAAGGCAAAAACGTAATGAATTTCTTTTAAACGCAAAAGAATACCTCAATAGCTTCTTTTTTATACGAACTAAACGAAATTTCGATGCGATACATGGTCTCCGAGATACATCGCAATAAAATAAGCTCAATTGAACTTTAAATGCATCCACAGCTAAATTTAGCCGCGATATTGGCAAATTCTTTCAGAATATGCTTAATAGGAATGTTCTTTGCAAAATTCAATCAGTAAAGTCGAGATTTGGGCGCATGAAATTTGGGAGTTTTTGCCGCTGATAATACACTGTGCTGAGTGGTTCCGAATCAAAATCCATCGACCAAAATTCTATAACTTTTGTTCTAGTAAACATTTTTGAGTTCTGTAAAAAATTGAAATTAGACTAGGACACAAGGATTATTTTGAGATTTGAGACACTGAACATCGGTCAATGGCATATATTTTAGAAATTAGCCAAAAGTTGACTACTTTTCGTATTTTTCGATTTTAAAGAAAAATTTATTTTTATGTCTTGTCATTTTTTTGTTTTAAGACCATAGGTTGTGCTGAAGTCTTCAGCAGAACCCAAAAATTAGCAAAAAAGCAAAGTGAGACCTTTATTGTTGCAGCTAAAAGTTGACTGCGCAGTTTCGATGGGCGCTACCCCATCTCATCAGAACTTTCGCAACGAATGTATGTCTTTGACTTAAATCAGGGTTCATATTAGTACCAGCGGTCACATATTTCAAATGAGAAACGCTGATAAACAAAATATTCCACCGAACTAAGTCGACACACTAAAAATCTCACTTTGCCAATTCAATGTTGTGCATGTGCTCGCATCGCTCGCAACAATGCAAAGGTTGTTGTTGTACGGTATGTCCCGTCTTCACTGTACCTCGTGTGTATTGTTGTTGTTTGTATGTATAGTTGGTCTGTTATGTTGTATGTCTTGTCATTTATTTTTAGTTTTTTCGTTTGTTTTATTTTGGTCTGTAATCAATATATGATTTGAACTGGAATATTCTCCTGGCTCAAGACCATTTTGCATCTATATTTTATCGAATGTAAATTTATTTACAAATGGCTTTGTAACATTTGTTGCTTAGCTTCACACAACCACTATAAAGACTTCACCCTTTGAAAGTCTTCGCCAGGTGGCTTCACAGCTTCTTTAAGTAAATGATTCTCACAAACGAATGAGAAGCACAACTCACATGTGCGGAATATCCGTTTAAAAACCGCACCAAGTAATAAAGCGAACTTGCCAGCTTAGTATGTGTATATGTATAAATATGTGTATGTATAGTTACCCTGAAATACTTCTGCAATGCCAACGCTCATTTGTTTTTAGTTTTTTCGTTTGTATTCTTTTGCTCTATAATCAATATTTGATTTGAACTGGGATACTTTCCTGGCTCAAGACCACTTTGCATCTATATTTTATTATTATTTTTTTTTTGTTTACATTATTTTACGTATTTGTTCATTATGCTCAGAAAAAAAATTTTTTCGTATTACAAATTTTGACCATTTCAAGATTTAAAAAATTTAAATATAAAACCTAATTTCTTTTTTCGATTCGATGTTGTACAGTTTCTCTCACAGTTTCAGAGGTTGTGCATTCGAATTTGTTTTATTAGAAATCGAGATTTATTATGTGTTTGTGCCATATAAAGTTTGTTTGCAATAAATATTAAATATTCCTTTTGAAAAATTGCATGACTTTGGACCAACATAACTTTTCCTTTCAAAGTGTTTAAAGAATGGAATACATATTTGAAAAGGTTGAAGGGTTAGACAAGGTCCCAAGGATTATTTTGAAATATTAACATTGAAAATCTGGCATTCGGACATATTTTAGAAATTCGCCCAAAGTTGACTACTTATCGTATTTTTCGATTTTAAAGAAAAGTATATCTTAATAACCGGCATCATGGAAAGATGCCTCCTGGGAAGGGGCTGACCAAATATGATGATGCTAAGGAAAGCAATTCTAATATGAAATAATTGTAGTGTAGTTCCTTCATGGAACAGCTAAAGTGGAACCCATCTCGGGCAAATTCGGAAAATTGAATTCAATAAATTACCAAGAGATCTTCCATACATCTTTCGAGCCTAGTAGATCAAAATACACATAAATAATCACAAAAATCACAGATAGTGAAAAATCCGTCTCTTCAGATTGATATGACATTGGTGGATATTGTAGTATGATCGCAATATAAATCTTAGGCCATACTCTTACCTTGAATTTAATTTCATAAAAATATCCTTTATACGCCTAATAGCACGATTGCCTTGGTCACAGAAACTTGAAGAAATTGAAAATATTCTTATAATTTTGATAAGCAAAGAAATTTCTTAGGTTAAAAATCACATTCACGAGCGAATATATAGCATCAATACCACCTAAGTATTCTTAAGATTCTTTGTATCGGCAAGAAGTAAGATAGTCCATATTTTAGACTGTTTCATCAATTTTCCCAAGAAATACTCCCCACAATTTACCTCATTACAATGTACACCATTTTATTTATTTGAATATAATATTTATTATCTTTCGCCTTTATTACAATTCAAGTTTGCGGGGTTTACCAATCACTTCATCACTCTTCTCTGGTCCACTCAGCCGCCACTGTTCTTTGATAAGATCTGCTGCCTTTTCGGCAATCATTATGGTCGGTGCATTTGTATTGCCACTCGTTACAAACGGCATTATGGATGCATCTGCCACCCGCAAATTGTGAACACCTTTCACTTTAAGCATGGAATCCACGCAGGCCGTCTTATCTTCGGCGGCGCCCATTTTTACCGTGCCCACTTGATGATAGCAGGTGGTGGATAAGTAGGAGGCATAACAGCGCCAATACTCCGGCGTCTTAAAGGCGAACTTGTCACATTCCTCTATGGGAATGTGTATAATTTCCGCTTGTTTTTCTCTAAAAGCCGATGTTCGCTCCAAACGCATCAAGTGGTCAAAGCCACGTAGTAAGACGTCCATATCTTCGGTTTGTGTGAAGTAACCGGAATCCATGATTGGAGGATCCTTATAAGAGGCGGACTTCAGTTTAATACTTCCCCTAGACTTGGGATGGGATACCAACACAAAAACACTTATAACATCGTATTGCTCCACCTCTTCGCGAAGGCTGTTCTGGAACTCCTGCTTGGCCGTTAAAGCCTTCATGTAGAGATCCATGCCCAGGATGTTGCCTCTTCTAAATGTTATGTGATGCATTTCCACATCTGGATAGGGACTAGATGATGCAGGATCACTCTGTATGAAAGCCACTAAGGGGGCTGTGCTTATGGAGCTGAGGGGACCTCGATTATGTATCAAATATTGATAAATATCATCAAGAGCGTCCTTTGGGTCGGCTGGGGCTGCGGGAATGCGTATGAAGATGGAGGCCATAACATGGTCCTGCAGATTTTCGCCAACTGGCAAATTATGCACCAAGGGTATGTTAAGTGGTCGCAAGACTTTCTCGGGCCCCACACCGGACAGCATCAGAAGTTTTGAGGAATCTATGGCGCCCGCGGATAATATGGCCTCACGGCCAATTTTGACTTTCAAAGTAGTAGATTGCCTCACGAGAAACTCCACCGCTTCCACTTGATCTCCTTTCACGTTGAAATGCAACTTTGTCACTTGAGCATTCTTGATAACCTTTAGGTTTTTTCTTCGAGCCACTTTACCCAAATATCCTTTACCGGTGCTAGATCTATGACCATTGTGCACTGTACCCTTAATTTCACTGTAGCCCACGTAACTACCCTCCACAAAATCATCCACCTTGGGTACACCCAATTCCCCAGAACCTTTGTACAACATCTCTTTAAGATCATTATCAAAACGGCCGAATTCATTGAGGTTAACATAGCCCTGGGGATATGTGTCGTTGCCTTGAGGTGTGGTGGATTTTTGGAAATAAGGCCAGACCTGATCGTAGCACCAGCCTGGATTGCCTGCCGCACACCAGCGATCATACTCCGCGCGATTACCTCTAACGTAGAGCATGGCATTGATGCCGCCACTGCCGCCTATAGTTTTGCCGCGGGGCCAATGGCATTTCTCACCTTCAAAGGCTTTGCATGAACGATCATTGGGCTCCATGAAATAGGCAAAGGCAGCGTGGGAATGTTGAATGCCGTAAAATAAACCAGGAATCTGCAAGCAACAGTACATTGTGTAAATAAAGTCAATTCAAAACTCCTCAACTCACCTCCGATTCTGGTGGCGGGTCACCACCAGCCTCCAAAACCAAAACATTCCACTGTGGATTCTCACTCAAGCGACTGGCCATCACTGAACCCGCCGTACCAGCACCAATTACCACAAAATCATAGCTGTCCAAACCATGCTGCAGTGCCTCATCAGCATAATCCTCTGGCCATGTGTCGGCTCGTGATATATTGCATTGAGCCGCTAAAATGCCCTGCACCAACAGTGTTACCAGAGTGTTGACCGAACCAACACTCTCGATGGCGCATTGAGCGGGATAGGTTCCTGCCGCAAATGACATCTTTACTCTAAGCTTTTCGAAATGCAACTACCGGCCTGGCGTGACCACCAGTGTAAATTTGGCTGCGTTTTTGATATGTCGTGTTTTTTTTATTTTGTTAAATTCCACACAGGTTTACACTCGAATAATATGGACTAATCTTGATACGTTATCGCTATAAATAAATTGTATTCTCATTTATGTGTATTTTTGAGGACGTGTTTGTCTATAAGGCTGTTCACTGTGTGACGTGATGTTGAATTTGTTATGGCCAAATATTAACCTTGAATTGCGTTATGAAATCTTAATATTGAATACCTCGAAATTTCTATCGAATATGCACGGTATGTACTCCTGCAATCGTGATAGGAATTATCAATTGCTCTGAAGCCTCTCTGCCTACTCTGTTTGTATTTTCGGTAGTGATTCTACTGAAAATCACTCATATTCGGTTTGCATTTAGGGATTGCTGGCTGCCTTCCTTCCTTCTGACTAGCTGATTGACATCAGACTTCGACCCTGGCATTGCTTTGCAACAAAGTAGCGTCTTGCTAGAGGCTCTTTCTTGCTCCTCTGAACCTCTCTCTCCAGATCCTCGAGGTATTTATTAACCTGCCTCGGGTTTTTTCGGTTTACAGAAAGGGGTGGCGGACTTATTTGACTATATCGTCGGATTGACATCAGGCTTCGACCTTGATGTCTTCTCGCAGCAAAGTAGCTTTCTCGCTGATCTAGAGGCTCTTGCTTATATCTCTGAACCCCTCTCTCTAGATCCCCGAGGTATTTCCTTACCTGCCTTAGCGGATGGGCATAACCATGAGATATTGGTCTGGATGATTTCTGCGATACTACCCAAACAGTTATTGCGTTGACAACATAAAATTGGGTTTGGATACTTTTTCAGGTTTGGATATTCCTCCACTGCTTATCATCTCATCTTCTCCGACGACGTGAGTTCAGTGGTGTTGGACTAGACTATCACAGGCACAATATGCGAGATATGACTCGGACTAAATTGGATATAATCGTAAAATATGGCAAACTGGCTCGTCAGAGTCCTGCCCGAGGTTTTTGGATGGCAAAGGAATCAGCTGTTACGACTGGCAACCATGAACTCGATGAAGTCTCTCTGGCGCTGCACTGGGCTAACTCATCTCCTACGACGATGTGAGATATGACCGGGAATAAATTGGATGGAATCATAAAATATGGAGCCTGTTGCTCACAGGGCGCTTGCCAAAGGTTCTTGGATGCCAAAGGATGCAGATGTCACAACTGGCAACCATGAACTCGATGAAGTGTCTCTGGTGCAGCACTGGGCTAACTTGTCTCCTCCGACGTCATGAAATCAGTGGACTTGGACGAGACTATCATAGGCACAATATGTGAGATATGACCGGGACTAAACCGGTACCGAGCTACTACCAAAGGATGCATCTGTCACGACTAGACTATCATAGGCACAATATGTGAGGTATGACCGGGACTAAATTGGGTGTAATCATAAAGTATGACAAACCGGCTCGTCACAGAGCTTCTGCGAAAGGTTCTGGGATGGCAAAAGATACAACTCTCACAACTGGCAACCTTGAACTCTCTGAAGTATCTCCGGCGCAGCACTGTTCTAACTCATCTCCACCGACGATGTGATAGCAATGGTCTGGGTCTAGACTGTCTTAAGCACAAATTGCGAGATATGACCGGGACTAAATTAGATTGAATCTTAAAATTTGGCAATCCGGCTCGCCACAGAGCCCTTGCCAACGGTTCTTGGATGCCAAAGGATGCATGCAACTGGTAAAATTGAACTCTTTGCAGTCTGTTCTAACTCATCTCCACCGACGATGTGATAGCAATGATCAGGGACTAGACTATCATAGGCACAATGTGTGACATATGACCGGGATGGATGGAATCTTAAAATATTGAGCCGGTTCCCCACAGAGCTCCTGCCAAAGATTCTTGGGTGCCAAAGGATGCAGATGTCATGACTAGCAACCATGAACTCGATGAAGACTCTCTGGCGCAGCATTGGACTAACTCATCTCCTCCGACGTCATAAGATCAGTGGTCTTGGACTAGATTATCATAGGCACAATAAGTGAGATCTGACCGGGTCTAAATTGGATGTAATCTTAACGAATGGCAAACCGGCTCGTGAGATATATATGTGAGATATGACCGAGAATAAATTGGATATAATCATCGTCACAGAACTCTTGCCAAAGGTTCTTGAATGCAAAAGTATGCAGCACAACTGACAACCTTGAACTAGATGAAGTCTCTCTATTTTTCATGGAAAAATTATCAACAGTGATATATTTTTTCAACGCTGAACGCGTATCCAAAAAAGGAAGGTACTTATAGAGAATTGACTCCTAACCAAGCATGTCTCATATAGATGATGCCATCAAATTATAATTATTTTTAAAAAAACAAAACACGATTTATTACTTGCCGCAGCCTGGAATTTTATTGACTTAATGAAAACAATTTGTCTCAGATTTAAAAGAGATTAAAGCGAGTTTGCTAATTACGGCCTCGAATCCACATTCTCGTTCACATCCTCACCACTGCCATTCCCCCTCCGTCGACCAATGTTGCTTAATTAGATCAGCTGCCTTCTCGGCAATCATTATTGTGGGAGCATTGGTGTTGCCACTTGGCACATAGGGCATTATCGATGCATCGACCACTCGCAGATTGTCCACACCTTTCACTTTCAGCTCGGGATCCACACAGGCGCAGTTATCTTCGTTTGCTCCCATTTTAACCGTACCCACAGGATGATAACAAGTGGTGGAAAAGTAGGTAGCATAGCAACGCCAATACTGCGGGGACTTAAAGGCAAACCGATCACATTCCTCTAGAGGAATATGCATAATCTCGACTTGCTTCTCCTGAAATGCCTTAGTTGCTTCCATTTGCATCATGTAGTCCACACCCTGCATTAAGACGTCCATGTCTTCGGCTTCGGTAAAGTAACCGGCATCAATGACTGGTGCCTCCTGCCACGAAGACGATTTAAGCGACAGTCTGCCCCTAGACTTGGGATGAGAGAGCACCACAAACACTATGATAATATCAGATTTTTCAATTTCTCTCAATAAAAACCCCTCCAAGTCCTCTTTCATGGAAAAAGCTTGAGTGGCGACCCTCAAGTCTGCAGTGCTGCCTCTTCTCAAGGATACATACAAGAGTTGTATATCGGGATAAGGACTTGATGTTGTTTGATCGGTTTTAATGAATCCCACAAAGGGCGAAGTACCAATCGCACTTAGAGGTCCCCCATTGGACAATAAATACTGATAGGTGCTATTCAAAGCGGCGAGGGGATCGGGCGGTAGTCCAGGAACACGCAAATATAGACAGGCGAAGACATGATCTTGTAGATTTTTGCCCACGGGCAAATCGTGGTGAATGGGTATGTTTAAAGGTGCTAAGACTTCAGAGGGTCCCACTCCTGAAAGCATGAGGAGTTTTGGTGTATCTATCGAACCTGCTGATAGTATGGCTTCTCGTCCAATGTTAACTTTCATTGGCGTTTTTTGTTGCACCAAAAATTCCACCGATTTCACGTTTTCGCACTTCTCATCAAACACCAACTTTGTGACCTGGGCATTTTTGATTACCTTCAAATTGGCTCGCTGTGAAACTTTACCCAAATAACTCTTACCCGTGCTAGATCTATGACCATGCTCAATTGTGCCCTGGACAAAGCCATAACCTAAATAACTGCCCTCTACGAAATCTTCAACTTGGGGTTGTTGCAGCTCATCAAATCCTTGCGAGAGCACCGCTATAAGATCATCATCAAAGCGCCCAAAGTGATTTAGGTTGACATGGCCAACAGGATGTGCTGCATTGCCCTGTGGGGTAATGGCTTTTTGAAAGTACGGCCAGACGTCATTGTAGCACCAGCCCGTATTGCCCTCTGAGCACCAGCGATCATAGTCCCCGCGATTGCCTCTCACGTAGATCATGGCATTGATGGCTCCCGTGCCGCCTATTACTTTGCCACGCGGCCAATGGCATTTTTCATTTTTAAAAGCTTTGCAGGAGCGTCCATTTGGTTCCACATAATAACTGTAGGCGTCTTTTGTATGCTGCACAGCGAAGAAAAGAGCGGGAATCTGAAACAACAAAGGAATGCAGGCAAATGATCTCCAAATGAAGTTGATTCCCTTACCTCGGATTCCGGTGGCGGATCCCCACCCGCCTCTAGCACTAGAACATTCCACTGAGGATTCTCGCTCAAACGACTCGCCACCACTGACCCCGCTGTTCCGGCACCAATCACCACAAAATCATAGCTGTCCAAACCATGCGTCAAAGCCTCATCGGCGTAATCTGGTGGCCAATAGTCTGGGCGCGATATATTGCCTTGTGCCGATAGAATACCCTCTACCAGCAAAGAAACCAATGAATTCACAGTACCCACACTCGGTATGGCACACTGAGCGTTATACGCTGACGGAGTTCCTGTCGCATGTGACATCTTTAAAGTAGAAACCACAAATCGACAAACCTTTAAGTAGATTTGGCTGTCGATTGTGATTGCAAATTAGTCCAGCTCGAGATACGGTTTTCTGGTTATTATTTTGTATTTCGAGATCAGGTTTTTTCGCTCAATGAAAAAAGTCAGATCAACTAGCTGTGATACACAGAGGTGGGAATCATACAAAACCAAAAAATTATATGATTTCGAACAGAAATTGAGGCAATTACCGCCAGGCACCCCAGGCATCGGAACTAACAGAGCGACTCACTAAGATTATACCTTACCGTCTTAATTTTGAGTTATGAGGGCGGTATGTGATGGGAGTGGGCGATTTTGAAAAAAATTCAAGACATTCGGAGCAAAACAAAAAATTTTGTATGAAAATGCCTACGAGCCAAGTAAACTTCCAGTTCTTTGCAGAGAACGCTCTTCCCCACAATACCATCAATTTGGAGCCGGCTGTGTAAAATTTGAGATAAATGACTCTCATTTGTCCTGTACAATATTTCAGGTTGGCTGAACATGACTCAATAGTGAAATTGTGGAGTGTATTACTCCATTTGAACTAAGATTTCTCTTCGAGTACTCGCATGCCCATTACTTCAATACAAGTTACCGCACATGATTGTTTTGGTTAAACTCGTACGTATATCCCCCATGTACACTAAAGCGGGTCAATTGACAAATTTGTTAACGTTCAATGCGAAATCACTCATAACACTGTCCAACATATTAAGACTTTTTGAATGGAAGATAATAGTGACCCTAGCGAATTCTAAAAGGGCATGTTGAGTAGACTATTTTTGCAGAATAAACTTATAGTACAGCTGGTCTGAGTTTCTTTGTACAGTGGGTCAAAGTTTTTATTTTTTTTGGTCGAAGGAAGGATTGTATTAAGTGAAAAAATGTTGTATGGTAATGTCTGAGAGAATTCGTATTGTCAGAATTATATTGAGGAATTTTATGAGGAACAATTTTAGTCGAATTATACTGAGCGCATTATACTTAGCGCAAACAAACTATGTATCTAATTGTCTTAGAGAATTCTTATTGTTATAACTATATTGTGGAATTTTATGAGGATCATTTTTGTGGAAGATCTAAAGCCACTAGCTCATCTATTTATGGCTCAATTTGGCCTTTTTCGAGAAAACCATAAAAAGTGCAATTAAGGTTTAAAACGTTCTACGAAAAAATTTGCCGGAAATTGTCAGTGGGGATCCCAGAAGTTACCAAAGTTCTGAATATAGCTCTTCACAGTTAAGAAGCAAAATTACACGCCTACCTATACAAAAGAATACTAGGTTAAAATTCACCCATGTTTTGGGAAAGAACGATGTTTTTGACAAAAAAATTAGCGTATTTCAGTAGAAACAAAAGTTATAAGTTGTATATTTTTGCAAAATTTTCATTTTCGCAGGAGATATGGCTAAAAAATGTGTCTGCCAGACATTTTTGTTTTATGATTTGCTCGCGATCTGTCCAACGGATTAAGATGTGTATTAAGAACCAATGTCGCTTGAAACATATATGTAGTATATGTAGTCAGTCGGGGAAAATCTGCAATTTTTTGCAAAAATCAAGCACGGTGGTTCTAGCATCATGGTGTGGGATGTTTTTCGTACTATGGAGTGGGGCCAATACATTTAATGAAAAGGATAATGGATCAACATGTTTATGTAGACATTTTACAAAACGTCATGTTATTACCTTATGCAGAAGAGGAAATGCCATTTTTGTGGTTCTTCTAACAGGATAACGATACCAGCAGAAAAGCACGACAATGGTTTTTAGACAATGCAGTTAGCGTAATGGAGTGGCCCGCATAGTCGCCAGACCTAAACCCAATTGAAAATCTTTGGGCTGACGTTAAGAAAGACGTGTCTGATGCAAACCCAATAAATAATAAACAACTCTGGGCTGTTGTTAACGATTCGTGGCAAAAAGTTTCCAAAAAATTTGAAGATCTTGTCAACTTAATGACGAGACGTTGCACCGCCGTTATTGCCAACAAAGGGCATACAACCTAATATTAAAGATTTTTTATTTATTGTTTCATGTCGTGGTTAAAAACTTCACATTTTTGTATTAATTTGTTCACCTAATATCATTTTGTGATATTACTTTAAGCCCAATAAATAAAACGAAAAGTTTTTGAATTGTAATATGTTACAACCTTTTTTTCCTTAAATATATGTTAAAACTTCAAATTGGTAAATATATAACACAGATTTTGAAATTGCGAAGAAATGGCCACAGAGATCATGGTGCTATCACCAGACCCCCCCCTTCTGTACATATATAGAAGTAACACTTCAAGTCAATAAAAAAGTAAATATAAAGCAGCAATTTAAACCAAGTAAGGAAAGGCTAAAGTCGGGCGGGGCCGACTATATAATACCCTACACCACTCCCATCTTTAGTCATATTTAATAAATATGGTAAATAATTGATCAAATTTTCCGGTAGACAAATACCAATTATACAGTAGTAATAGGATGAATCGGGCCGACATTTGAAAGGAGACCTATAACAACACATGGGTCTATATATTTCCCATTTCTCGTAGGTATTCATAGTTGAAATATATCATGACGTGGTTCCTAGCTGTATTAGAGTAGAATGGGGGCCCCGTTTGGGTTATTCCAAAGTGTGGACACATATATTTGACTTTGTATTCTTAGTTGAAATATAATATAATCTGCAAAATTTGAAAAAAATTGCGTTCTTGAGGGGTAAAAATAAATAGAAAAATAGACCATATAGATCACTTTCAAAGTAGGTATTCTTAGTTGAAATATGACATGATATACAAAATTATATCGAGATCTAATGCATGATGTGGGTTCTAGAGATGTAATAGAGTAGAATGGGGGTCCAATTTGTATGGGAGTTATACCAAAATATGGACCCATGTATTTGACTTTCATAATATGTCTTCTTAGTTGAAATATAATACAAAATTCAAATTTTGTTAAACTTCCGATGTAAATTGTGGGTCCTAGAGGGGTAATAATAAAAATGGGGCCATTTATAAGGGCGCTACATTAAAAAGTGGGCCCATATAGATCGCTTTCAAAGTAGGTATTCTTAGTATGAAATGTGAATATAATATAATCTGCAAAATTTGAAAAACTTCCGTTGTAAAATGTGGGTCCTAGAGAGGTAATAATTGTAAGGGCGCTACATTAAAAACTGGGCCTTTATAGATCACTTTCAAAGTAGGTATTCTTAATTAAAATATAACATGATCTGCAAAATTTTATCAAGATCCAATAAGATGTGGGTTCTAGAGCGATAATAATGTAAACTGGGGGCCCATTTGTATGGGGGATATACCAAAACATTGACCTATATAGCTGGCTTTCAAAATACGTGTTTCTAGTGTAAATATAACATTGTGTGGAAAATTTGATCAAAATTCGATGTAAAATATGTATTTTAGAGCAGTAATATTGTAAATCGGATGTACATTTGTATGGGGGCTATATCAAAACATAAACCCATGTGGTCCACTTTCCCGTGAGCTGTTTCAAGTTCAAATATAAGACGATCCTGAAAAATTGGTCATGATACCATGTAAAATGTGTATTCTAGAGTAGTGTAAATTATAGGGATATTTGTATGCAGGCTATATCTAAATCTGAACCGATCTAACCACTTTCGCCACAGGTGTATTTTGTTGGATTATAAGATGTTCTGAGCTTAAAGGTGGGTCTAGCTCGATTATTTCTTGGTGTTACAAACATTTGGCGCGAAACTAACTTATAATACCCTAGTCCACGAAGTGGTGTAGGGTATAAAAACATGATGATGAAAGTGGTGCGGTTTTTGACCTCGATAGCTACGATTGTTTTGAAGGTTTGTGTCTTCTTCTCATAAAATTATTGTATATGCATTTTTGGAAACAAATTACAATTTTGATGATTTTTCACTTTAATTCTGGCTGATTTTGTAAAAAAATCGAAATAAATTCGTAAAAAAATAGAAGCCACTTTCAAACTCACACAGCCACTGACCTAATAGACCTAATATGTCTGAATATGTCTGTTTATATCTGCTTGATATTTGGTATGCGCATTCCCCTTATAGCAAAAACGTGCACCATAAAGTGATTCTTATTTGTAGGGGGTGAAATGGAGCAAAAAAGGGATAAAAATGGTACATTTTAAACGACAAAAGCTAGAAACACGAAATTCGGTGTGTACATTCCTCTAATTGAATAGATACTTAATATAAAAGTATTTTTTCCAAATTCGTACTTTTAAGGGGTAAATTGGGAATAGAGGGATAAAAATGGTACCAACCAAACGGCTGTACCTAGAATAATGAAAGTGAAATCCGGAGTATACATTCCTCTGACTGCGTAGACACAAAAAAAGGTTTTTTCCAGATTCGTACTTTCAAGGGGCACAATGAGTACAGAGGGATAAGAATAGTACCAACTAAACGACAACAGCCAGAATGATGAAATTCGGTGTGTGCATCCTCTAATTGCGTAGATACGCAAAATAAAGAGATTTTAATAAGGCGTACTCTTAAGGGAGTAAAACAGGAAAAAGGGGATAAAAATGGTACCAACCAAATGGCCGCAGCTAGAATTATGGAATTCGTTGTATACATTCCTCTGACTGCATAGACACGCAAAATAAGAAGATTTTTCCAAATTCGTACTTTTTACTTTTACGGCAAAACTTGATTGAATCATGAAGTTAGGTTATTTTGCACTATGTACGTGAGGTAATGGAGTTTCAAAATTTGTACTTTTGGATTTAAAATAGAATGGAAATACAACCAACTGTAGCACCCACTATCTACCAATATTTATTTTTTAAATTGACTTTGACTTGGCTTTGACTGACGTATTAATTGGCCATAACGCGTGAAAAAAATTTATTTTTTTTTCCAAAAATTCGTATACAATATTTTTATGAGAAGAATACATACACAAACAATTCAAAACAATCGCAGCTATCGAGTTCAAAAAGCGTACCTCTTAACATGGAATGACTTATATACTTTATAGGATCTCAGGAATTAATATTTCATGGTGTTACAAACGGAATGACAAAGTTAGTATACCCAATCCTGTATTGGAGGGTATACGTATATTTTGTAGGTAATAGATATAGCATAAATATAAAACCAAGCTTTAAATTTAGTTGCAGAAACCGCTACTTCTTTTGCGACCCGCTTTAATGTATACATATGTAAGTAACTTGTTTTTTATACCATTTTAATTGAAGCTAATTCGCACTAATGTATGTTTTGTTTATTATAAAAATTAATCATCAAAGGTTGTTGAACACCATTCATAAAATAATTTTTATCAGAGACTTAAAGTGTGGCGTTTATTGAAATTGAAATGTGTGTTTTAAAAACCTTTCGAGTCGTCGAATATGAATATGCCGGAACGTGTTTATCTCTAATCTGACCTATGTTCGGGGCAAGTTAAATACCATATCAACACTGATCATTAATATGTTATAAAGTGGCACTATACGTCATTAATTTTATATTTATATATATATATATAATGACTAGTCAGTTGCATATTTCGAGGACACTGTGAACAAAATTACACTATGCAACGAAAAATAAAAATTCTGTGATTGAAACAACCAAAAATATGGCTTTGACATTGCATAAGTGATCTTGAATCTCTTGACTTGTTCCCCATATGCACCCTGAAGCTGATATGTCTTCTAATCTAATAACACGTTTTGTCATAAGCAAACCATGACTTGTTAAATTTTTCAAAGACAACGAAATCCACTTTTTTATTGGCAAATAAAGTTTTCAAATATAAACAAGATTAGAGCTGCTATCGCCAGATTTAGACAACAATTTATGCCTTTAGCTTCCCTCAGTAACATTTTAAATTTCTCTCCACTGCTCTTTTATAAGATCAGCTGCCTTCTCGGCTATCATTATGGTGGCGGCATTTGTATTGCCACACGGCAGGTAGGGCATTATAGATGCATCGGCCACACGCAAATTCCGTACTCCTCGCACTCTCAGCTCGGGATCCACACAGGCGTCACTGTCACCACTTGCCCCCATTTTAACCGTTCCCGCATGATGATGACTAGTGGTCGAAAAGTAGGAGGCATAGAAGCGCCAATATTCATTCGATTTAAAAGCAAACTGATCACATTCCTCTAGGGGAATATGCATAATCTCCACTTGATGTTGCCTAAACGCTGAAGTTTCTTCCATTTGCCGCATATAATCCACGCCACGCATTAAGGCATCCAAGTCTTCGCTCACCCTCAAATAGCCGGCATCAATGACAGGCGGCTCATGACGAGCAGCTGATCGTAGCGTCAGTGTACCCCTAGACTTGGGATGAGCGGGGATCACATACACACTGATAATATCATAGTTTTCAATTTCTTGCATGAGAAACTGCTTCAGCTCCGCTTTCAGCGATAAACCCTTCGTGTAGATATCCATGTCGCCGGTGTTACCCCTTCTAAAGGCCACATGATAAAGGCCCAAATCCGGATAAGGTTCTGATGAGGTTTGGTTGGTCTTTACGAATCCCACAAATGGCAAGGTGCCAACCGAACTCAAAGGTCCTCCATGGCTCATCAAATACTGGTAGGTATTATCGATAGCGTCTTCTGCTTTGGCCGGCGATGCTGGGATACGTAGAAATACCGTTACCACCACATGATCCTGCAGATTTTTGCCAACTGGTAAATCATGGATCACAGGTATCTCTAAAGGTTGTAGCACTTCGGAAGGTCCCACTCCGGACAGCATAAGGAGTTTGGGAGTATCTATGGCACCCGCTGACACTATAGCTTCTCGTCCAATGTTAACCTTCAATGGCGTGGTTTGTTGCACCTTAAACTCCACCGTATTCACTCTTTCGCCTTTGTCATCAAACAGCAACTTTGTGACCTGGGCATTCTTGATTATCTTCAAATTGGTGCGCTGCAAAACTTTAGCCAAATAACTTTTTCCGGTGCTAACTCTTCGGCCATTCTCAAGAGTGCCCTTGACGTAGCCATAACCTAAATAGCTGCCCTCCATGAAATCTTCCACCTTTGGTTGCTGCAGCTCTTCAGCTGCTTTGGAAATCACAGCTACCAGATCTTCATCAAAGCGCCCATAATTATTTAAAATAACATGGCCCACCGGATGTGTCGCATTGCCTTGTGGGGTAATGGATTTTTGAAAATAGGGCCACACCTCATCATAGCACCAGCCCTTAATGCCCTCGGAGCACCAGCGGTCATAGTCGGAGCGATCGCCTGTAATGTAGAGCATGCCGTTTATGGCTCCTGTGCCGCCTATAATTTTGCCACGCGGCCAATGGCATTTATTATTCGCAAAAGCTTTGCACGAGCGTTCATTTGGTTCCGCAAAGTAACTGTAGGCGTGTTGTGTGCCCTGCACAGCAAAAAACATGGCCGGGATCTGAAAGAGATTACATTTTACACATGCAATTACTGTATCCATTCAAAACTCACCTCCGATTCTGGTGGCGGATCTCCGCCCACTTCTAAGACCAGCACATTCCACTGGGGATTTTCACTGCTGAACCGGCACCAATCACCACAAAATCGTAAGTCTGCAAACCATGCGCCAAAGCCTCCTCAGTATAATCTGGTGGCCAATAGTCTGGACGCGATATATTGCATTCAGCGGAAAGAATACCCTGTACCAGGAGAGAAACCAAAGTGTTCACAGTACCCACACTCGGTATGGGACACTGAGCGCTGCAAGCCGACGTAGTTACTGACATCTTTAAAGCTAGAATTTTAATTCGAATTAGCTTATATATACATTTGTGCAAAATATCTGAAAGATCATGTCCCGGTTTTTGTGTTTTTTTTGTTTGTTTCAAAATCGGGTTTTTTTCGCTCAGCGAAAAATGTTAGTCAAACGGTATGGCAAAGATCGAAAGGAAGGCCTATAGATGACAGAATTCTACAGTTAGCAATTAAGGAAAGTAAACATAGAAGTTATAAAAATCTATCCAAGGATGAAGACATCAATCCATGGTGAACTGCTGCAAGATCGTGATGAAAAAACTGCACATATCACGAGCCCTTCTCCTCGTCACGAACTGCTGCCGCATATATCGTGGCAAGAGCTCGGAGAAGGAAGTGCGAAAAAGGCCTTAAAAACATCATATCAAAACGGAGTCGAAAGTTAACAAGACCTTATTTGGAGACCTTCCAGAGTTGCATTCGCGGATGCGATTAAATCACTCTTGCCAAATACTTCCACCAGGTATAAATTCATCATCAATCACAAATGGCTGGAACCTACTAACATTATTACATACTTGGAATTGGGATATATAAACGAAACTGTTGCGGTTAAAGTTATCCGATCCTCGTGCTCTTTAGGTGTTGTTTAAAATTAAAGAAGTATCAAAACAGATAAAACTTATGCATCGTTGACCGGAATACTACCCTTTAAAGGAGGTCGTAAATTACAGTGATCGTTCCGTACTGGCCTTGATCATTGGATCTCGTTTGACTCGATGTCCATCCTCTGGACATTTGTACCTATTACGTGTCCTGCCAATTCTGAAATCAACGTAAACAACTGAAATCTTTGCAGCCTTGTACTTCAGTTAGTTAGAACCCCTAGAACTTGTTTCTATCCGCCTAGTGGTGAGGCACCTATTGAGAAAAGAAGACAACGGACCATCGACGTCGGTTCTATCTACATATAGGCTGATCTATCTGTTTAGAATTTGTTGGTATAGAACATTATCGCAGGAAGTTGTAGCTGTGGTCGATGAGGTAATACTTTTCGACATTCTAGCACCCACCATAATCTATATATATAAAAGAGTTGCGTGATTGAGTGACTGACTGACTGATCACCACACCAAACGGCTAGAGCTAGAATCATGAAATTTGGTGTGTACACTTCTCTTACAGTGTAGAGGTGTGATAAGACGGGATTTTTCGAAATTCGTACCTTTAAGGGGTAAAACGGGATAAAAATAGTACCACCGCAATGAACAAAAGGCTGGGCCTAGAATCTTGTAATATGGTATGGATATTCCTCTAGCGGCATGAAGACATCCCAAAAAGTGACATTTTAAAGAATCGTACTTTTGGGAGGTTAAATGGGACAAAAAGGGACTAAAATTGTACCAACAACATGGCTGAAGCTAGAATCATGAAATTTGGTATGTACATTTATCTTACAGCGAAGAGATCAGATTTGAAGGAAGCTTTTCGTGATTCGTACTTTTAAGGGGTAAAATGGGTTAAAGAGGGATAAAAATTGTACCACCGCAATGACCAAACGGCTGGGCCTAGAATTTTGAAATTTGGTAAAAAATTCCTATTATAGCTTTTAGTTTTAAAAGTCGTACTTTTTGGGGGTGAGGTCGGGCAAAAAGGAATAAAAATAGTACCAATAAAATGGATGGAGCTGAAACCATAAAATTCGGTGTGTACATCCCTCAAAATGTTTAGAATCGCAAAATGAAGGAATTTTTTGAAATTTGTACTTTTAAAGGGAAAAGGGGATAAAAAGGTACCAACAACACAGATGACGCTACAATAATGAAATTCGGTGTGTATATTCGTTTTACAGCGCAGATCACTAATAAGAAAGCATTTTCGAAATTTGTACTTTTAAGGGATTAAATGGGATAAAAATTGTACCACCGCCCTGACCAAACGGCAGGGCCTAGAATCTTGAAATTTGGAACGGGCATTACTTTTATAGCACGAATGCGACCAAGAAATATTTTTCAAAATTCGTACTTTTTATTGGTGATATCGGGTAAAAAGGGATAAAAATAGTACCAATCAAACGGATGGAGCTGGAATAATAAAATTCGGTGTGTACATACCTCAAAACCCTTAGAAACGCAAAATGACCGAATTTTTTGATATTCGTACTTTTAATAGGTACATGGGGATAAAAAAAGTACCAACAACAAGGATGACGCTACAATAATGAAATTCGATATGTAAATATATTCGTTTTACAGCCCAAATCACTGATAAGAAGACATTTTTCGAAATTTGTAATTTTAAGGGATTAAATGGGATAAAAATTGTACCACAGCCCAGACCAAACAACTGGGCATAGAATCATGAAATTCGGAATGGGCATTACTTTTACAGCACGAATGCGACTAAGAAAATATTTTTCAAAATTCGTACTTTTTGTGAGTGAAATTGGGTAGAAAGGTATACAATATGGTACCAATCAAACAGACGGATCTGGAATCATACAATTCGGCGTGTACATCCCTGAAAGTGTTTACAAATACAAATTGAAGGAATTTTTCGAAATTCATACTTTTAAAGGGTAAACGAGAAAAGCGGGATAAAAAAGGTGCCAACAACAAGAATGACGCTACAATAATTGAATTCGGTGCGCATATTCGTCTTACAGTGTAGATGAGTAATAACAAGGAATTTTCCGATATTTGTACTTTTAAGTACAAATTTATTGCATAACATTGAATTGGCAAAGTGATAGTTTTAGTGTGTCGACTTAGTTCGGTGGAATATTTTGTTTATCAGCGCTTCTCATTTGTCATATGTGAGCGCTGGTACTAATAAGAACCCTGAATTAAGTCAAAGACATACATTCGTTGCGAAAGTTCTGACGAGATGGGGTAGCGCCCATTGAAACTGCCAACCAACAATACATACAAACAACGAAAGGTGAAAATATTTTGATTGCTAATCAAGAGTAATAATATCCAGCGGAAAAAACTGGGCGAAGTATGGCAATATGGTGACTGACTCAATACTGAATAACTACTATTTGAACTAAATTTTATCTTTGAGTATATTTTAGAACAGCCGCTGATATAAATTGTAGCGAGCGAATATTTCGTTTTTGTTTAAAGTTAGTAAATTAGTTTTTATTGAGTTTATATAACTACAGTGAACCGAAAGTGAATCCCTTTGAACATGGTTTTGACAAGATGGTGCAACTTGCCACAGGGCCAAGTCCTGTCCTGACCTTACTGCATCTGATTTTTTCTTGAGGGCAATTGAAAATGGGAAATCTTCTACTTTCTAATCTAATCCTACATTGTCATCTCCTTGCATAGTAATTAATAGTGAGTCTGTTCTAATTACGACGAAATTCGTTGGCGGTTCAGACTTGTAATCTACTAACTCATCTCCCTAATTCTAATGCCCCTAACGAAACTTATTCAATGGGACAACAATCAAAAGTTATAAGTGGTGGTTTGGAGACGTGTTCTCAAGCATGCGTCCCTCGACTCAATAATTAATAGTGGTGGCATCTCGGGAGACCATATTCATTTCCACACTTGACCCGAGTACATCCATCGATAACATAAGAAATTACATAAAGTCGAAAGATTCCGATCTGCGAGATAATGATTTCGATGGCTTTAAATTTAATTTTCCACAGCCTAGGGATATTTCCGTCGAAACTATTTAGTTTAATGATTGATAGTTCGTTCTGGCCAGGTGAAACATTGTTTAGAGGAATTTGCTTATTGGGAAAGAATTAGCTCGAATTTGCCCGTTATTGTTACCTGCCGTAATACCTTCTGTGATTATTGGTTCAAAGAACTTAATAACTCTTTAGCTATATTGTATCAAAATGTTAGGGGACTGAATACAAAACTTAATAACATCTACCTAAGAAGTATTGGTTGTGATTTATAGGAGATTGTTTCTTCTGAAACTGGAATAGGCGATTTAGAAGTTTTTTGATATAGTTAAGAGGTATATAGAGAGGATAGATAAAGGATGAATAAAGTTGTTGGTGGTGTTCTGATTGCAGTTCATAGTTCTGATTCATCAGAAGATGTAGCGGTCTCGTTGTACTTCGACCTTGTAAATTAATAGTTTATATTTCCTCCAAATTCCCACGTTAATATTTATTTGTTACACGCTGTTATAATTGATGAAGCAATGATGATTTTGGACCTCTTACGATTTTGATTTAATTTGTTTAGGAGATTTTAATTTACATCATATATCGTGGATCTTACGAGAGAATTCTATTGATTACATGCCGCTGTCTACTTCGACGTCATCTCTATCTTCAGCCTCAACTCCAGCATCACTTTCGACCTCTTCTTCCACTTCGTCTGTACGAATGGATTAGTTTTGGATTATTATTATGTGAATTATGATTATTCAGATCAATCTCGTTCCTAATGTTAATGCTTGACTATTGGATTTAGTTGTTTTGGAATTCCCTTAATAAATCGAGCCCTTAGCGCGGAATGATTGCAAGCGCCAAAAGACACATTTTACAGGAGAAGGTTTTTATTGATTATTTTGAAATATTTGCATAAAATGAAATATGTTTAAATGCAAAATGTATTAATTCCGCCGTACCCAAGAAATATTATTAAAAATTGATCATTTGTTTACATCATACGGTACTTTTGGCGCTTGCGATACAAATATTGTACTTGCGGCTACAAATACTGAAAGAACTATGGCGCTTACGATATAAGTTTTTTTTTTCGATTAAAATTCGAAATTTTAGTAAAAACACACTTTTTATTATAAACAAATTATTAAAACAACATAATAAAATAAATAACACTACTGTTATAATGGGAATATGAACAGTAAAGTAATTCAAATCGTTAATAAACAGCTATTTTAGACACAGTTGAATTCCTATGATTAATAGTTAAATTTCATATAAAAGTTTTTAGGTAATATCGATATTGAATTTTTCTTTGAACGAATAATCATATTTAAATTGTGAGCAAAATCCCAGTTTTTCAAAATGTGCCGATCTCAAACAATTACATTTTATTTTAATGTTTGGCGTTAGAAATGCTCTAGAAAATGAATTCCAGTCCTTAAAATCTAAATGATTTAGTAAAAAAATATAAAAAATGGCATTTAAACTGGGCGAAATTGGCCCAAAGGGAAAAAATTTTCCCTCACAAGGACTAAAAATGGGTACTTTTTTTTTAAACCCCCTTATATTTTAGGGTATTTAAGCACACTTTTTCAATATGTCTGCTTGTACTTACTTGATATTGAGTATGCGCATTCCCCATATAACAAAAACGTGCACCGAAATTCGGTGAGTATAATAATATAAAAGTTATTTTTCCAAATTCGTACTTTTAAGGGGTAAAATGGAAATAGAGGGATAAAAATGGTACCAACCGCTGCATCTAGAATAATGAAATTCGGTGTATACATTTCACTGATTGCGTAGACACGTAAAATAAAGGGATTTTTCGAAATTCGTATTTTTTGGGGTTAAAATGAGAAAAGGGGATACAAATAGTACCAACCAAATGACCGCAGCTGAAGTCATGAAATTCGGAGTATACATTCCTCTGACTGTGTAGACACGAAAAATAAAAGGTTTTTTTTCCAAATTCATACTTTCAAGGGATATAATGGATACAGATGGATAAAAATAGTATCATATAAACGGATACAGCTAGAATGGTGAAATTCGGTTTGTACATCCCCCTAATTGCGTAGACACGTAAAATAAAGAGATTGTAGAAAGCCGTAATCTTAAGGAGGTAAAATACGTAAAGAGGGATAAAAATGGTACCAACCAAATGCCCTATGCTAGAATAATGGAATTCGGTGTATACATTGCTCTGACTGCATAGACACGCAAAATAAAAAGATTTTTCAAAATTTGAACCTTTTACTTTTACGTCAAAAATTGGTTGAATCATGAAGTTAGGTTATTTTGCACTATGTACGTGAGATAATGGATTTTCATAATTTGTACATTTGGAATTAAAATACAATGAAAATACAACCAACTGTAGCATCCACTATAAATATTTATGGTATGTAAGCTTTTTTGAAAATATAAATAAAAGAATATTTACTTTTTAATTGACTTGAAGTAGTATTTGGTTATATATATTCTAAACTTATTGGTAGCCTTTCCTAATAAGCGTGGTTTGAAATAATAAAAATATTATATTTATTTATAAAATTATTTTTTCTATATTTTTATTTGTTTTGGTTTGGCTATATTAAAAAAATTTATATTTTCCTGTAATATTACTGGACTTCTACGAAAATCGAAAGCCTCTGTGGAATGCCATCCATGGTGGAGGGTATATAAAGTTCGGCCCGGCCGAACTTAACGCCTTTTTTACTTGTTTACTCCTTAACTCTATAGAATTGTGGCCAATGTACCCATTTTCATCACTATTTTAAGCTAAATATTATGTTTCTTTGTCAAATTTGTCACTATTTAATTTCAATAAATGTTAACGTTTACCCACAATAATAGGGAAATGATACCAACACCATGTATATAGTATTTGGCTTAATATACGAATATTCCAAGAAGTATATTAAATTATTGTATATAAGGCACAAATCATACAAAAGGCTTTGTGTTCTCCAAAAAGAAAATAATTTAGAGCTACTTTCAGTTCTTGTGGATATTTTTTTCTTCTGGATCGATAAAAAATATATAAAACAACATCTTAGCTTAGTTCGTTCGTAACCTATCGTACTTTCAACCAACAGACGAACGCTTCATTCTATGGCCGAGGGTATAAAAATACTCGTATTATTGCATCAATATATTGATAGTCCTATCTAAAACATTTATAAATATATCTTATATTATCTGACAGTTTTTGCCTAAATTCATAAACTGTCGCTTACGATAAAATTGCTTTCTTTGAAAATGTGAGCAGCGACTTACGATAAAATCTTAGCCCCATTTTCTATATAAATGTTAACAATTTTGACAATTTTTATTTATGTAGCATTCCATAAAATTTTAAATTCAACATTAAAAAAATTTTCAGAAAATGTCGCTTACGATAATTCCGCGCTAAGGGCTCGATATGATTATGCAGATGTTCGCCACTTGTATTCCCCGAAGACCAGTACCATCCCACGCCTGCAATTTCTTTAGATATAACGAATAAGGTGTCATTTTGAAATGAATATAATAAAAAGATTTCCAATGTTTACTATTTTGATAGGTCAATCTTTCTTATCAGGAGAATTTGAATTTGGATTATGGTGACCTTGATACTCGTGTTACTCATTTCTATAAAAAGTATTCTCTTTTTTACCGGACTATAGAAGATTTACGCCGAAATACAAGAAATACCCCGCAAAATATTACCAACAAAAAAGTTTATCTCATATCTAAGGTGTGCCACAGACAAGCCTTAATTATATTAAAAGACATTACATGACAATGACTTTATTAGCAAAAGTAATTTAACAGCAAATGATGCTGATTATAGCTTGTATCCACCAATTATTTACTGCCAACCATCATGTCAAGGCCTCCTCCTTCAGCCAATGTCCCCTGATCATATCAGCTGCCTTCTCGGCTATCATTATGGTGGGAGCATTGGTGTTGCCACTCGTTACATAGGGCATTATCGAGGCATCGACCACACGCAAATTGTGTATACCTTTCACCATTAGCTGAGGATCCACACAGGAGCTGTTATCACCTGTCCGGGCACCCATTTTAATCGTACCCACAGGATGATAAGAAGTAGTCGAAAAGTAGGAGGCATAACAACGCCAATACTCCGGGGACTTAAAGGCAAATCGATCACATTCCTTTATAGGAATTTGCATAATCTCCACTTGATGTTGTCTAAATGCCAAGGTTTCCTCCATTTTCATGACATAATCCACACCTTGCATTAAAGTGTCCAGGTCTTCGGGTTCCCCTAAATAGCCGGCATCAATGATGGGTGCCTCCCGGTCGTTGTTAGATTTAATTCGTATTGTCCCCCTCGACTTGGGATGAGATAGAGCCACATACACACATATAATATCGGATTTTGTAATTTCTTCCATTAGAAACGCTTTAAAGTCCTCCTTCATGGCTAAAGCACTCGTGCTGAGCTCTATGCCTGCCACATTGCCTCTTCTGAAGGATACATGATAAAGCTCCATATCCGGATAAGGACTAGAGCTCGTTTGATTGGCTTTTATGAAACCTATAAATGGACCCGTGCCAACGGAACTTAGAATTCCTGTACTGTACATCAAGTACTGGTAGACACTATCCACAGCAGCCAAAGGATCAGATGGTTGCGCTGGGATACGCAGATACAACGTTACCACAACATGATCCTGTAGGTTTTTGCCCACGGGTAAATCATGATGAACGGTTATGTTTAAGGGGCCTAGGACTTCGGCGGGCCCTACTCCGGAAAGCATGAGCAGTTTTGGGCTGTCTATGCTACCGGCTGAAAGTATAGCTTCTCGCCCAACGTTCACCTTCAAGGGCGTGGCTTGTTGCACCACAAATTCCACCGATTTCACCCTCTCGTACTTCTCATCAAACAGCAACCTCGTGACCTGGGCATTTTTGATTACATTCAAATTGGTTCGCTGCGAAACTTTACCCAAATAGCTCTTACCCGTGCTAGACCTATGACCATTTGCCAGCGTACCCTTGACGAAGCTATAACCCAAATAACTGCCCTCTGCGAAATCGTCAACTAACGGTTGCTGCAGCTCTTCGGCTCCTTTGGAAATCACCGACACCAGGTCGTCATCCAAACGGGCATAATGATTGAGAATTACATGGCCGAGAGGATGTGTTTCATTGCCTTGTGGTGTGATGGCTTTTTGGAAGTAAGGCCATACGTCATCGTAACACCAGCCCGTATTGCCCGCCGCGCACCAGCCATCATAGTCCGCTCGATTGCCTGTGACGTAGAGCATGCCATTTATGGAGCCTGAGCCGCCTATTAATTTGCCACGGGGCCAATGGCACTTATCATTTTTGTAAGCTTTGCACGACCGTCCATTTGCCTGCGGAAAGTAATTGTAGGCATGTTGTGTGGCCTGGACAGCAAAAAATAGACCGGGAATCTGAAAAGAGAAAAATTGTCAACAATTAAAGAGCACAAATTTACTCCAACCCCAACTTACCTCCGATTCTGGTGGCGGATCTCCGCCCGCTTCTAAGACCAGCACATTCCACTGGGGATTTTCACTCAAGCGACTTGCCACCACCGACCCAGCCGTACCGGCACCAATCACCACAAAATCGTAGGTCTGCAAACCATGCGCCAAAGCCTCCTCAGCATAATCTGGTGGCCAATAGTCTGGACGCGATACATTGCATTCAGCGGAAAGAATACCCTGCACCAGCAGCGAAACCAAGGTGTTGAAGGTGCCCGCACTCGATGTGGGACACTGAGCCAACTGAGCTGCCGATGTTTCTGTGCCAAATATCATCTTGACACTAAGATTTCTAAATTGTTTTGCCATTAAATATTCGATTTTTTTATGAACGTTATTGATATCCATTCTGCTACGATGGTCAGGTTTTGCATGTTGCTACCCTACATCGCAGCTAGGTATAAGTTAGTTTCTGATCGCAAGAATGTAACTTTGAGAAATAAAGATCATTGAGATTGTAAATATCATTATAACTAGTATTTAGATTAATAGTAGTAATCAATTAATATTAAAAAATAAACTATTTTCCTAATTCTTAATTTAATATTTATATATATGTTTCTCATATTTTTATTCATTTTGTTTATTTACAGGTAAAATTCAATGCAATTTCATACACAGAATTCCCATAACTGAAAGGTAAGTTTAGTCTTCAGGTCACATGGACCTGAATTCGGCAATCCTGCAAGAGAAATATAAAAAATGGTGTCCGAGTCATTTCATGTCAAGCGGTTAGGGTTTTGACCTCGATAGCTGCGATTGTTTTGAAAGTTTTTTTTCGCAAATTATCACCAATTTAAGAGTGAAAAAATATTTTTTTTTCAAAAAGGTGTATTCATTCTATCGCCTGTAACTCCTGAAATACTTGAACGATTTTAATGTACTATACCTTGTTTTGAGCACAATTTCAATTACTTTTAGAATATAGATTTGGAAAGGTATATCCACTTTATATTTTTTAAAAGTGTTGTCATTTATTTTGGTTTAAGACCAAAGGTTGTTCTGAAGTCTTCAGCAGAACCCAAAATTAGCAAAAAGACAAAGTGAGACCTTTATTGTTGCAGCTAAAAGTTGACTGCGCAGTTTCGATGGGCGCTACCCCATCTCGTCAGAACTTTCGCAACGAATGTATCTCTTTGACTTAAATCAGGGTTCAAATTAGTACCAGCGGTCACATACGACAAATGAGAAGCGCTGATAAACAAAATATTCCACCGAACTAAGTCGACACACTAATTTTTTTTTTTAAAAGTTTTACAATTTTATTTCTTTTATTTTGATTTTTGTAATTATTATATTAATCCATATTTTTAAACTTTAAAGTAGTGTTCTTCGATGTCTATTTTAGTGACTGTGTGAGTTTGGAAGTGGTGAAATAATGGCTTCTATTTTTTACGATTTTTTTTCTGTTTTTTTTTTTCTTGCAAAATCAACCAGAACTTAATTGAAAATTCTGAAGAATTTGACTATTTTTCAGTAGTTTATAAACACATAGTTTAAAAACAATGAAAAATTTTAAAAAAAGTAGGTAATGGAATATACCGCACGCTACAAAAAATAAAGAAAAAAAATCAATTTTTCCATCAACTACTTTTTCTTATACTTTTCATTGTTTTTAAACACTGTGTTTATAAACTACAGAAAAAATAATCATTCTGAAGATTCTGGTTGATTTTGCAAGAAAAAAACAGAAAAAAATCGTAGAAAATAGAAGCCATTATTTCACCACTTCCAAACTCACACTGTCGCTAAAATAGACATCGAACGACACTACTACAGAAAAAAAATAGTAAAAAATAGAAGCCATTATTTCACCACTTCCAAACTCACACAGTCGCTAAAATAGACATCGAAGAACACTACTTTAAAATTTCAAATAATTGGATTTTTGCAAACATTTCGAAAATAAAATAAAAGAAATAAAATTGTAAAACTTTAAAAAATATAAAGCGGCTATACCTTTCCACACCAATATTCTAAAAGTAATTGATATTGTACATTAAAATCGGTTAAGTGTTTCAGGAGTTACAGGCGATTGAATAAACACAACTTTTTAAAAAATGTATTTTTTTTTCACTGTTAAATTGGTCATAATTTTTGAATTTTTTTTCCAAAAATACAGGGTTTTCCAACAAGAGGTGTTATTTTGGTATTCAAAGATAAATGCGATTTTTTGAGATAAATGATCGGATGTTTATTTCATAATAAAGAGAAAGGTATGCCGTTAATAATGAAAAACAACATCAGCCAAATGGCCACCACGACCACGCTTACAGGACCATAACCTTTTCATGAAATTTTCCATCACCAAATCGCAAAGTGGCTGCCCTATGTCCTCGATAGCCTCACGAATTATATTTTTGAAGTCTTGAATCGACGCTAGGCAGTTGGCGTAGACCTTATCTTTCACGTGGCCCCAAAGGAAGAAGTCGCAAGGTGTTAAATCACAAGATCTCGGCGGTCACCTCTTCGAGAGATAACACGGTCCGGAAACTTTTCCCGTAAAAGAGCAATGGTTTCGTTGCACGTAGCGCCGTAGTTGAAAGTAAACGTTGTTCAGATCAATACCACCCAACTCCGACCATAAAAAAACATTAATCATCTCTCGATAGCGCCATCCATTCACCGTAACTGTTGATCCAACCTCATTTCCGAAAAAAGTAAGGTCCAATGACCCCGCCGGACCATAAACCACACCAAACAGTCACACGATGAGGATGGAGAGGCTTCTCAACAATAACTCTTGGGTTTTCCGAGCCCCAGATGGGACAATTTTGCTTTTTGACGTGGCCACCGAGAGGTGGAAATGGGCCTCATCAGTCAAGATGATTTTTCGATGGAATTCCGGATCATTTTCATTCATGAATTTTAATAATTTCAATGCGTTGATGAAGCGTGTATCGTTCCATTTTTAGTAATGGCGCAGTTTCTACTTGTCAAATGTCAAAGAATAAAAAGCTTCAAAAGTGACAGCTACCAAAATACGGGGTGATTCAAAATAACACCTCTTGTTGGAAAACCCTGTATTTATACAATATTTTTAGAAGAAGAATACATACACCAACTTTCAGAACAATCGCAAAATCAACACAAAAATGTTTATAGATATTTTTTCAATGTTTACCAAAATTCAAATCCGAGGTTCCTTTAATATTTGTATTCCCATTTTGGAAATAAAAATCCGAAAACACCCATTTATATGGCTAGAAATGTTGAGAGTTTCACTTTCACATAGTAATAGTGGTTTACGCACAGTCTCCAAAGAATAGAGAAAAATTGATTTTTTCCGAAAAAACAGATCGGGGAAATCCATTAAAAAAGTAGAAAATAGAAAATGGAAAATTAGAAAAATAGCTAACCATCTAGCGAAGAAAGCAATGTCTATATGTAAAAAATCTATGAATAAATGTTTATTAAAAAAATATTTATAAATTATTAAAAAATCACGATTTTTTTTTAAATTATCAGTTAAATAGCGCAAAAAACGGATTTGAAAATTAGTTAGCAGAATATCTTGTTTTATTTTGCAATAACTGGAATCTTAGCAGAAAAAACAAGGCCTTTTTCAAATATCTGTGGATAAATGAAGAAGTTATGTCCATTATTGTTTGTACCATTTAAATTCTAAAAATGGCAATTACGGAAATCCATTCTTGCACTGTCCGACAATCCATATTACACTATACTATATATATGTCTACTATATATATATGTCTGAAACTATAGGTTAAATGGAGTTAATTGGCATTTTTAGTTTATCATTTCCTCATCCTGTTGCCCCTTAAAAGGGCTACAAAGTTCCAAATGATACAATTTTCCAAAAATTATTTTAAATACTTATTCCCACCTTATGATACTGGTATAAATGCCAAATTAAAGAAGAGAATATGTGCTAAAAATACTTCAAATTGCAAGCTACTCTCTGTATTAGTTTAGCATTTAGCAACTATTTCAAATTTTCGCTCTTAAAAAGTTAAATATTAATAAACTAAATAAATTGAGGGGTGAACTTGAAATGGTTGTTAATGCTCAACAAATGCAGATAGTAGCATAATATTTGCTGTATTTTTAACAGAAGTTCTCCTCTTTAATTTGACTCTAATGACATTGTCATAGGGTGTGAATAAGTATTTAAAATAATTTTTGAAAAACTTTATCCTTTGGAAATTCTGTAGTCCTGAGAACGGGCAACAGGATGAGAAAATTAAAAACTAAAAACGGTAATAAACTCCATTTGGTCCATACTTTCATACGTATATCATTCGTTTCAAGTGTAACGAATTTTTATTATAAAATGTCGTACGGTGTAATGCGTGTCCGCACGGAATTTCATGATTCTAGCTATTGCCGTTTTCTTGTTATGTTATTTATCGCTTTTTCCCATTTTGACCCTCACATTACGAACTTGGAGAAATCCTTTTATTTTGCGTGTCTACGACATTCAAAGCGTCGTACACAGCGAACTTTGCTATTCTTGGTTTAGCCGTTTGCAAATGGCTGATTGGTACCATTTATATCCCTTTTCCAACCATTTCCACTTAGAAGTACAAATTTGGGAAAAAATCCTCTATTCCCGTTTTAACCCTCAAAAGTGCGAATATCGAAAATGAATCGTGCATTTTAAGTGTCTACGCGATTAGAGGGATGTACACGGCCAATTTCATACTCTAAATATTAGGGGGGTATTCGCAGCCCTTGTTACGAAAAAAAGCAATCTTCCTTTGCATGTGGGCAATCCCAACCGATCTGCAAGCATTAGACACATACATGGGAAGTTTGAAACCCCCCAAAAGTCATTTCGCTCGTTTGCTATAGTGCTTTCAACAGGCAAACGGACATAGCTATATCGTCTGGGAATTTTGTTACGCCTCAGATTATACTTTTTGGGGCCTCCGATAAATATTGCATGGCATTGCAAACAGAATGACAAAATGAATATACCCTTCAACCGATCGATGGTGGCGGGTATAAAAAATCATTCCATAAAATTGTACTTTTTATACATGTTTCTATTTATTGCTAATCGAAAATTTGCACTCTGATGCAGAGTTGGTTTAGGGTATCATAAAGACGATCATACTTTATGATAACTGCGTCTTACTTGTTTAATTCCAAATCAGGTAATTCCCCCAGAGAGAAAAGTTAGTTCGAAGAAAATTAATTAGGCGCAAACTCATATAACATATACCAATTGTCAGTTACCAATTACTGAATATCAAATGTTAAAGTTCATATTCATATTAATTTCTATTGGACCATAGTTTTTTTCGAGCATATTCTTCACACACATTTCTTTTACCTCTAAACAAGTCGTAGTAGAGACAAGAGTTTTATGTAAACTAGTATTCTCTAAAGCGAATTTAAACCGATATGCACAAGTACACTCAACTGTAAACGATTCATTCTACAAAAATGCTCTTCTTAAATTTGAGTTAATTCCATACTCCAAGTTACATCAAAAAATGTACTCCAGTTTAGTTGAAGTGCCCTTAAGAAAATTAAAGTGATAAAACTTTCTCCCTAATTGAATATATCAAAAGTTTACAATAAAATTGTTAAATATACTTTTTAACATTAACATGACAACACAGCGGCGGAATTTACAAAGCCTTTCCAATTTTAGGCATGCGGCTAGTCTTATATGGTAACGTCTCCAATTTATAAGACCTGCAAAAGCCATAGTATATTATCCGTTGTAGGCCTTCTACAGTCAGGCATGTCAGAAGGCCTTCTCAGCCCTTCCAAAAGTATACATTCACATTCTCCCCCTCTTTGTTTTAAAAGAGTATTCCGTGTGAAGCGTTCATAAAAATACTTCTCGATGTGGTGAATAAAAATTCATTTCCCGATATACAAAATACACATAGAGTTGATCATTTTTTTAATTTTAACGTTTTCTACAAACATATGTTTTTGTAATTTTAACAAAATTTCTCATATCTATATAAATATGTTTTTTTTTTATTATTTATTTTTTATAAACAATGAAATACAGCTTCGATTTTTGTAAAATACATATATTTGATTAGTGAGTGTCAGTACTCTCCACGCGAAAATCTTCTACAGGCATTATAGAAGCCGAATGGAAGGCCTTGCCTCTCAATCTCACGTAATGTTAAATGGAAAGGAGTTGGCTATGTGTCTGGAAGGCCTTCTGGATTCTAAAGCAGGCCTGATATAAGGTCATGACTTCCATCGCTGGCTCAGAATCCAAATCCATTGGCCAAAATTCTATAACTCTTGCTCTAGAAAATATATTTGAGTTCTGTAAAAAATTTAAATTAGACAAGGATTATTTTGAGATATCAACATTGAAAATCGGACAATCGGATGTATTTTAGATACATATAAGTCCAAAGTGTATTAGTTTTCGTATTTTTCGGTTTTAAAGAAAAGTGACATTTTTATTTTGTTGTTTCTATGTTTTTTAACATTATTTTACGTATTGTTCATAATGCACAGAAAATTTTTCAATTTTTTTCTGATTACAGACTTTCATCATTTTCAGATTTTGAAAATGAAAAAGTCGTAATTTCTTTTTTCGACTTTGTCAATTTGTTTCTCTTATTATGACACTAAAACTGTGTTTGTGCCAAATAAAGTTTGTCTGTAATAATAAAAATAGCCTTTTTTAAAAAATTTATGACTTTGGACCAACATAACTTTTTTTCTTTTGAATGTCTTTGAAGCAAATCTAAAGGCTAATCCATTTAAATATTACTTTCAATTTTGCCAAAGTAAAGGACACCACTTGTATTAATTAAATATTTCCCGGGAAAACCCCAACTACGAGATTACTAATTTTCATAAAAACTCATAGTTAAAAAAAGGCAGTTCCTTAGATATTGTTGGCATAAAAATTTTCAGTACCACGCGCAACGCCAAAATAAAATATTCATTTTTTACGATTTTGGAAATTTTTTTATGAAAATTATTTTATTTATTAATCGATGACAAACTGCTAATATTACTTTTTAAGTAGCTTAATAAAGGGTGATTTTTTAGCTATTATCGTTTTGGCAACACTGGTTTAAAAAGCTGACGCACGTTTCGTGTTTTGTTTCACCGTCAAACATATATCTATAATTTAATCATGAATCGTCTTACAAACGAACAACGCTTGCAAATTATTGAATTTTATTATCAAAATGTGTGCTCTGTTAAGAAAGTTCATCGTGCGCTTCTTCCATTTTATGGTCAGTTTAATCGACCCACTGAAGCGGCTATTCGGGCTATTGTGACTAAATTTCGCACCAAATTTACATTGTTGGACATTAAACCACCAACACGCTTACGTAGAGTGCGAACTGAAGAAAATATCGCAGCTGTATCGGCCAGTGTTAATGATGACCATCAATTATCGATTCGTCGCCGTTCGCAGCAATTGGGCCTCTGTTACTCAAAAACGTGGAAATGCCAAAATTGGACTAAGCGGATGGACCATTTGAGGCGCAGTCAAGGTCAACATTTGCATGAAATAATCTTCAAACATTAAATTATATGGACCGTAGTATCGATTCTAATAAAGATTTAATGATTTTTTCTGAATTTTATGTGTTTTTTTTTTTTGAAAAACTTTCCTATAGTTTTTAAAAAATCACCCTTTATAAATATAGTCCCAATATTTACATGCTCTCGAAGGAAGAAAACCGTACATCCCTAAATTATGCTTTAAATAATGTTGGCGGCTATAAGCAGAATATTATTTTTAAAATGTATAAGTTCAAGTTCAAGTTAGATTTATTGAGTCTTTTTATAACATACAAATGGTTTTTGAAAACATAATTTAGAAAATTCTTAAAACTATTACGTATTGTTCTAATAACTATAAAGTAATTATACAGCATCTTGCTTTTTTAATATTAAGTGTAACATATATACATTGACTGTAAAGGTGGAGAATTCGTGCTTGCTCCCGGCACTTACATAACGTGAGAGCTTATCTCATATATAATATGCTTAAATCTAATACTTAATCTAAACTTAATCTAATACTTAATCTAAAACTTAATCCAAAACTTAATCTAACCCTAATATATTCAATGTTAGAAGATATAAAAAACAACAACCAAAATATTAAACATAATAGTGATAGTTTGAATGTAGCGTATTCAGCCTTCATTGAACAACACCGAAAAAACTGGATGCTCCGAAACGCCACAAAAACAAAACCCAACGCAATCAAAATTGTTTGAACTTCGTTCTCGCACAGTCTGGAAACATCAAATCCTTCGAAAGCACAACAAACAACGCCAAATACACAACACCCAAAATACCTTCTACATTTAAGTGAACAACTAACCTCTGTGTGTGCCGGGGTGAGCATGACTATAGAACTCAGGACACAAAGTCGACGCCACGTCCATAGATAAATCCATTCCAAGAGATGTGATATAATAATTGTTATACCAATCGAAACCAGATTGATCCCGAATTACACCCTGTATCAACGGGTTATCGTGTATTAAAAGTCTGTTTACAAATCTCTTAATTAAGTCCATCACATACACAGGAATGGGTAAGACAGAGGCAGTTTCATACACAAATCTGTTTGAGAAACGCTTATTAAATGATTGAAAGTTTTTACCTATACAACAGCGAAGTATTTTACGTTCCAAAATGCCAAACTTCTTCATAACCGTTGGGGAAATCGTAAACCAAATTGGGAAACCATAGAGCAAGACCGGTCTTATACTTATCTTATACAGCAATAACTTAGTCCGAACCGGCAAAGTTCTACTATTAAACAGCCTCCCAAAGGAGCCCTTAATTCGACATGCCTTTGCCAAGGCACATCGCGCATTCTCGTTAAACTTTACTAATTTGTTAAAGCGTACTCCCAAATATTTGAAGCTGTCTCTGACTGGTATCTCCACACCATTCAAAAACAACTTCAGACATTTACTTTCAGGCACGACCCAACTCTTACACCTTCCCGAAGCGTTCCTCAAACACATTGCCTCGCTTTTCGAAGTATTAATTTTAATCCCCCATTCGGAGTAAAATTCGTCGACAGTTTTAAGATGCCTTGACACAATTCCCAACGCCTCAATCGGCGATTCCGCATGGGCATATAACAGGCAATCATCAGCATACAACACTCCCAACGAGTTTCGGTACTCGTGAGGAAAATCATGCATATAAATACTGAACAAATGAGGAGAAAGAATTGACCCTTGTGGCACCCCACAAGCGACCGAATGCATAGAGGACCGTGACTGCCCCAATTGAACATAGAATCGTCTATCAGTAAAAAAACTTCGGAAAATCTTCACAATATGTGGTGCAAACCCGATCCGTATCATCTTGAAAATAACTCCGTCATGGTAGGTCCTATCGAAAGCTTTTTCGATGTCTAACGATACAGCAACAGTACATTCTCTCCTTCTCAGATTACTGATGACATCAGAATTAAATTTGGTCAATGCATCCACCGTGGAATGACCCTTCCTGAAACCAAATTGGTATTGGGGAATATAATCCGGACCTACACCACAATCCATCTTATCACGTAAAATCCCCTCAAATAATTTGCCTAAATTAGATAGTAGAGAGATCGGCCTTAAATCGCTGATATCAGACGAGTGCTGTTTCTTCCGAATGGGAATTAACCTCGCAATTTTCCAACCCCTGGGGAAATACGAGTTATTTATGCTGTTGTTATAAATAACAACTAAATATTCGAATGCTCTCACTGGGAATTTCCTGATTACATAATTGGATATATCATCCAACCCAAACGACCTCTTGCTGTTCAAGGACTTGGATAAGCCCCGAACAGATTCAACACAAGTAAACCTGACATCCATAGCCCCATTGAGAGCAGTAAGTGCCCCACTGAAATCCACCAAATTCGTCGGAACCTGTGACAATACAGTCTCGATCGTATCATCTATTACAGATACGTCCCTATTAGGTGTAGAACCATTATAAACACGAGCAAAATGATTCCCTAAACAATCAAGCTTCTGATCCTCGTCCGAAATAACCACGCCTCCAACTGAAATATCCCCAACCTGAGACTTCCTTTCTTTACCAATTAATTCGTAAATTTTTCTATAAGCATTCGGCCCGGGTTTAATATTCCTTAACCTGTCATCAAACAGCCTCGACTGTTCCCTCTCGACTTGTTCCTTTATCAAAATCTTCAGCAACTGAATTTGTTTCGACAGCAAACGATATTCAGGATTGTGCCTATTTAAGGTCCGATGGTAAATCCTCTTCAAATCCCTTTGCCAACCATGTTTTATCCTATATAATCTTCCTATATCCTCCGATACTATATATTTCTTATTCCTGCATTCAATCCTCTCCGAATGTAACGTCGTCATAAGCCCAACCGTTGTGGAAAATTGATCAATATATTGATCAATCTCATGCTCAGCGAGATTTCTGTCCACCGGTGGAAAATGTATATCAAGCTCTGCCGCCAAATCCCTCCGAAATGTATCCCAATTTGTCCTCTCAAACGAAACAAAGTCTCTGGGTCTATTCACCATAACCTCCACTCCAGTAAAGGTAATCTGCAACTTCAATGGGAAATGATCCGAGAACGTTGGAATGGTTTGAATACAAAAATTCGGATTAAGAACGTCAATTAAATCAGGACTGATCAAAAAATGATCCAAAAATGAAGAGCCGTTCGGATATGAAGGTAAAGAGTCGCATAACCTCACCAATGAATTGTCATTAATCCACCTAAGAAGACTGTTACCATTCACATTATTGCCAGTATCACCCCAAGCAATGTTCTTCGAATTGAAATCGCCGCCCAAAATTACACCGTCAAAATTCCTGGAAAAATCGTAAATCCTAGAGAGACCATCATGAATAACAGTCTCTCTCAAATTAGATGGAAAGTAAATCGAACCCAACAAAATTCGTCGCAAAACACCTTCAACCGACACATTAACAGTGATAAACAAATTAGGAAACTGAAGGCCAGTCACTCCCACCCTCGAAAATTGCACATTTTCCCTCAAAACCAAAGCCAACCCAAGAGCACTTTCGTCTCTCAAAAACTTATATTCTCCCAAAATTACGCGATGATTTCCCTCCAAGTGGGTTTCCTGTATGAAACCAAAATCAATATTGTTAGCTCCCAACAACTCCAACAACTCGATCCTACGGCTCACTTCGACCAGTGACCTAACATTAAAAGTTATGAAATTCAGACACCTACGGGCCATAAGACCTGTTAAGTTCATCCAATAATCCTAAACATTGTGCCTTGGCCTCATCCACCGAGAGCGCCTTATACCCCCTAACAAATCGTTCCAATTTTTCCTCCAAAGAAATTACCTGTGGTTCACACAGAACCTTCGCTATTTTCAAGAACTCTTGAACAATAGGAGACACCCTACTATGACCCTGGGAAGGAGTAGAACCCTGAAGACAACTAGCAAATGTTTTTCCCTGTTGGACTAAATTCGTCCTATCCAATACTCCGAAAACACCAGCAGAAACCTGCGACCTCTTCTCCTTGGCGGCGACCTGAATTTTCTTCCTCAAATCCTCATATCTCAGATAGGCAGGACAGCTCCTATAATTAGATGGATGACCAAATTCCTTGCAATTCACACAATACGGCCTGTTATCCTCATTCTGCACAAACTCGCACTTGCCAGGTTCATGAGACTTATCGCACTTAATGCACGCACGATCCCGAGTACAATTCCTTGCGACATGACCCCATTGTTGGCACCTCCAACATTGCACAGCCGTCATGTTAGCCTTGGGAGATTCGAAAGTAACCCTCTGTCTCAAAACATACTTCACGTGTGAAATATCGGAGATAGTCTTCCCAGGCAGTAAAGAAATCAAAAACAGACCAGTATCAAAACCGTTCTTCCTAGAAAGTGTAGTCGTAAACTTCGAAACACCCTTTATAGTATCCGGCGCCTCCCTATCCATCGCCGCCTTGAGAACGTCTAAATCCGTGCCATGATAAATACCACGCAAAACAATGCTTATATTTCTCAATTCCTTGGGAGTGTACGTATATGCCTCAAATTTACCTTCCCTAAGGATATCCATCATCTCAGCGTGTATCAAGGGATCTTGAACATACAACTTACTCTTGAATCTGCTTTTGTTGATAATTTTATAAACAACTTTTTTTGAATCTAACTGTTTGATCAAATGTCCAATATTTATATTGAATAAAAAAATTGGAGGGCAAAACTTTATCTGTGTACGTGGCTGGACTTTATGTGGCTGATTCATATTAACATTCACATGTGAGTTATTAGATTCTGGCTCTATATCTAAGGATCCTAAAATAGCGAATCTATTGCGCGAATTCGCAGCCTCTTCTCCATTACTACTTATATTACCAGTATGTGAACTAACAGACGGTAATTTAGAAAAATCTATTTTAGAATCACCTCTTGAATTCTGCTTGCATTTCTTGTTTTGTACAGGCCGGAAACCTTCATCGTATTCATCCGAGTCGATAGCCACATCCATATTGGATTCAAAATGGTTGCTCAAAAGTTTATCTTCCAAAATATTGACATGGTTGTTAGGATTACTTTGAATCTGAGTAAGGTTCCCATTTGTGGGAGTTTCTTGTGATAGATGTTTGGTGGTAGTAGTTTGTACGACATGACTCCTATCTGTATTTATAAAATCGACGGACTCCAACCCAAAAGCCGATGGGTGTATGTAAGGGGGCGTTTGTTTAGCAGAAATTATACCTCTCTTTTTGGTGTCGTAGGGCTTTGACCCAATGGCGGATGTTTGTCCAGGAGCAGACACCATTTTGCCCTTGTTGACGAGGAAAACAGGATCCTGCTTCGAAAATACCTTGCGACCATTAGCTTCGCCGGGGAAAACAGCAGCATTAAAAATTGTACCAACGTCGGCATGTCCTGTTGCATTCATGCTTTTCCCGATGTTGAGAGTAACAGAATCTTGATTGTGGTTGGCGGCCTCATCGGCGAAAACAGCGTTTTTCAAAGCCACACCAATGTCGCCCCGTCCATGGGATGATTTGTCCGGTGGTTTCTTCGGTTCAGAATAGCCCTTTGGTGGGTCTTCCATAATTCCAAACGTGAAGAACGAATTCAAAAATGAAATACAAAATTTAAATTTTTTATTTGAAAAATATTTTTCTCCGCACAGAAAAAGTTTGAAAAATTTACGTCCGCTTTGACAGAAAACTCAAAAAAATCTTAAAATGTATAAATAAGACAATAGTTTAGCAATATTTGTAAATGCCGAGGCATCGGTCGGCTTCGCGAATATAGAAAATTATCAATACTAAATAAATACAACCTTCAGGTATACCACTTTCTGAAAAGGAAGGCAAACACTTAATTACACTTTTCTAAATGCAAAAGAACACCTCAAGAGCTCCCATTTCCTACGAAATAAACGAAATTTCAATACGATACATGGTTTCTGAGATACATTCCAGTAAAATTATCTCTATTATGATGAAATGTTCAACTATTTTAGCATTTATGAATTTTAAATGCTTCCTCATCTAAATTTAACCGCGATATCGGCAAAATATTTTAGAATATGCTTAATAGGAATGTTCTTTGAAAAATTCAAGATTTGTGCGCACGAAATTTGGGAGTTTTTGCCGCTGATAATACACTGTGCGTCGCACAGTGTTGCGAAAGCGGGATTTTTTGGAAATCATATTGCCTAAACTGTATTTTTAATTGTATCGATGAGAAACTTCTACAGATTGGTCAGAATGAAATCCCAAACAGAATGAGTAAAAAAAAAATTACACCAAAAAAAATTGTTGGGTCAAATTTTCACCAAAAGTCAAAAAAAAATTGTTCGAAAAATTTACAAAAAAAAATTATTTTAATTCTTCTTTTATTTCTGATAAATACCCTATGATTAGTTTTTTAAATAAATTATAGGGTGGTCCGAACAAGAATTATAAACGTCAAATTTTCATGATTTTTCGATATTTGTTGAAAAACTCTGAAATTTTATAAAAAACCAAAATCTATATCATTTCTTATTTGAAAGGTGGCAATCAAAGCTTTAATTTGATACCGGTTTGAAGTCAATAGCTTCAGTTTTAAGAGAGTTATGCTCATTTTTGTGGAGTGCTAGAATAGATGTAGAATAAAAAAAATTTTGAAGATACTATTTTATAACACAGGCATATTTTATTGCATTCTACAGAAAAATTACAAATTATCAGTCATCTACCAATAAGTTCATTGCTTCCTCTGATAATTCCAGGTGTTTCTTCTCCTTCAGTATTCTCCTACTTGTGATTGCGGGATCAGAATTGGCGAGCAGATAATGTAATATGTCTTCACAATTGTCTTTTCTTGATGTTTTCCTCGCATGGTAAAGCCTTGTGTTTCTGAAGTCCTTGTTTCCTGCTTCCAATGCTTCTTCTGATAGTTGGCCAATGGGGACCAAAAATGAACGAATTATTTCAGCTCCATGAATAAGAACCTTGTTGACAGTTGGTGGCATATAATGCCACGAATATTTATTTACATAGAGACCAGCAGTTTCTTTTCCGTACTTAGAGAACTTATCGCAGTCTATCTTATATCCAGAAGTTATAGCTTGAAGAATACTAGAAAACCTTCTTATAAGTTCGGTATCTACTCCTGTGGCCAGAGCGGTTTTCTCAGGATCACTAAAGAATTTCCTTGCTGTGTTACCATCATTAGTTGTTCCACTTCCTTGTTTCACAACATCAACAGTTATTTGATCTTTCAGATTTTGTTGAACTTCCTTTTTTCTTTGATCTCTAATAATCTTCTCATCTTCACTGAGCTTAGTTCTCTTTGTTTCCCCTGCCTTGCGCACAGTGATTTGATAAGCAATGTTCAGTAGGGTTTCCATAAATCTTATTCTACAAGGTAATGTTGATAATCCAAATCTATAAGCTTCCTGATTGGGTGTCCTTTTAACAATTTTGTCCAACTGATTCATTTCACTGGGCTTTGCGTGGCAAATGTAACACGTTGCTGCAGACTTGTTATAAAATAAAGAATTGCAGACTTTTCCATCAACCATTGTTTCGTTTATACTATTTATTTGTTCTTTCATGAGATCGTCCTGTTGCTTTGTATACTCTGCAGTCTCCTTAGCATATTCAAACTTGATTGGTCTGCAATATCTGGTTGATGATGGTGTTGGATTCTCCCATACTTGTTCTTTATTGCATGAAAGAACTAAAGGAACCATAGATATACTGAACAAGCTACTATCAGTTGCTGTATTGTCAGTAAAGTTTTGTTTATACTGGCTATGTCCTGAAGATCCATCCATACCCCATTTGCTAATCAATAACATTTCTTTCTCTGCATATGCTTGAAGGTGGTCAATTGATTGGGATTCCAGTATTCTATTCGCGGTGTGATCCAAAAGAGATTGTAGTTTGACTGAAGCAGACTTTTCAGTTACCTCGACATCCTCTGGATAACATTTCTTTTTCTCCTCTAAAAGTTTTCTGTAACTAGGAAAGTAATTGTAAATACTGAGAGTGATATACTAAAATCGCTATAACTCCCAGGAGGCAGGTATGGGCAGCTGATTTTTTCACAGTTCGTTGAAAACAAATTATGTAACATTTCTGTAGTGGTTTGGAACTGGGACTCTCTGGGACTTTTTAGATATTGCTTACCTAACCCAAATTTAAAGGAAAAATGGACCTTTAGTCGGGTTTTCGTTCTAAAAAAGGTGCATATGAAAATGTCTCAAACAACATTCCTTTTTTTACAGAAGATACTTGTCCGAAGGCAGATTTTTTTCCGAATCAAAATATCTGTCACCAAAATCAAATGAGATCATTTTGAATACAGTCCTGAAATCCCCTCTTTTCGAGAAAATTTTCTATATTTGACTTCTAAAATCAATTAAAAATCAACGGGCCAACATAAAAATAAGCTTTATGTGTTTTTTGTTTACTTGAAATGTCTGTGACAAAATTGCATCATTAAAAACACTGAAAAAAATAATCGGAAAAAGTTACTTTTCCACTAGCCGCAACACAGTGCGTCGTGCTGTTGAAAAACATATTTTCAGTATGCATTCCATTCATTTGGTCCATAAATCAAAGCAAACAGTGCGTTTATGTGGTAAATGTCTCTCTTCACTCTAAATTTCGATAGTGCTATTCTCATATATAGGGTGATTTTTTAAGAGCTTGATAACTTTTTTTTAAAAAAAAACGCATAAAATTTGCAAAATCTCATCGGTTCTTTATTTGAAACGTTAGATTGGTCCATGACATTTACTTTTTGAAGATAATTTCATTTAAATGTTGACCGTGGCATGTAGCGCCATCTTGTTGAAACCACATGTCAACCAAGTTCAGTTCTTCCATTTTGGGCAAAAAAAAAGTTGGATATCATCTCACGGTAGCGCTCACCATTCACAGTTACGTTACGATTCGCATCATCTTTGAAGAAGTACGGTCCAATGATGCCACCAGCCCATAAACCGCACCAAACTGTGACTTTTTCTGGATGCATTGGTAGCTCTTGCAATGCTTCTGGCTGATATTCACTCCAAAATCGACAATTCTGCCTATTTACGTACCCATTGAGCCAAAAATGAGCTTCGTCGCTGAACACAATTTCTTTCTTTCTGAACTTTCTTAACAGAGCACGCATTTTGATAATAAAATTCAATGATTTGCAAGCGTTGCTCGTTAGTAAGTCTATTCATGATGAAATGTCAAAGCATACTGAGCATCTTTCTCTTTGACACCATGTCTGAAATCCCACGTGATCTGTCAAATACTAATGCATGAAAATCCTAACCTCAAAAAAATCACTCTTTAGATAATTTACATAATTGGTATGTGTAGTTCTTTTGTTATTCAATTCATGATAGAGTGACAAACCAAACTGCTGACTTTTAGGTGGTTTTTGAATGTAACACATTCGAATTCCCCCAATTTCGATCAAGTATTTCATTTTACGAAGCAAATTTGTTTGATAATGGAAAGTAGGAGAACCACTCTCAACTATACACGATTTGACCATACGTTTTTCATATCCTGTGTGGGAATAATTATCAGTGATCTATGGTATGATTTCTTTCATTTCCTTTGAGATTTTAGAAAATGCACAATTATCAATCTTTTCGAATTCATATCTTCGAAATTTTTATAATTCTTGCACTTATTTTAAATGAAACAAAAAAAAACACTCAATAGTCTTATAAACACTTAACGATTTCAATAATTTATAGAACTAATTAAAACAACAGCTGTCAACAAGATTAATCTCAATAATCTAAAAACACATTTATAGCACGTATTTCGGGTTTGCATCTGTCGATAAAAGAACAATTAATTCCCAACAATAGTTAACACCAACAATTATATACTGCCAACATCTTGTTCCTCTTTCCCCTCTTTCAGCCACTGCTCCTTGATCATATCAGCTGCCTTCTCGGCTATCATTATGGTGGGAGCATTGGTGTTGCCACTCGTAACATAGGGCATTACAGAGGCATCGACCACACGCAAATTGCTTATACCTTTCACCATTAGCTGAGGATCCACACAGGAGCTATTATCCAGTCGGGCCCCCATTTTAACCGTACCCACAGGATGATAACAGGTGTTGGAAAAATAGGAGACATAGCAACGCCAATACTGCGGCGACTTAAAGGCAACGCGGTCACATTCCTCTATGGGAAAGTGCATAATCTCCACTTGATGTTGCCTAAATGCTGAAGTTTCCTCCAGTTGCATCATATAATCCACACCGCGCAATAAAACTGCAACATCTTCAGCTTCCGTTAAATAGCCGCTGTCGATGATGGGTGCCTTCTGCCACGAGGCAGACTTTAGCTTTAGACTTCCCCTAGACTTGGGATGCGATAGGCTTACTAACACGCTAATAATATCATATTGTGCAATTTCTTGCATTAAAAAGGCCTTCAAGTCCTCCTTCAATGATAAACCATTAGCATTTAGCTCCATACCTGTGGAGTCACCTCTCCGAAAGCCAATATGATGCAGCTCCATGTCAGGATAAGGACTGGCTGCTGTTCGGTTGGCTCTTATGAAACCCACGAATGGAGAAGTGCCAGCCGAGCTCAAACGTCCGCCGCGGTTCATCAAGTACTGATAGACATTATCCACGGCAGCCAAAGGATTGGGTGGTGGGGCAGGCATGCGCAGATATATCATGAGCACAACATGATCTTGTAGATTTTTGCCAACTGGCAAATCGTGCAGTATGGGTATATTCAAAGGTTCAAGCACTTCGGCAGGTCCCACTCCGGAAAGCATAAGGATTTTGGCGGTATCTATGGTGCCAGCTGATACTATAGCCTCCCGGCCAATGCTGACCTTCAAGGGGGTTGTTTGCTTCACCACAAATTCCACCGTTTTCACTTGTTCGCCTTTGTCATCAAAGTGTAACTTGGTGACCTGTGCCATTTTGATGACCTTCAGGTTGGGACGTTGCTTAGCTTTGCCCAAGTAACTTTTAGCGGTGCTAACTCTTCGGCCATTCTCAAGAGTGCCCTTGACAAAGCCATAACCTAAATAACTGCCCTCTGTGAAATCGTCCACCTTGGGTTGCTGCAACTCCTCCCATCCTTGGGAAAGCACAGCAATGAGGTCATCATCGAAGCGCCCAAAATGGTTTAGGTGCACATAGCCGAGAGGATGTGTATCATTACCCTGGCGGGTAATGGCTTTTTGAAAGTAGGGCCTTACGCCATCGTAGCTCCAGCCCGTATTGCCTTCCGAACACCAGCGATCGTAGTCTGCGCGATTGCCTGTAACATAGAGCATGCCATTGATGGCTCCTGTGCCTCCCAAAACTTTTCCCCGGGGCCAATGACATTTTTCGTTTTTGAAGGCTTTGCATGAACGCCCGTTGGGTTCCACAAAATAGCTGAAGGAGTGGTGGGTATGCTGCACACCAAAAAATAGACCAGGTATCTGAAAGGAGAATCATGTTTTTTACTTAAATCCTCTCTCTCTGTCTGTCTTAATTTCTCTCACCTCTGCTTCTGGTGGCGGATCTCCTCCAGCCTCTAACACCAAAACATTCCACTGGGGATTCTCACTCAAGCGACTCGCCACCACCGAACCAGCAGTACCGGCACCAATCACCACAAAATCGTACGTCTGCAAACCATGTGTCAAAGCTTCGTGGGCATAATCGGGTGGCCAATAGTCCGTGCGCGAAATATTGCATGACGCCGCTAGAATACTCTCTACCAGCAGGGAAACCAAACTGTTGACAGTGCCCACACTAGGTATGGGACACTGAGCGTTGCAAGCTGCCGGAGTTCCCATGGCCAGTGACATCTTTACACTAAGATGGGTAAATCGGCAAACCTTTAAGTGAGTGTATTTGGCCCGACCGCTGATATGGTGTTCCGGTTTTTAATTTGTATTTCGAAAGCACAACTTTTTCGCCCAGTGAAAAAAGTTAGTTGAACTAGGAATTTTGTGGTTCCGCACTGCAATCTACAAATATGACGATGCGGATATTGTTGGAAAGTTTATTATATTATATTTAAAAGTTTTATAACATCTCTGCTATCAAATGTCAAAATCATAAATCATTATAAATTTATGTAATATAATAATTAAAATCTTCCATTGTACTAAGATTTCTCTTCGAGCTAGTCTTACCTCTGATAACAACTTCAACACAAGTTGCAGTATATGAAAGTCTAGCCGTAATGTAGTCTTTAAAATTAAATTAAATTAATTAAAATTTTAAAATGTCTAATATATTCTAAATATGGTAATTGCTACTGATCCGTATTAATTGACATAATTTCCAAATCAACCTCAAATTAATTGAACAATTACCATTCATGGATGAAGACTATCTAAACTAGATATATGACTAAACTAGATATATAGACTTAAGGACTGTTAAATACATTGACACCGGCCTGCTCTTTCCATTATTCCATAACTGTAGATACTTGAAATATATTAAGTTAATTTTTTTTTCACTCCATAGTGGAGGGAGAGAACTGCACACTGAATGTGTGTACCCAATTAGTTTATGAAAAATTGGGGAAAAAGAAAAAAAAAACATATTTTTTGCGAAGTTGGTTTCGTATTTTGTACGTTGCCATCTCAATTATAGCGTGATTTTCAAATAGTACTATATTGTTCGATTCTTTATAAAATTCTAAATAATGAAAAGATTGATTTGTGTTACTTCAGTTGGAAGTTACACACGTCTAAAAACAAAACTTCCAAAAAAGGTTAAGTTTTTAACTTCTTCCCCAAAAAGGCGGCAACATTAATTCGCTTATAATTTTTTCATTTCTTCCTGCAGGGGCATATTTCTTCTCTATATCGTGATGAAATCACAATTTAGATGCGTTGTATGCACCTCCTGAGTCATTCTGCTCAAAGAATCTCTCTGTTATACCCTATGCAAAATTGCAAATTTTTCAATATAAACAAGTAAGGATAGGCTAAAGTCGGGCGGGGCCGACTATATGATACACTCCACTTTCTATCGGAATACAATTCAATTCAGTGAAAAAGTGAAAACGGGAAAAATGTTTGTATGTTTCCCAATCACAGGTTAATATGACCTGGTGAAATTTGTCAAATCGAGAATAATATTTGTTTCGCGGCTATATCCATGTTTGGAAGTGACTAACTTTCACAATAAGTTCTTCCAGTTGAAGTATAACGTGTTATGGTCAATTTTAAGAAATTGTCTGAAAATACGCGGTTTCAGGGGGAACGAAATTTGTATGAGAGCTATATTTAAATCTGAACCGATGTGACTCATTTTCACCGTGGGTGTTTCTAGTTGAAATATAAGATATTTTGCAAGACTTGAAGAAGATCTGTTAAAATATGTGGTTTCTAGAGCAGAAAAAGTCAAATCGGGAGCGAAATTTGAATGAGAGCTATATATAAATCTGAACCGATCTAACACATTTTTTACCACAGGTGTTTCTAGTTGAACTATAAGATTTAATAATTTAATATGTGGTATCTAGAGTGAAAAGAGTAAAATCGGGAGTGAAATTCGTAAGGGGGCTATATCTAAATCTGAACCAATTTTCTTCAAATTAAATAGCGTTCGTCCTTGTCCCGAAAAACTTCGTTGTGCAAAGTTTCGTTTAGTTCTGGCTACAATTGCGACCTGTATAGTGATTACAACAATAGATGGACAGACAGACGGACGGACATTGCTAAATCGACTCAGAAAGTGATTCTAAGCCGATCGGTATAATTAACAATGGGTCTATCAGATTTCCTTTTGGGTGTTACAAACAAATGAACAAAGCCATAATACTCTCGTGGAGTGTATAAAAATTTAGAAATATTTCATCTTGTCACAGACGCTGCCGAAAGAGCCGTTGCATTATAGACTATAACAATATGCTGTGACGTAAGATTTGTTACATTTGACTCCTCTAGAGTGGTGGGAGCAAATCAAATACAAATTTTTCTTTTGTGTTGGAGCTCCCTTAAGCATTACAGGAAATATATAGGAGTGGTGATAGTGGGTAGGTATGTTTGGGGGAAATTTTGAGGAGGGAAAATTAATGGGGGTCAGTCTTACACTTTCCCCCTCTGGGGTCTACTGCGGGGCAGTTTGGGCCTTTATTTCACAAAAATATAAAAAATAAGCAAATGTAGGGGGGTCACCTTAACGGTTGCAGTTGGAGGGTAGGTGTGTTCTGAGGAAATATTGGGGCTAAAAAAATATTGAGGTTCGGCCAGTCATACATTTGACTCCACTAGGGTCCTCCTTGGGGCAGATAGAGTGGTGAAAGCCAATTTTATAAAGATGTAGTTTATGGAGTGGAGATAGGGCGTAAGTTAGTTCGGAAAAAATGTTGGGGAGGTTAGTGGAGGTCGGTCTTACATTTAACCCAGCTAGGGGCGACTCCAAGGCAGTTTTGGGCTTTACTGTCATAATAAAAATTATGAAAAATACAAAATTCGTATGGGGAATACCCTAAGCGTTGACAATAGAAGGTAAGTATGTTCGGAGAAAATGCTGGGGTTGAAAAAATATTTGGGGGTCGGTCATACATCTAACTCCACTAGCGGCCTCCTTGTGCCAGTAAGAGCGGTGGGAACAAATTTTATAAATAAATAATTTTTGTATGGGTGCCCCCACCCTTAGGAGTGATGATAAGGGGTATGAGCGTTCGAAAAAAATGTTGGGAAGGGAAAATTAATGGGGGTCGGTCTAACATTTAACTCCTCTGGGGATGACTCCGAGACAGAATTGGGGCTTTTTGTGTATTTTAAACCCTTTACCCTCACCGTTGACCCCGATGAGGGTCCTCTTGCACTCACCCCACCCCACATTTTAGCTCATAAAGTGTTTTTTCTGAACCTCACAAAATTATTATTATTATTATATTATTACGAATAAAACCCTATAACTTTTTTATTTACCATCAAAAAGTTCTGAATTTTGGCATGTGATATTATTTCTGATTTTTAAATAGAACGCCCACTTTTTTAATAGTAACTATAACATTTTTATTTACCATCATAAAATTCTGAAATTTGGCATTATGATATGTGACATTATTTATGATTTTTTTAAATGGGCGTCCACTTTTTCAATAATGGGATAATTTCCGTTTGTGATAATATGGGTCACTTCAAACGTCTCTAATGAAAATATTGCAAAAAACTGCAACTTAAGCTTAATAGTACTTATATATGATCCCTTGGACTACCAAAGGGTGTATAGTCACAACGTCTTCTCCCTACTGCTTCTCCCTATAGTTTAACTCCAATCAATGTCGGATGTTTTTATTTTTAAAAGATTATTTTTTGGAACACCTCAAACACGAGTAAATACGTACGCGAATTTCACAAAACAGTATACACCTACATTTTCAGAAAATTCTTAATGTTGCATCAACAAAGTCGACACAGAAATCATGGCCTACTAGTTTTTCGAAGTTGTAAATAAAGTTTTGTTTTTGTTAGAATATATGCAAAGTAGAATTCGGAAGGTGGAACCACTGACAAACTTATATTAGAAAATATATATTTTTTTAAAAAATATGAAACGGAATAGGTTACATAAAAACTATTATTTTTCGAGATAATCAAAAATTACCCAAAAATTTCGTCACTTTTACAAATACAAAGGTACTTGTAAAAGTAACACGATTGCAAATTTTTGAATTTTTTTTTTTTTCAAAAAATATTTTTGTTTTACCTCATATAAAAATCCTACAATTCGTAAAACGTGAAAAAAATCCCAAAAATGTGAACTGGTCAGCGAGATCGTTAGACCTGTTAAATTCGGAACTAAAGTCCCTGACCTCAAAATTTCAACTATGAAATAACAAAATTTTATTTTATTTCTCCATCTCGATATACCTACCAATTTCAATTTCTCCTATTTCAATATACCAATATACTTGAGGTTCGCCCCTCTCATGTCTTGCAAAATACGATTATTTCCGCTTCTTCCGATAACTTTCTCATATTGAACTCAAATAGTTTAAAGAAATCATAATATTGGAGGTTATTTGATCGACATATATCTCGGAAAGCATGTAATCTGTTGGGATTTTGCTTCGTTCATAGAATACAAGAGCTCTTTTGTTTTCGTTTTCCTTGAATGTAGCATGTTTCATTTTCTCTAGTAATTAAAATTACTATCACCAGGTATGTCTTGAGATTTACAATTACTGATAAATCTTAGTTAACCAGAGCAAACGGAAAATTCTACATATACCTGCAAATATCGATTTAATTACCGAAATGCTAAAAGCTTCCCAGCAAAAAACATTCCTCCATCCATCTCTTTTGCTGCATTTTGATCTAAATTTGAAGGCATACTTCCGGGATGAAGACAAAAAAATTCCTAAAAGTGCACTTTAAGAAATACTTTAGAATTTACTATTATTATTTGGAGTCACTGACTAATTAATAGAAAATTGTACTCATTAATTTTTGACAAATGTTAGTTGTTTATTAAGTCATAAGAGCTCATTAACATCGATGACGAGATTTTTATCTGAGATTTCAAAAATCATTGAAATAAAAATTTGCATTGGGCGTGGCTCTGGTAACATATGAAAAGTTAGTGGACTGAAATGAAATCACTGATAATGATTTGCATTAACGTAAAAATTTAAATAGGCAATATTTGACTTAAACTTCATATCAATCTAATTTGACAATATAGGAGATGTCTAAGAAATTTCAAGAACCTTTATCGATTTCTTCGAATTTTTGCACCAGCTTGTATCATTGGGCGCCGCACAGTGGAATATTTTCATACAAGCTGCGGCAAAGATTAGAAGGAATGGATCTAAATATTTAAGTTTAAGTTTAAGTTTATTTGTTGAGCCTTTTTTCGAAAACATTAATACGAATACAGACTAGGAAAAAACTATACTATGACAAAAGAAATTTCTTAAGACTATAACGTATTATCCCAATGTACTATAATAATATATACAGCGACATGATTCTTACATGTTATTGTTGACTATGAATACATACATAAATGAGAAACGTCCTTGCTCCCGGGACTGTCAATGGTGTAAGAGTAAATCTTAAAAGTACGCTTAAATCTATACTTAATACTAAACTAAAATTAAAGGATTATAAAAAAGAAAAATAATAATAAAACAAAAAGAAAAAAGAATACAAAAGCAAAATGAAAACGAAAAGAAAGGAAGAACAATCACCAAAGTCTCCTGCCATGTCCAACCGAAGCCCGGAATCAACCAGCACGTATGCCACAAAATTGGTATGAATCTCCCCAATTTTTATACATATGCCCCGACAGATCCCGATACTAAAGGCCGAACCTGGCACCAGACTTAGCGTAATCCGGAAAAACAATTGTTATCCCCTATGTGTGCCCCGAAGAGCTTGATCATAGAAGCCAGGACGAATGGAGATGGATTAGGTGGATCCTCATTAGGGTTTGGGGTCCGGGTATTCCCGAATCGTTTTTCCCGGGAATTCCCGGAAAAGTTTGGGCGGGAATTCCCGGGAAAAAATTTCAATTTCCCGGGAATACGGGAAATATTAAAAAAATAATTTATTTATTATGTTGATCAATAATTTAATGTTACTATATAAATTGGAATTTAGATGTATTTCAAATTCATATATGTATTTACATTACTGACAATAATGAGTATTTGTTGACTATTTGTTTATATTATGTTACTACAAACAAAACTTTTTAAATTCGATAAATAGCCATATAATATCATGCCGACAATACTATGGCTTACATAAAGTAATTTTTCTTGTTTTCCTAGAATAATCGAATATCTTCTTCAAGAACAATTTACTTTACATATGTAGCCAGAAAGAAATGGTCTAAAAATAGGAATACAATAAAAATTGTTCGCCTGGAAACTTTCAAGAGAAATCTAATAGGAATATAAATATATGCTACGGTGTATTTAAATGGCCCTTTGTTAGAATTAATGACTGACTATTTCAATATTTTTATTTTTTATGAATTTTTTAAATTAATATTAATTTTTTATGTTTCTATTGTTTTTACAGTTTAGAATATTCCCCCCTGTTTCTATAATATTTTTGTCTCGAGACGAATGAATATTCTAAATTAAATGCGTCATATGAGTTATTTGTTTCCTTAATAGTTTTCAATTTTGAATCTAGTGTAGGTGCCAGTCACTTCTACCTGCGATATAAATGTCCAATTCTGACGATTAGAATATGTAAGTTAATAATAGGATGTAATAATAGGAGCATGATAATTCATAATCAGCACTGTAAATTCGTAATGTGAAATGTAAATTCATATTGAGAAATATAAATTCATAATAAGAACATACAAATTGATAATGAGATATATAAATACAAAATGAGAAAATCCAAATTGATAATGAGAAAATATAAATTCTTATTCAGGAATATATACTCATAAAATATAAATTCATAATCAGGAACTCTAAAATTTATAATCGAAGCTATGTATGTACGTTTTTCTATGGATATTTTCGTAGAAACACATATTTTATCAATATTCTCACTATAAATTTACATTTTCTCAATATGGTTTTTTATTTTCTCATTATGAATTCATATTTTCTGAATATGAAAACTTATTTTTCTGAATATGAAAACGTATTTAACGTAAATTTACATTACCCATTATGAATTTATATGTCCCTAATATGAATTTACATTTCTCAATATAAATTTGTATGTTCCGAATATAATCTTGAAAAGGTGTAGAGTTAAATATTTGTAAAATGAAAAATTATTTGTAAAATATTTTGACAATAACATTCGTTTTTAATTTCTAATATGACAGTATTGAAAAAAACACACCAGTTATTAAATGTTGATATTTTAAACCATATGAACATACCTATAAATAAATTACTTTTTCCCGGGAATTCCCGGGAATGAAACTTTTCATTCCCGTTTTCCCGGGAATGAAAAAAGTCCGGGAAACCCCAAACCCTAATCCTCATTCATAAATCCAACAGGAGAAAGATAGACCACATTCGACCAGCCTTTGCATATCAAATATCCCAGACACAAAATCATTTTCATAAGAAGATACCCTGGAAATAAATTTCCTGATGATGTCACATGCATAAAGAGCGATTGGTGTAACCTTCGATTCCCTGTACACAAACGCATTCGAAAATCGCTTGGTTAACGTCTCAAAATTCCTCCCAATACATAATCTCAAAACCCTCCGTTCCAATATTTCGATTTCCTTCATGACCGTCGGAGATATATGAAACCATATCGGGAACCCGTACAAAACGACAGGCCTTATAGTCGTCTTATACAACATCAGCTTCGTATTCCTTGGCAAATTTCTGTTCCACAAAATCCTAGAAAGTGCACCCAATATCCTGTAAGCCTTCCGCGTAACAAATCTGGCATGTTTGTTAAATTTAAATAACTTGTCGAAATGTATACCTAAATACTTGATACTCTCCTTAAACGGAATTTCCTCACCACCAATGTATAACCTCAAATGCTTACTTTCCGGGACTACGAATTCCTTGCACTTCTTCGACGCGTTTCGAGATCTAAATATTTACATGTGCCAGCATGCAATAAAACCTTGCATCCCTAAAGTATGCTTTAAATAAATTTTCCAAAATACATTAACAGAGAACAACGAAGAAAGTATTGCTTCATTTGTGGCTGTGGAAGGTTTTATCATTTCAGTATATCGATGTATAATATATAATCGATGTTTTTAACTATAAGCAGAATATTCTTTTTAAAATGAATGAAAATAGTTTAACGATATTTGTAAATGGCGAGTCATCGATCGGCCTCGCGAATATAGCTTTATACTGTAGATAATTAACAACACTAAAATACAATACAACCTTCAACCTTCAGGTAAACCACTGTCTGAAAAGGAAAGCGAAAACGCAATTACACTTTGCAAAAGCATACCTCAAGAGCTCCTGTTTTCTGCGAACTAAACGAAATTCCGATACGATACATGGTTTCGGAGATACATTCCAATAAAATAACTTCTATTTTGATAAAATGTTCAACTATTTTAGCATTTTAAATGCATCCACAGCTAAATTTAGCCGCGATTTTGGCAAAATCTTTTAGAATATGCTTTATAGGAATGTTCTATGCAAAATTCAAACAGTAAAGTCGAGATTTGGGCGCACCATATTTGGGAGTTTTTGCGCCGTTCCGTTAGAAAAAGATGACTTCAGTTAACATTCCATGCAATTGGGCCATGAAATAATCGGCAATCATGGTTCTATAGCGCTGACTGTTGACGCTAATATTCTTGTCGTTCTCATTTTTAATGTAGTAATGACCAACGATTCCACCGACCCATCAATCGAACCAAACAGAGAGTGTTTGTAGATATAACAGTGCCTCGTGAATATCTTGTGGATTCTTTTCGCTAAAATGAATGCAAGTTTGCTTATTTACATGACCATTCAGCCAAAAAAATGAGCCTCATCACTGAACAGAATACGATGGGTTGACTTCCAGTTGATTTTCTACCGAATTTACGGAGGAAATGATGGCTATTCGGCTTTAATTCCTCCGACTCCGCAATGCTTGAGGTGTTTTACAGTATCTACAGTACCAGCTTCTCGGTTAATTGGAACCTTCAGAGTCTTTTTATTTTACTTACTTACAAGCCGTGCTCTTTTGGGCTTCGGTCGAAGGTATAACAGATTTCCAAACGCTTTGATTTTCTGCGCCCCGTCCCCTGTGTCCAATAACAAGTTTTGAAAGATTTTGATCAAGACCGAATCTTTTGAGTAGTGTTGTAATCCCCCTTCTGCACAATCGTATTAGAAAGTTTTTTTGGCTGGACAATCTTCGTCCATTCGCATAACACCAACACATCCTGTGGTTTCGACACGTTTAACTACATCAATGTCTGAATATAGCTCATTGTTCATAATATACCGATACTCTCCGATATTCTCAGATTGGTCCATATATTTCGCGCAGAATTTCCTTTTTTTAACTTTCTGAACTTGGACTATCTTTAATTTGGGGCCGTTTAGGAATTTGTCTCAAATAGAGAGCTAATTCCTCGACCATTCTCTAATGTCCTTTAGAGCGAAGCCATAACATAAATATGGTTAAACTATTCGATGTGATGAGTTCATTCCAAAGTGAAGTAGGGTAACATAGCCGGCCATTTAATTGATTTTTGAAAGTAGAACCCAACCTCGTCCTAACATCAACCCCAGTTATCCCACGATTATTAACAAAATAAATATTGTTATTAATATTAATTAATATATATTATTTATTCAGTTCAGTTTAATATAAAAATATGTTCTTATGAGCTAATGACAATAAGATTTAGGAAACTTATTAAAAAAAAACAAATACGATCACATTTCCATACTACTTACATACGTATACTCTATTTGATTGATCATCTTCTAGTGTACGTCGTCTATTCCCAATTCACTAAATCATTCATTACCTTCACACATTCATTTCGTCCGACTAAAAGAAGTTTGTTCTCACCTGTCCATATATATCTGTTCACACCAAGAAGAGGTGTGTTCTCACCTGTCCTTAGACATCTGTTATTTCATATATCTATATGTGAACTTTTAACTTAACCCCCTAAATAATATGGATCTCACGATCTCCGCGGAATCTGACGTACTAAGTCTGATGTGTTTAAAAATTTTATCAATAATTTTGCAAATTCCCTCCTCCTTAATATACGTAACAGTGTAATCAAACTACTCTTCTCCATGTATACCATATCCAAAATCCTCCTCTTCTAGATACTATTCTTCAAATACTCCTTAATAAGATCCGCTGCCTTCTCGCCATATCCAAAAAAATCCCCCTCTTCTAGATACTATTCTTCCAGTCTTCCTTAATCATATCCGCTGCCTTCTCGCCAATCATTATGGTGGGACCATACGTGTTACAGCTGGTTATGCGCGGCATTATGGAAGCATCGGCCACACGCAGATTGTTCACACCCTTCACCTTCAGTCGGGGACCCACACAAGCGGTAACATCTGCTTTAGCGCCCATTTTAATTGCTCCCACCACATGACTACTCGTCGAAGAGTAATAGGCAATATAACAGCGCCAATAGTCTTCAGAATTATAATCATAAGCCTGGCACTCTTCCACTGGAATCCGAGCTAGTTTAACCTGACGCCGACGGAAGGCCGATGTTCTTTCTAAGCGCTTCACGTAGTTAATACCTCGCAGCAATCCCTCGACATCTTCCGGTGCTGTGAGGTAACCGGGTTCAATGAGTGGTGGATCTTGGTAAGCCGAAGATCTCAACTTTATGTTGCCTCGGGATTTCGGTTGAGATAGTATGACAAATACCAGGACAACATCAAAATGTTCGACCAAATCCAGGAAATACGTTTTCACTTTGTCCGAGCCGCCGAATCCTCTGAGGAAACCCATACCCATGGGTGCACCACGACGTACGGTGAAATGTTGCAGCTGTATGTCGGGATATTGTCTCGGCGACGTTGGATCCGTCTTAATGAAGGCATTCAAAGAGCCCGTGCCTATGGAGCCTAAAGGACCCTGCTGCCGCTTCAAATACTCATAGATGTCGTCCATATTTATGGGGACTATTTGTGCCGGGCTACAGAAGAACATGGGTATGGCCACATGATCATGAAGATTTTCACCCACTGGCAGATTGTGCAACACGGGTATGGCTAAAGGTTGCAAGACTTGGGTCGGCCCCACACCGGACAGCATGAGCAGTTTGGCAGATTCCACCGTGCCAGCCGATAACACTACCTCTCGGCCAATATTGACACGAAGAGTAGCACTGTTTTGTAGCAGGAACTCAACGGAAGCAACACGATCGCCTTGTTCGTTGAAGATCAGCTTGGTGACTTGAGCATTTTTGATAACCTTCAAGTTGGGTCTTTGAGCCACCCTGCTCAAAAATCCCTTAGCCGTGCTAACGCGTCGGCCCTTCTCCAAAGTACCTCGGAAATTGGCATAGCCTATATAACTGCCCTCGACGAAATCCTTAATGCGTGGCACACCCAATTCAGCGGAACCTCTGTAGAACAGCGAAGTCAAATCTTCATCGTAGCGTCCGTACTTATTGAGACTAATGTAACCCTGAGGATGCGAGTGGTTGCCTTGGGGTCGCGTGGACTTTCCGAAATAGGGCCAGACATCGTGGTAACACCAGCCCTCGCTGCCGTTCGAACACCAGCCGTCGTAATCGGCACGCGTGCCGCGGAAGTACAGCATGGCATTTATGGCCCCAGAACCACCCAAACATTTGCCACTGATCCAGCCGCAACGGCCAAGCCTAGCCGACTTGCAGGAGCGGCCATTGGACTCGGCGACATAGGTGTAGGTGGCATTGGAACGTTGCACATCGGACAGCAAATAGGGGACCTAGAGATGACGAATGTGTTTTTGTGAACAGCCACAGTGACAGTTTCGACTATAACTCACCTCTGATTCTGGTGGCGGGTCAGAGCCCGCCTCCAAGACCAAAACATTCCAATCGGGATTCTCACTCAAACGACTAGCCACCACTGATCCCGCCGATCCACCACCGATCACTACAAAATCATACGTCTCCAGGCCATGTTCCAAAGCCAAGCCGGCATAGTCTGGCGGCCAAGTGTCCGGTGACGAAATATTGCACTGAGCCCCAATGATGCTTTCCACCAACAGCGCCACCAAGGTATTCATTGCGCCCACTCTGGGCGTGGGACACTGCCCGGTGTAGCTCGTCGTTGTCGATGTTGTTGCAATCACAGACATGTCGATATGAATTGAGAAATACTCGTTAATTGGGTATTTGTAGTCGTAGCTGCTAAACAAAATTCGACTAATTTTATATTGTTTATCGTTTATCGGCATGTTCAAGTGTTTATACTCAACGCTAAAAGTAAGTCTGTTGTCGTTTACACTCACAAAAAGTCGTTGACTTCTATATAGGTGAAGGTTTTATTAGAACAAAAACAGCGAACCAAATTTTTACTTACCTTGCTTTATCAATGGGATGGTTTATATCTTCACTTTCATTTATGGCTCGCTATATGGTATCTGGCTATCCCATCTACGTTTGTGCTTAGTAACGTATTAAATTTCGATATAAAAAAAAACATTCTCGTAAGAAGAATAAGAAAAACAAATTATTTAAAAGATACAAAAAAACTGGTTCTTCTACTGACTTTTCTAAATATTCCATGGCAAGATCTAATTACAATACTGAGAACAGAAGAGCATACAATAATTAGGTAATATCTGTGAAACACCAACTGAAAAGTAATCCCAAATCTTTTTATAAATCTCTAAATTCCAAACGCCGATAATGTACTCTTTGAAATTTGGCTCCATTGTTGCTGATGATGATATATCAATTAGTAACATATTTGCTAACTTTTTTCAACGACTTACTCTAACAAAATATTTGATCAGTCAAGTTCTTATCCGTATAACATTGTTGAATATTCACCAGTAAATGTTTCAAATATAAGTAGGTGTACGGTCTTGGAAAATTTGAAGTCATTAAAGAGTACATTTAATCCTGGTCCTGATGGAATTCCCACTACACATACTAAAATATTGTGCTGATGTTCTTTCGTATCCTCTCTGCTTAATATTTAATAGATCATTAGGTTAGGTTAGGTTGAAAGGGTTGCCCGCTGGTAGTATATACAACATCATGTGTATACGCAACCAAGCGAGTTCACTCGGAGACTATTTGTCCATTGTGCTACCCTTGACAGATGATTATAGAAAAAATATATTAATGAATAGAGGAGGAGGATTATAGAGGGAGAAGTGAAGTTGATAGCAAGGAAAGTCCGGAGGGTTCATTATAGTGTCAGTCGTTATTAGATTGCCTGGTGTTTCTACTGGAGAACCAGTTGGTCTTGTCTATGAATTTATATAGGGGTTTTAGAGGAATGCTTCCAAGATAATGTAGCCTGAGCTCCTGCAGTCTATGGCATGAGCATAGCAGATGTTCCACCGACTCCTCTTCTTCTTCGTCGAGGCAGCTTCTGCAGTAGTCCATATGAGGGATTCCCATACGCTCTGGCATACGGCCTATTGCGCAGTGCCCTGTAGGGACTCCCATGAGGATGCTTGTGTTTCTTTTGCCGAGTGCCAGTAGTTCCTTTGTTCTACTAGGGTTGATTTCCGGCCATAAGTTACGTGTTATTTTGCAGTTATGAACGGAGTCCCATCGCATCTTTGTTTCTCGGTCTGCTCTTTCCTCTATTTGATTGAGTATTTCGATGAAAGGCGTGCATATGTTCGTATTACATGGAACGTCCGTCTCCTTGGAGCCATTCCGTGCACATTCGTCTGCCATTTCGTTTCCAGGTACATCCGTGTGACCCGGTACCCATACAAGTGTAACGTCATGTATTTGGAGTCGGTCTAGAGAATCTAAGCAGTCATGTACGCATCTTGATCTGATAGTCTTGGAGTTTAAGGCTTTAAGAGCTGCCATACTGTCCACATAAATTCTGAATTTTGATGGATCGATGTCCCGTTCCGGAATATTTCTCGCGGCTATGTTGATGGCATATACTTCTGCCTGAAAGACTGTGCAAGTGATTGGCAGTCGGATGGATATTTTAAGGTTCAGAGAAGACTCCCGATCCCGTACCTGTCTCCATTTTTGAGCCATCAGTGAAGATTGAGTTTTCCTCGTCGGTCATGACCATGTTGGATGCCCATTCTTCTCTGGTGGGTAATGGATCATTATGTTATGGTTATTTACCACCTCTTTGGAAAGAATCATATATAATCCCAATATTTAAATCTGGCAGCAAGATGGACGTATCGAATTATAGAGGCATTCCAAAGCTTTTGGAGAAAATTATAACTGACATGTTATCTCATCAAGTTTCGTCATTGTTGTCCTGTTGTCAACACGTATTTTGTAGATCCCGATCAACCATAACGAATATATTGGAACTTGCTACAGTTGTAAATGGTGGATTTGGAAGCCGAATGCAGACTGATACGATTTACACAGATTTTAGTAAGGCTTTTGAAAAAAGTTAATCATAACGTTCTCTTGAGAAAATTAGATTCTATGGGCTTCAGTAACTCATGCTCGCATCGCTCGCAACTTTGCATTGTTGCGAAAGTTCTGATGAGATGGGGTAGCGCCCATCGAAACTGCGCAGTCAACTTTTAGCTGCAACAATAAGGGTCTCACTTTGCCTTTTTTGCTAATTTTTGGGTTCTGCTGAAGACTTCGGCACAACCTTTGGTCTTAAAACAAAATAAATGACAAGACAACAAATTAAATTAGTAAAAAGTTTCCATTGTTTTGTCACACACTGTATACATATGTAGCCAGTCTTGAAAATCGCTGCAATTGTTGAAAAATCCAAAATTCGTGGTTGCAATTGCTTTTATTGTAACTTTCTGTGTTCAGGATTCTGAAACTTTTCTGACACACATATTCCGAATGAAGTCAGCAATCATATGCGATAATAAAATTTTGGTATTCTCAATATGATAAAAAGTTACGCGGGTTTTTCTAAAGATATTTTTCACAATTTTTGACTTTACAGCCACTATTTATCCAATTTTAGCCTGATAACTTGGGAACCAAAATGCGAAATGATGGAATTTGATAGCACGATATGCCCTAAATCTAGAAAAAATGTTTTAAACAAAATCGTTGTAGAGAATTATAAACTTCTCCATTTTTTAACTATTTTATTTATATTATTTGTAGGTTCATAGCCACTTATGCAGTCACAAACTAACGTGTGAGTTGACAGCCAAATCAGAAAAATTGAAAATAGTGGCTTTAGAAAAAAATTTCTTCTCCAAATTTATATGACAGATGACATCCAAATCCGAGAATAGTTTGGCATCAAAAACTCATTTTCGAGAAAATGGTTCATAGCCACTTATGACTATAAGACCTCGATATACTTTATAGGGTCCCAGGTAAATATTTCAAGGTGTTACAAACGGAATGACAAAGTTAGTATTGGGCTATACTGGAGGTGGAGGGTATACAAATATGACTACAAATGTTGAGAATTTCACATTCACATAGAAACAGTGGTTTAGGAACAACAGAGTATATAAAGAGTGATTTTTTAGCTATTATCTTTTTGGCAACACTGGTTTAAACAGCTGACGCACGTTTCGTGTTTTGTTTCACTGTCAAACATCTTCAGTTTGGTCTATAATTTAACTATGAATCGTCTTACAAACGAACAACGCTTGCAAATTATTGAATTTTATTATAAAAATGCGTTCTCTGTTAAGAAAGTTCATCGCGCGCTTCTTCCATTTTATGGTCAGTTTAATCGACCCACTGAAGCGGCTATTCGGGCTTTGTGACTAAATTTCGCACCAAATTTACATAGTTGGACATTAAACCACCAACACGCTTACGTAGAGTGCGAACTGAAGAAAATATCGCAGCTATATCGGCCAGTGTTAATGATGACTATCAATTATGGATTCGTCGCCGTTCGCAGCAATTGGGCCTCTGTTACTCAAAAACGTGGAAATTCTAAAATTGGACTAAGCGGATGGACCATTTGATGCGCAGTCAAGGTCAACATTTGTAATCTGAAGTAATCATGTAATCATGAAGTAATCTTCAAACATTAAATTATATGGACCGTACTATCGATTCTGAATTTTATGTGTTTTTTTTAAAATCGCCCTTTAGATAAATATAGAAGTTATGGTCTTTCAGACTTTACTTGGCCTTTTTGTTATGATGATTCTCTAGCAAATAACACTAGGCGTTATTATCTTGCTAATCGAGAAAATTTCTTTAAAACTAATTTTGTTGCTTCGTGATTTTTAATGTTACGAATATATAGAATGGAAATATGAAGTAGCACACAGGTGATATTTAGTCCATTTTTTTATTGTAATCATAAAATATGACGTCTTTTGCTCCAACACAATTTGTTTATTATCTTTATGTTAACACACCTCGGGCCGGATATGGTATTTAGTAAAACTGTATCCGTTGTACTAATTCTTAAAATTTACTTTCAGACTTGTGACTGTTTTAAAATGTACCCATAATAACCTGTAATGTATTTATATTGTATTGACAAATATTTGGTTAGCCTCAATTGACGACTATTATTCAATTACACTCAAATGATTATGTGATTAGAAATTGAAATATTTGGCCAACATAAGCTGAGCACATACCAATACTCAAATAAGTTTATTTAAAGCACTAAATATGTTTTTGGACCAAATCGGTCAAAAGTCATGAAGATTTCTCCAGCTGTTTGAGATATGCCAGGCCCTCCGGCTGGTTAATATACTTTATAACTTTAAGGGCGAAATGGCGATTGAAATGACACCAAACTAGAAATTGAAGGTGGTCTGAGCAGATTCTTGACTGTATTCTTAATTTTGAGTTTAGTTTGCATGTTAAAATAAGCTTGTAATACTGTTGTGGAAAGCGGAACATATCCGCCGAAGAGTATCTGATATATACTAATAATTCACTTGTTATTTAACACTTCAATGACTAAATAACGGGCAACAATAAATTAAAATTTAATTTGAAATCTTTTCACAAGTTCACTAAACCCAGTGTCAGACTGCAGTGCCATTAAAACAAGTGTTGCTGCTAATAAACGAAGCACAGTGGTTCAAATCGATCTTTTGAAATTTATTCTGTAACTTTTGAATGGAGAAAGATAACCATGACAAAATTTCACACAAAAAATGTCTCCATTTAAAAAATGACTAGCATTTTTTCCCACAAAATAGCCAAATTCACAAAGTTGGGGAAAAGTGTTCCAAAATTTGGGAGTTTCACTAAAATGGTCGACTTTTTTATTTACCATGGGGAGGTAGTGACACTTTCTGAGTAAGAAGTCAACCAGTAAAAATACGTTAAGATCGACCAGGCCGCATGTTATGTACCCTCCACTACGGAAAGCATTCCACAGTATTGCCGACAGATTAGAGGCTGTCAACTTTACAGCGAAGTTCACAACCATATTAGGAAAATTGTGATATTTTTAGGCACATCACGATATTTATTTACTATTTGTATAAGATATACTTATTCGCACTGTTTTTAATAAATTGTGATGTTTCGTTCTTATAATATTAATAGTTATATTTTATATATCATATTTATATATTATAATATTAATAGTCCTCTACTATATAAATATAAAATTCCAAAAGTAATAAAAAAAGTGAACATGAGGCAGCAATCTTCAAAAATATGCCCTAAATATCAAGTGTATTGTCAGTCATTATTTCACTCAGAGCCGAAATGTTCATTTGCAGTTTCTTGATTCCAGCTACAGCCCATTTTGATAGGAAAAGTACTAATAATGAAGATCTAATTTCACGATTTTAGCTACAGCCATTTCCTTGGTACCGCCTTTATTGACAATAAAAATACATTTTGACCCTAAGGGTACGGATTTGGAAAAAATCTCTTTTTATTATCCAGACGAACTTCTTTAGTCTAGATACAGCCGCTTGATTGGTGCCAAACTTAATGCAATTTAATTAAATTAAACAATTAAAAACTCAACCTTTACTCATCTATACAGTCAGTTGAATGTATAAACCGAATTTCATGATTTCATCTTCAGGGGTTTTGTTGGTACCATTTTTATCCCTCTTTTTCAATTGATTCCTTTGAAAGTACGAATTTTAAAAATTCATTTTATTTTACATCCCTCTACTCAATTAGAGGGATGTAGACACCGAATTTCATGATTCTAGCTGTTGTCGTATCTTTGGTACTATTTTCATCCCTTTTTGTCCCAAAAGTACATATTTCGAAAAATGTCTCTATTTTACGTGATTATAATTACGTAATTATAGGGATGTACACTCCGAACTTCATCTTTGTAGCTGTTGTCGTATCATTGGTACCATTTTTATCAATTTTTCCCCATTTCACCCGCTAAATATATTTTGTACTTTTTGGTGATCTCACGTTACGAGAGGAATAAGTGTACGCAACATATTTCAATTGTATAAAAATCGGAAATATTCAAAAATTTTGCTTAGATAATATAAATAGTAGGGGTATTTTCAGTTTTTTTTTAGGGAAATTTGTTTCCCTCTAGGCCTATTTCGTCCACTTTCAATCCCAACGTATCTGATAAGACACATTTACGGAAAATGTGAGCCTCCTAGCTCATTTTGTTCGGAAGCTAGCGTGCTTTCAACAGACAGACATATGGTACATTAGAGCGTACCAGGTTACAAGTAAAAAAAAAAAGTTCGCCGTACACCTTCGAATATGAAGTATTATTGAAAGGTAGTTTCAAAAAAATTTTTTTTATTTTTTTATGCCGAACGTAGGGGTCGCGCTTTTACATTTTTCTATATAACTTCTGCATTTATAAACGGATTTTAAAGTGTGATACATCGATGTATTTGTCCGATTTTTTTGTCTTTGAAGTCATTGAGCTCAAACATGATTCATGATTTTATGCGAGCTTTAATTTTCGATTATTAGAGTGGTACATTAGGGTAGTAGCAACTGAGAAATGATGGGTAAGTACCAGAAGGGGGTGCTTGAGCTCAATGACTTCAAAGACAAAAAAATCGGCCTCGTCGAGACAAAAACATCGATGTATCACACTTTAAAATCCGTTTATAAATACAAGTTATATAGAAAAATGTAAAAGCGCGACCCCTACGTTCGGCATAAAAAAATAAAAATTTTTTTTTTGAAACTACCTTTCAATAATACTTCATATTCGAAGGTGTACGGCGAACTTTTTTTTTGAGGTACGCCCTAATGGTACATGGCTAAATCGTCTTAGAATTTTACCAGGGTACAGAATATATATAATTTATGGGGTCCCCGTTGAATATTTTAAAGTGTTAAAATTTGAAATATAAAAAAAAATTATTTACAAAAATTAAAAATTCTCAAATTGCAAAGTACCGATTAGAAAGTGTTTAGTATATTTGTATACCCTCCACCTCCATGATGGGGTTATACTAACTTTGTCATATATATTCTTGATCGTGATAAAATTCTAAGGCGATCTAGCCATGTCCGTCCTTCCGTCTGTGGAAAGCACACTAGCACCTAAACGAAATGGGCTACGACATCTAAATTTGACTTAAATGTGTCTTATAGTTGCAGATCGGTTGGGATTCAATGTGGCTGAAATGGGTCCAGAGGGAAAAAATGTTCCCTCACAAGGACTGAAAGTACCCCTAATATTTCCAGTATTTAAGCATGTTTTTTGAATATGTCTGTTTATATTTGTTTGATATTTGGTATGCGCTTTCCCATGATTCTTATTTGTAGGGGGTGAAATGAAGCAAAATGGGATAAAAATAGTACATATCAAACGACGGCAGCTAGAAACACGAAAATCGGTGTGTACATTCCCCTAATTTAGTAGATACATAATATAAAAGTATTTTTTCGAAATTCGCAATTTTAAGGGGTAAAATGGGAATAGAGGGATAAAAATGGTACCAACCAAAAGGCAAAAAATGAAGAGGTTTTTCCAAATTCGTGTTTTCAAGGGATAAAAGTGGTACCAACTAAACGGCTACAGGTAGAATGATGAAATTCGGTGTGTACATCCCTCTAATTGCGTAATAAATAATAAAGAGATTTTAGAATGTCGTACTTTTAATGGATAAAGTGGGAAAAGGGGGATAAAGAAGGTACCAATTAAATGACCGTAGCTAGAATCATGGAATTCGGTAAATACATTCCTATAATTGCGTAGACACGTAGACTGAAGAGATTTTAGAAAGTCGTAGTCTTAAGGAGGTAAACTAGGAAAGAGGGGATAAAAATGGTACCAACCAAATGACCGCAGCTAGAATCATGGAATTCGGTGTATACATTCAACGCAAAATAAAAAGATTTTTCCAAATTCGTACTTTTTACTTTTACAGTAGAATGGGTAGAATCATGAAGTTAGATTATCTTGCACTGTGTACGTGAGAAAATGGATTTTCAAAAATTGAACTTTTGGACCTAAAATAGGATGGAAATACAACCAATTTCTTATTTTAGTATGTATGTGAATACAAATCATTACCAGTGATTTCACTTCAGTCCACAATTAAATGAAAACGCCCAAATATTTTTTTTGGTTTTTTACGATTTTCGATTTTTTTTATAACAATTATTTTATATTTTAATCGATGACACACGGCAATTATATCTTAGCTAAAGATCAATATCGGCCCAACATGTACATGTGCTCGCATGATATAAAACCTTACATCCCTAAAGTATGCTTTAAATAAATTTACACAGAACAACATAGAAAGTATTTTTTTGAATTTTTGGCTTAGAATGTTTTACCATTTCTGCAATTAAATCGATATTGGCAGCTATAAGCAGAATATTCTTTTTACAATGAATAAATAAGACAATAGTTTAACAAAAATTTTTAAATGCCGAGGCATCGGTCGGACTCGCGAATATAGTTTTATACTGTAGAAAATTACCAATACTGAATAAATACAACCTTCAGGTAAACCATTTTCTGAAAAGGAAGGCAAAGACGTAATTACACTTTTTTAAACGCAAAAGAATACTTCAAGAGCTCCTATTGTTTACGAACTAAACGAAATTTCAATACGATACGTGGTTTCCGAGGTGCATCCTAATAATTATGAGCTTTAAATGCATCCACAGCTTAAGTTAGCCGCGATATTGGCAAAATATTTTAGAGGAATGCTTCTTACAAAATTCAATCAGTAAAGTCGAGATGTGGGCGCATGAAATTTGGTAGTTTTTGCCGTTGATAATACACTGTGCATCGCACACTGTCACGGCTGCGGCCAAAATCGAGAAGTTTTCTTTTTAAGAATTTTACAAATCATTTAGTGCAATTTAGTAGAAAACAGTCTGGACAAGAAAACTTCAAAATAGTTTTGAAAAGAAGTTATTTATGTGGCAGCTATGATAGGTCAAAGTTGGACTTTTTACAGTTACATATTTTAAAAGCAATAGTTCTATAACAAAATAGTCAATATTAAAAAGACTCAGTTATGATGAAGTATTGAATATATAATAAAAACCTTCTTAACATAGTTCGTACAACTCATTTTAATCAAGAAAAAGTACTTGTTCAATTATGTACTATATTGTATAAGCAAGTACTTTGTAAACATCTAAGGCATCATTGAAAGTAATATTTTAATATAAATTCCTACTTTCGCAGCTTGTACAAAAAATATATATTGTGTTATATCTCTAATTTTTATTTTGAATAAGGTTGCACGTATTTCGAATCAAAAAATGTCATCTTCCGCTTCTAATACCTGCTAATGAAGTGTGCATAATTTTTTTAGTGCACAAACCCATGACAAAAATGTGTATAAAAACCACGGTATATATGATTGAAGCTACACCAAACTTACAATGTGAGGCAACAAGTAAAAATTTACATGTAAAAGGAGTATTCCTGTAAGAAAACGCCTATATAAAAAATGGTGAAGACTGGATATTAGGGCGTACCTCAAAAAAAAGTTCGCCGTACACCTTCGAATATGAAGTATTATTGAAAGGTAGTTTCAAAAATTTTTTTTTTATTTTTTTATGCCGAACGTAGGGGTCGCGCTTTTACATTTTTCGATATAACTTCTGCATTTATAAACGGATTTTAAAGTGTGATACATCGATGTTTTTGTCTCGACGAGGCCGATTTTTTTGTCTTTGAAGTCATTGAGCTCAAGCATGATTCATGATTTTATGCGAGCTTTAATTTTCTGATATTAGAGTGGAACATTAGGGTAGTAGCAACTGAGATATGATGGGTAAGTACCAGAAGGGGGTGCTTGAGCTCAATGACTCCAAAGACAAAAAAATCGGCCTCGTCGAGACAAAAGTATCACACTTTAAAATCCGTTTATAAATGCAGAAGTTATATCGAAAAATGTAAAAGCGCGACCCCTACGTTCGGCATAAAAAAATAAAAAAAAATTTTTTGAAACTACCTTTCAATAATACTTCATATTCGAAGGTGTACGGCGAACTTTTTTTTTACTTGTAACCTGGTACGCTCTACTGGATATGGTTCGAGAAATGATGTGAATACGGCTAGAAGATTTTTTGGCAATATCGACAATTCACCAACATTACTGGAAACTGACCCTAAATTAATAGAAAATATGACTATCCCAATAAATATGATATTGATTCCTCTCGAAGAAAGCGTGAATCAAGCCATACAATATTTCGAAAAATGTCATTCACGAATGTTGTTACACCAGTAAAATCGTTTAAGCAAATTTAAGACTAAATATTGAAAGAAAACTGTCATTTCAAAAACCAAATTGATGAAATCGAATTGAATTGAAACTGAACTAAAATAACTCTTTTCGCAAATATTTAAGACATTAATTATTTAATTTTTTCTATAAACTCCTTTTTTACAAATTTCTCAAAATATATTTTCTTAAAAATTAAGCAGATGGGAAGTTATGTGTGTTGTTTGTATTATTTCTGTTATATTTGGTTCATTAAGTGATGTTGGATATTTTTAAACATAACCCATTAAAAATATGCTGCTAAAAATGTTCAGAACATATGAAAAAGACATCTAGAATGGTCTTAGTGTATTTTGGGAAAATGTAATGTACTGATGTAATCATTTTAAAACATCAAGACCAAAATTTAAAATAATTTATTGTTTGTAAAACGCAACAGGAATTGAAATAAATTACAAATAGGATTAAAGTACTCCAGAGGACCTTTCAAACAAGTTATAAAACTTTAAAATCGGTTAAACGGAGTGCGATACTCAAGAATTTGAATATACAATCGTCAGCAAGATTTTCCATTTTTGTGGAAATTGCAATGCAGAGTTATAGTCTGCAAACAAAATTTTAAGATTTTTAGCCTAAGGCACGTGTATAATCTTTTTTAAAGAAGAATATTTTCTGAAATTTTCAGGAAAATCGGAGCGATATGGAAATTTTGTTTGCCTGTTTGACATGGAATGCCTCATATATTGTGTGTTAACCATCTCTAATTTTTTTCAAAATTTCGCCCGTAATCATATTTAGTTGCTATATAAGCATGCACACAATTTCAGATTTTTACGATAATTCCTTCTAGTTTTGGCCACTCGTTGTATGAAACCGTGACACTGTGCGTCGTAGTGTTTTAAGTAATATTGCGGAACACATCCTATACTTAAAATGTAAGGATCACAAGGTTTCCTATACCGATTCATCAGAAGAATGTGCAAAAGGACCCACCTCTTTAAAATGACCACCATATGTAAACTTTCCAAACACCGATACATGTATATACTTTTTTTATCCCCTCTATAAGAATCCGTTTGTGTTCCACAGTGTAATTTGGCATGGCCAAAATAACCATATCCACTAGGGATCCAAAACTATCCAAATCATTTGGATATCACCTCTGCATATGAAATTTTTTCAACATATCTTTTTCCGTGAAAAGTTAAATTCATTTCATAAAAAAACGGTTTGGAATCACTGTGCGAAGGTAGTTTTTTTCTTTTTCCAAATAATCTTGAAATCACCTCTGCATGTGAAATTTCTTCAATTCTATATATTTCCATTCGAAAGTTACATTAATGAATGCCATAAAAAATCGATCTGGAAACACTGTGCGAAGATTGTTGGTTTTTTTAAGAGTAAATATTTTATTAACACAAGAAATACTGAAATTCAAAATTTATAATTTATAATATGGGCTATGGGAGATATGGTTTCTAACGAACAAGCAAAAGCTGATTAAAGCTAAATCTAAATCTAAAAAATCAACATCAACTATTGAAAGTAAAACTAACAATTTTGGTAAAACCTAAACCTTGGCACTTAATCCGTTTTTGCTTAAGATCGATAGCTGTCTGATGGATTATCATCTAATGTTACTTAACGTATGTCTAGCTCCTTTGGCATGGCCACCTTTGCATTTGTCAGCTGTTAGTTATCACTTTCAAATGTTGGCCAAACAACAAGTTTCTTTGCTGGCCCAAGGCCTTCTCTTCACGGCACTCCTCACACTCAGCTCATGATATCGCTCTCGCTCTATCTTAGACCACTATTCATGTTCACGCGCATGGCTTGCACTGGCCGCGGAGCTTCTGATATGGCTGCGGCAGCTATGTAATCATTACGTTGCCTTATTAGGGATTGTACCAAATCTGTGAAAAATATATATCGTTTTAAACTATGTAATGGGAGTATTATCGTGAATTCTTTCTTACCATCTAAGGGAAAATCAGAGTCTGCTGGATTAGCAGCATTAACGTCCACTTCCGTTTGTCTGGTTTTCACTTTATGCTCTCCACAAATCTCTGGGTGTCTTTCGGCCGTGACCCCTTTTGGTTTATCGTTCACCTCCCTAATGCCAATATGATGCTCCCACTCTGCGCTGCCCTCCTGTCCACTAGTGGGACATCTTTTAGTGTCTTGTGCTGGCTTTTCACTCGTTTCTTTATTCTCCTGCTGCTCCTTCGTTTTAACAAGTTGTTCCTGAGTAGTTGGTTGCAACTTTGTTGTAGGATTTTCCAGTTTTCCATGATTTGGCTCTTGTTCGCCATCATATAATTCCCTTCCTTGTGGTAATGCGAACACTTCTCGCATAATTAATGGCAGCAGGATTGCTGACAGGATCATTAGCACGGTCACTGCGTGTTTCGTTACGTTCAGCATCTTTAACGTTGGAGTTATGGTTGTAAACTGATTTTCGATTTGAATTTGTGCACCTGTATCAATGTAATCGATTGAGAATGTTGGGTTTTTTTATTTATTCATTTCGCAGACACCCTACATAAGGCATGGAGTTTTGAGTTTCAGTTAGAGGTTTGTTTGTACACATGGATGTGCGGCAGTCTTGGGCTGTTCTTGATTTTGGAGCCATCAAATTCATGGATAAGAGGGCAGCCTTAGTATACGAATAGATAATGAGGTCAATCCGCTCTTACGACTCAATTTAACTAATCCACTCACAGTGGTTCCAAATCGATTTTTTATGGAATTAACTGTGTAACTTTTTAGCGAAAAGAGCTATCGTGACAATATTGTGCTTGCTTAAAGCATAGGTATTTTCCAAATGATGTGCAAAATCTCGGTTTCCTAGTGGGTATGGGGCTACTGCATTACCCTCCAAATTTTATCACCTCGGCCGTGTCAAATTGTGACATTATGTGCAATCTTATGATGAATCGGCATAGGAAACCTTGTGATCCACACATTTTAAGTATATGATGTGTTCAGCAATATTGCTTAGAACACTACGAGGAACATTTTTGTTGGACATTTTAACCCTCTAGCTCTTCAAGTTAGAGGTCTTTTTGGTCCCTTTTATGAAAAAGGATAAAATACGCCCCTCAAACAGAGGTTTAACGGATCAAAATGTTCTACAAAAATATTTGCCATCAAATTCTACTATAAGTCTCTGAATAAACCAAAACTCAACTTAAATGTCAGAAATAAGTCAAAACTTAAAATTCATTTTAGGGTTAATTTTGTACTTTTTCCGAATAGGAGCTAAACTGTCCACGGAACTACATTTTAAGGGGGGGTGGTGTGAATGGAAGAAATATTCTGCGTCAAAATTCACTATAAGTCATCAAAACTCAAAGCTCAACAAGTGTCAGAAATAAATCAAAACTTAAAATTCATTTTAGGGTTAATTTCGTACATTTTCCGAATTTGAGCTAAACTAACCCATAAAACTGAATTTTAGGGTGATGGTGTGAATGGAAAAGATATTCTACGTTAAATTTTACTATAAATCAACGAACAAAAGAATGTTGTAGATATAATATATATAAATAAAATATTAGTAGCAATTTGGATATTTAAACAAGAAATTATTTATGAAATTTTTCTTTTAGCTCTTGGTAGTTCTATAGCGTTATCAAGCAATGTCCAAGATATGTCAGCCATAAGAGAATCAATAATCTTGGGTTTATAGCGTTCTAAATTGGAGTCTGTTCATTGGAGTCTGTTGTTATCTGAAGCTCGAAGTAATCCATTGGGAATTAAAAAAAAATAATAATTTTCGTTCTTTAACAAAAGTGACCAAAAGTCACCTATATAGATGAGCTAGAGGTTTAAGTTGATCCACAGAAATGTTCCTCGTAGTCTTTTAAGTAATATTGTTGAACACACCCTTTACTTAAAATGAAACGATCACGTACTCTCTTGTCAACCGATGCTCTAAATAATCCATTGGGAATTAAAAAAATAATAATTTTCGTTCTTTCTCAAAAGTGACCAAAATACCCCTATATAGATGAGCTAGACGATTAAGTTGATCCACAGAAATGTTCCTCGTAGTCTTTCAAGTAATATTGCTGAACACATCCTATACTTAAAATGTAAGGATCACGTACTCTCTTGTCAACCGATGCTCGAAGTAATCCATTGGGAATCAAAAAAAAAATAATAATAATTTTGGTCCTTTCACAAAATTGACCAAAATACCCCTATATAGATGAGCTGGAGGTTTAAGATGTTCCACAGAAATGTTCCTCGTAGTCTTTTCAGTAATATTGCTGAACACATCCTTTACTTAAAATGTAAGGATCACGTACTCTCTTGTCAACCGATGCTCGAAGTAATCCATTGGGAATTAAAAAATAATAATTTTCGTTCTTTCACAAAAGTGACCAAAAGACCTCTATATAGATGAGCTGGAGGTTTAAGATGCTCCACAGAAATGTTCCTCGTAGTCTTTTAAGTAATATTGCTGAACACATCCTATAGTTAAAGTGTAAGGATCACGTACTCTCTTGTCAACCGATGCTCGAAGTCATCCATTGGGAATCAAAAAAAAATAATAATAATTTTGGTTCTTTCACAAAAGTGACCAAAATACCCCTATATAGAGGAACTAGAGGTTTAAGATGTTCCACAGAAATGTTCCTCGTAGTCTTTTAAGTAATATTGCTGAACACATCCTATACTTAAAATGAAACGATCACGTACTCTCTTGTCAACCGATGCTCGAAGTAATCCATTGGGAATTAAAAAAATAATAATTTTCGTTCTTCCACAAAACAGACCAAAATACCCCTATATAGAGGAGCTAGAGGTTTAAGATGTTCCACAGAAATGTTCCTCGCAGTCTTTTAAGTAATATTGCTGAACACATCCTATACTTAAAATGTAAGGAATTTTAAGTCCATAGTAAAACTGTACTGACTCAGTATGGCCTTTGCCACCAGTATTACTGACGAATTTTATCCCAGGCAATGCTCTCTACTGTTGACATTTAACATGTCAATGGCATGTGCTTGTCATTGAGAATCCACTACTGAGTTTAGAACCAGCGACTGGATGGTCCTAATGTCTCCACAAAAAGTTTAATTTTTTACGATTTTTTTAAATTTCTTTTAAAAAACATTGTATTTTTTAATCGATTGCAACCTGATCGTATGAATTAATAAATAACATAAGTTTAATATACATTTCCAAACATTCAGTAAACATTTTCATTTTGTTTCTAGTAAACATTTTTCAGTTCTGTAAAAATTTAAATTACACATGAACCCAAGTATTATTTGGAGATATTAAGACAAAATTTCTAATAAAGCAAATTCGAGTGCAAAATCACTTCTCAAATGTAAGAGAAACAGTTCGACAAAGTCAAAAAAAGAAATTACGTTTTTTCAATTTTCAAAATTTGAAAAAGGTCAAAATCTGTAATACAAAAAAAATATTTTCTGCGCATTATGAGCATATATGCAAAATATTGTTAAAAAAAACATAAAAACAAAAACGAAAAAAAAAACAAAAATTTTACTTTTCTCTAAAATCGAAAAATACGAAAAGTAGACAACTCTGAGCTAATATCTAAAATATATCCGTTAGCCCGATTAAATGCTGAATGTTAATATCACAAAATAATCATTAGTCATGTTAACCGTCGCCCGGTTTTTGTAAAATGATCATTTCCGGTTAACCGAGAAAATCGGGTTTTAACATCTTATTAAGTGAAATTGGTCCCTCGTCAAACCATTCGGTGTTTTACATGGGCGAAATTTTTTCCCTTGAGTGAACCGACAGGCTAAGTGGACGCCTTTATGTCGACCATAACACCCCAGAAGACGAATGAAGCGGCTGAGAATCTTTTGGAAGTGAAAGATTGATGATTTGTACTTACGCCATTGATTAATATTGCTCAAAATATTCTGTTCCAGAACAATTACTGCACAGTTTTTGTTAATCAATCCATACAGAGAATCTGCTGTGTTTTTTTAAGTACAATTTTAGGCATATCTTTTTAGCTTCAATTTGTGCTCACATCCCTAAAGTATGCTGTCCAAAATACAGTAAGCAACGAAGAGTAATATTGCATTATTTTTGGCTTAGAAGGTTTTACCATTTCAGTAATAAAATCGTTGTTTGCAGGCATATGAAGAATTTTATTTTTAAAATTGATAAATAAATGAAGGGGAATAAATACAAAATTCAGGTAAACCATTGTGTGAAAAGAGAAGCAGTGGATTAGATTTACAATCCCTTGTCTCACTCCGAAATTGGAAAACGCCGTCATTAGCACACCAGAGTCGATATTGTTGAAAGCACTTTATATATCTAGAAAGGCTACCATTGTGACTTCCTTATAATAAAGGGGTGAATCAATGTTGTTCATCAGTTCATGATTCAGTCTGCTCGTCCTTGTTGTAAGCGTGTTGCCAGTTTGACGGTAACTTGTCCTTTTCCAGGTGATTTCTAAAAGAAAGGCATCCAATGTTTTCTGAAGAAATGAAATTAGATTGATAGGTCAGAGATCATTAGGTTAAGGGTGTGCGATTTTACCCACCCTTGGGATAAATAATCTTTGTTGCCATCCAGAGTTTAGTGTGGTAAGCTGAATCCGTAATAGTAATCCGAGATATGACAAGTTTTAATTTCCGAAAAGTATAAGATAAGTTTCTGGTTTAAGCCAACATATCGACAACAATTGTTCAACTGATGAAAAATATCATTCAAATCATAGATGAGAACCGGTTCAGCAGACTCTGCTACAAAATTGAACCTCTCGTTTAAGACGCGCAGGTCATTGGATTAATGTAATTTTCAAAAAATTAATGGCATTGAATAATATTTCCATCTCGCATAACTCTATTTATCGAATTTTAAACTTCAAATACTCTTAACATACGCTTTAATTATTTTCCATGGGTCATAAAACCGTACAACATTTATGTTCTTTTCTCTCCGAACTGGAAAGCTGGTGCAGCTAAAACTAAAGCTGATGTCTTCTTGTCCGACCTATTCAAATGCAGTTTTTAATTTTTTATAGTCAACTTCGGGCTAATTTCTTAAATATAGCCGATTTTCAATATTAATTCTTAAAAATAATCGTTGTCTAATTTCGAATTTTTACAAACGGTTTTACTAGAGCTAAATTTATTGCATTTTGATCGATTTTATTTGATTCTGGACTACTGGTTTAACTCTGGATAAGACTTTATTCATCTCGTTAATGCTGGTGACATTTACGAGTAAAAATCCTTGCATTGCTTCTCTAAAAACTTAATTGGACGTTCGAAGTCGGCTCTAAGCAGTCGTTCCCTTGTAGTGACTTCAATGTTATTGGGGGCCAGCACATGTACAGGGAAAACTGTCCCTTGTCGGGGAGGTTTGTGGGATTTTCGTATTTCTACTGTTCAATCTCTCCACAATAAGTGTTAGAGCCGGTCCTCCAAAGCAGAGGGCCTCTTTTCAACACGTAGAAAGTATAAAATATAAGAATTTTCGGAGGTCTACAATTATAACCACAATCTTGAGTAGGGTATCTTGGTAGACAGTACAAATTCAATTGCATTTTCTTATTACGTTAGTAATTCATAACATCATTATGTGAATATATTTACTGGCGCGTATGTTCACCGCAAACTCGAGTGCAAACCAGAAATTTTCCCCATACACTGGCCGTTTGCAGCAACGCCAGCTCCAACATGGCTGTACAAACATATGGTCGGTTCACATGCATATGTATGTACTTACCTCTGATTCTTTACCCCATATGGAGCGTCGTCGCTCACAAACTGGTAAAACTTGTCAACAGCTTTAATGTCTCCGTTTGTTAATTTTGCTGTCGATGCTGTTGTTTTTTTTTATTATTTTTTATAAACAAAAAAGCAAAAAAGATCCAAACATTTTTGTGATCTTTTTTTTGTTGTTGGTCGCTTCGTTTATAATAAAAAATTTGCAATTGTAAATTGGAAGAAAAAATACTGTTAATTAAAATCGTATATGCAATTTAAGACTCGAGCTGGTTTCTTTCATGTCTGACGCCAGGTATTTGCTGGTGTTTTGTTTTGGTGGCTGACGTCTGTCACGTCTTAGCTTAGCTTGTCTTCTATTGAATAGTGGGATAAGTATTGATATGAGATCGCTGAACAATACCAAAATGGAATAGTTAGAAAACTTCACTAACTCATTCGTACTGTACAGAATAAAGTATGAACTTAGAAAGATTTACTTTCAGGAAGACTGGAGTAATGTTAGTAGTAATTATTATACATAACATTCCTCCCAACTTAAAATAGATTTTATTTAATAATCTTTTTCTGTAATATTTCATAGATCAAACAGATTAATTACACTGTATCAATTGTCAACAAGTCATTACCCACAAAAATTTGGTGAGATTGTTACGGAGAGACCATCAGAGATGTCATTAATCTATCAGAATAATTCCAATTCTGGTACAGTGAATGAATCGATATTAGAGACTCTGACTATCCTTCTACAAGTCCTTCAATACAAAACATTGAAGCATTTCGCAAGACTAATAGTGAGAGTCCATAGCCAACTCTGTAAGATGAATTTCAAATTTCTGGAGGGCTGGATCAATTGGTGATCTTAATTCGTTGCAGAGAGCTCAGCAAATAAATCTATTCCATAAGATTAATTACAAAATTCCGGGGTGACTAGATTAATCAGATTAGGTTTGTCCGTCTTTCAACGAGTTGTTCATCATAGAACCACGAATCCGTTCGTCAGAGTACAGGAAACAAATTATAAACTCTGAACGATTAATTTCAAAAGATTGTATCAATTGTTGATCTGAGAGACAAAGATCAGTCTTTCGGCAAGACGTGCAACACAAATCATCGAAACAGTTGGAAAAATATCTCAGACTAAGTTCTAACTTCAGTCCTTATCAATTGTTGGACTTAGAGGCATCTAAAATCCGTTTGTGACAGAGTTGCAGATATCAGTAAAGAAGAAATAGTAAATTTTTAGATTATTTTTAATTGGAGGGGTTGATCAGACTAGTTCAAGTAGTACACATAAACTATGTCTCTGACTATCCTTCAGCAAAGAAATTAGGTATCTATAGGATTAATTTGAAAAATCTAGGAGATGCTATCAATTGGTGATTTTAGAGACTCTTTCCGACCTGCAATGACAATGAAAATTTTCAATTTTTCAGGCCTTGATCAATTGGTGATCTTCGACACTATGCCCGTCCTTAAACAAGTCATTCACCATTAAACGTTGGCGAGAGTGATGCAGAGAGGCCATCAACGATATCATCAATCCTTCAGAATAATTCCAAAATTGAGGAAACTACATCAAGTAGGGCTCATACACTACAAAACATCGAAAAATAACTTTTCTGAAAGTCCAGAAAAACAAACTTAGCACAGCGTTAGACTCTTTGAGAAGCTCTAACGAAGGATGTTCGCTAATTTCGTGATTTTAATCGTGATGAGTTTGTCGCATTTGTGATTCTGAAAATCCATATATGATTCGTTGAGGTACAAAACATATCGTCTCTGTTTGTTATAGATTTCGACTGCATGAATGATTGGATCATTCTTCTCTACGAAAGTACGACCAGGCCAAGCATCAAAAAGTGACTGGTATTCCCAGAGGCTAACCACGGGATTCAATATCGAAAAGTTACGATCGAAATCAATTTTATTTTCTGTGTACGAAGTGTAAGTTTCCAACAAAAACAAATAGGATATTGTGATAAAGTGTATTGGAAATAATCTCGATAGAATTTGCAAAATTTTTGTCGAAATCAATACAATAAAATACATTTCGATCCTCACTTCCTTGATTTCGAATGCCGTGATTAGCCCCCAGGGCTTTCCGCATATGACAAGATATGTTTGTATTGCCTGGACTTGCGTATTACGCCGTACGACAATTTAAAAAAAAATTTAAACGCAAACCGGATGATATACGTATAAATCTATGAAAAAAATTATTTTGAATACTTATTCGTATCCAATGATAACTGATATAAGTGCCAAATTAAAGAGGATAATATTTTAAATTGCATGCTTCTGTATAAGTTTAGCATTAACATCAATTTCAAGTTATTTATTTTATTTTTTTATTCACATTCTACTTTTTGAGGGGAAAATATAAAATGATTGTTAATTCTAAATTAATACAGATAGAAGCATGAAATTTAAAGTATTTTTAACAGATGTTCTTCTCTTTAACTTGACAATGATAATACCAGTATCGTGTGGTCCGAATCAGTATTTAAAAAATGTTTTCAAAAATTGTATCCTTTGGAGCTTTGTAGTCATTTTCAAGGGGCAACAGGATGAAGAAATGAAAAACTAAAGTCGCCAATTAACTCCTTTAGTTTCATGTGTGTATCACCCAGTTCAAGTGTAATGTGGGGGCCGCTTACAGTCCCCGGAGCGTTAAGTAGTGCCTTAAGGAACCTTTTTGAATCAAAATATTCACTGTGCAGCTGATTTCCCAATTGAGCAGTGGTAAATTTCTAGTTTCCCCTTCAGCCTTAACACATAACACATAAAAGTGATATTCGTATATGCCTCCTTTTATGCAGAGTTACAAGCCGAACTATTATTATCGGCGGCGGGATATTCTTTTAATCGTCGTTGACATTCTTCCGTTTATTGTCATCTTGGCTGCTGGATATTCGTTCTTCAAACTATGCTTTATGCATCTATACGTTCGTCCGTCTTTCTCGTTCATGTTTAGGGTCATATTGCTCATTTGTCCCCTACAATATACCCATAATCCAATTATCCCCTCCCTTTGTTCATTTATCACATTATTCCCATCTGTCTGTTCATCCATCTTTCTGCAAAGCAATACAAACTTTAGGAAAAGTGTTCATCACTGTTTCTTCATTTCGCTTTAGACGTATTTTCGTCGATTTTGTATTACAGTCATGACCTAAATACGTTCTTAAACGGGACGAATTTGCCCACTTTGCACTTTTCTTTTGGTTCGGAAAAAATAAATACTAAATTTATTCTACTTAAACTAGTCACACACAGAAACACAAACTTAAACGACTTAGTATACACTTCTCGATTTCAGCCAATCTTCTTTAATCATATCTGCACCCTTCTCCGCCACCATGATGGTGGGTATATTGGTGTTGCCCGTCGGTATGGTGGGCATAATGCTGGCATCTATTACGCGCAGCCGCCTGATGCCATGGACACGCAAGCGTGGATCAACCACGGCATCTCGATCTGTGTGAGGACCCATTTTACACGTGCCCACCGGATGATAGATCGTCTGGGAATAGAAGCGCGCCAGGCATTCCCAGAAGGCATCGCTAAGATATTCGACTTTGGGACAATTGCGCCACACGTAAATGTTAAGGGTGGCATTGAGGCGGCTCAATATGGGGGTTTGGGTGAATTGATGACCGAATTTCAGGGCTTCGACCTAGAAGAGAAAAGGAAATTTATAGGCATGACTTAAAAGGCAGGCGGTTTCTTTTGAAAGATGTAAAGAGTGATTTTTTTGAGGTTAGGATTTTCATGCATTAGTATTTGACAGATCACGTGGGATTTCAGACATGGTGTCAAAGAGAAAGATGCTCAGTATGCTTTGACATTTCATCATGAATCGTCTTACAAACGAACAACGCTTGCAAATTATTGAATTTTATTATCAAAATGCGTGCTCTGTTAAGAATGTTCATTGCGCGCTTCCATTTTATGGTCAGTTTAATCGACCCACTGAAGCGGCCATTCGGGCTATTGTGACTAAATTTCGCACCAAATTTACAAAATTGGACTAAGCGGATGGACCACCTAAGACGCAGCCGCGGTCAACATTTAAATGAAATTATCTTCAAAAAGTAAATGTCATGGACCAATCTAACGTTTCAAATAAAGAACCGATGAGATTTTGCAAATTTTATGCGTTTTTTTTAAAAAAAAGTTATCAAGCTCTTAAAAAATCACCCTTTATAAGTCCACCTTTGACCTTACAACTTAATAGGATATTTAGTTGTGTAAAAATAGCTTCATTTTCGCAGAGATCTGGTAACCTACTCGGAAATATATTTAGATGTCTTCTTACTGAACTCATTTACCCTTTATCCGCACTTACCATTATTGCCATGTCCATCGGATGATCATAGTAATTGGCATGGATTTTCGGTTGTATTTTCGCCTTGTCCGACTTTATCTCGATCCAGCCCCGACTTCTCGGTCGCATCAACAATGGCGTAACAATAAAGCTATCCTTGTATATCAGCGGCTCTACCGTGTCGGCGAAATTTGAAAACGACACGGCAGCACCACGTCTACCAATAAGTCCGCCATCTGCACCGTAACTATAACTGCCCAGAAAAAACTGTACATCAGGCCAGTCTAGCCGGGGATCTTGATATTTACTGCTCCAGAAACCCATGACCTCTGAAACGGGTACCGCATAAAAGAAGCCATCTGCTCGATGTAGGAACTTATCCACCGCCTCGGCATTAAACATTTCCGGTACAATGAAGGACAAACGATGGCCGGTCACAGTGTCGTGTATGGCATACGTGGCCCCGGTAGTGGAGATGTGATCCTGCATATTGCCACCCACACCGGGTAAATGTCGCAGCACCGGTATGTCATGCTTTACCAATTGCTTGCCGGGTCCCACACCCGAGACCATCAGTAACTGGGGACTTGCTATGGAACCGGCCGACAGGATAACTTCTCGGGTGGCTATCGCATGATGTTTCACGCCCAACAATTCGAAGATCACACCTTTGGCCTCTTTCGTCCGTGGATCAATGACAATGCGTTCGACAAAGGTGTTGAGTAGAATGTCCAAATTGGGACGCCGCCAAACGCGACGAATGTAGCCTTTATTGGCGCTACAACGCAAACCGTTGCGTAGACTGGCATGAGGAGCAGCGAAGCCGGTCTGTGAACGGCCATTGAAATCTTTGTAGGGGTTCAGCTATGTAAAGTGCAAAGAAGAGGAATTGGTTAACTAATGATGTATTTATTAACAGTGAGAGTTAGAAATCTTGTCAAAAGGAGATAGCTCCACTTAATTGCGAAAATATGAAAATTTATTCGGGAACGATTCATTACATTCATAACAGATTGTAAAGGGTGATTTTTTAAGAGCTTGATAACTTTTTTTTAAAAAAAGAAGCATAAAGTTTGCAAAATCTCATCGGTTCTTTATTTGAAACGTTAGATTGGTCCATGACATTTACTTTTTGAAGATAATTTCATTTAAATGTTGACCGCGGCTGCGTCTTAGGTGGTCCATCCGCTTAGTCCAATTTTGGCATTTCCACGTTTTTGAGTAACAGAGACCCAATTGGTGCGAACGGCGACGAATCGAAAATTGGTGGTCATCATTAACACTGGCCGATACAGCTGCGATATTTTCTTCAGTTCGCACTCTACGTAAGCGTGTTGGTGGTTTAATGTCCAACAATGTAAATTTGGTGCGAAATTTAGTCACAATAGCCCGAATAGCCGCTTCAGTGGGTCGATTAAACTGACCATAAAATGGAAGCGCGCAATGAACTTTCTTAACAGAGCACGCATTTTGATAATAAAATTCAATAATTTGCAAGCGTTGTTCGTTTGTAAGACGATTCATGATGAAATGTCAAAGCATACTGAGCATCTTTCTCTTTGACACCATGTCTGAAATCCCACGTGATCTGTCAAATACTAATGCATGAAAATCCTAACCTCAAAAAAATCACTCTTTACTTTGCTGATTTGATTTTTTATGATTTGGTTTTAATTTATTTTCTTCAAAATTTTGCGAAACTATTAGACAGCAGAGAGAATAATATTAATAACAAATACAGATAAATCGATTTTGAATTTTTCAGTATATTTCTATTAATATGCCTGCCGACTAAATTGTTCTCAATCCGCTCCAGATGAGAATTTTTCATTTATTTATGTGACCTTCACCTTTCCGACTCAATTTTACTATACGCCTCAATCTACAGAGTAGGAGGGTATATATCATTTGGGGCAGAACGATGATTGTAAAAAAATACTTATTTACCGGTTATAAAGATATTTGACGCAGTTATGTTTATAGTCAATACCTATAAAAAATGAGCTTGCATGTATGTGTACCTCAATTAGTTTAGGAGGTATTTGGGTTAGAAGAAATATATATTTTTGCCGAGGTTGGTTTACAATTTTTACACGTTATTCAATATTAGGCTTGTTATAACTGGATAACTAAGCTATAATAAAAAAAACTTAAATAACAAATTAAAATATGACTCAAAATAAGTATCAATATCAATTATATGAAAAAATTTAAGAAAATAAATAATAGCCAGTGTAAGTCAATTTTATCCAGTGTAAGTCAAATTTATGGTTAACTCCAAAAAACTCAACACTATATGTGCCAGTTAGTATGATAGTGGTGTAAGTCAAAAATCCAAAAAAAAATGAGATATGTCAATTTTTCTCTTTACCTTGATCGGATCTCTAATTTAAGAACTTTTATTTTTGACTTTTATAAAAATGTACCTTTACAATAACAATTCTCATTTTATGCACACCAAAATTGTCTTTAGTGTTAGTTTAAAAATGCTCTAAGTTACACTATATCCACTGACATTGATGTATGGTGGTGTAAAGGATGGGGGTATACTAACTTTGTCATTCCGTTTGTAACACCTTGAAATATCGACCTGAGACCCTATAAAGGATATATATTCTTGATCGCCATAAAATTCTAAGGCGATCTAGCCATGTCCGTCCGAATCGAGTATATACATAATATAAAAGTATTTTTTTTTTTCAAATTGGCACTTTTAAAGGGTAAAATGGGAATAGAGGGATACAAATGGTACCAACCAAACGGCTGCACCTAGAATAATGAAATTCGGTATACATTCCTCTGATTGTGTAGACATGTAAAATAAACGGATTTAACGAAATAAAAAATATAAAAAGGGGATAAAAATAGTACCAACCAAATGACCGCAGACAGAGTCATGAAATTCAGAGTATAGATTCCTCTGACTGCGTAGACACGAACAATAAAATGTTTTTTCCACATTCGTACTTTCAAGGGATACAATGGGTACAAAGGGATAAAAATAGTGCCAACTAAAGGACTACAGCTAGAATGATGAAATTCGGTATGTACATCCCTCTAATTGCGTAGACACGTAAAATAAGGAGATTTTGGAAAGGCGTACTCTTAAAGACGTGAAATGGAAAAAGGGGATAAAATTAGTATCAACTCAATGGCTACAACTAGAATGATGAAATGCGGTATGTACATCCCTCTAATGGCGAAAACACGTAATTAAAAGAGATTTTATTAAGGGGGTAAAGTGGGATAAAAATGGTACCAACCAAATGGCCAGAATAATGGAATTCTGTGTATACATTCCTCTGACTGCATAGACACACAAATACAAAGATTTTTTCAAATTCGTACTTTTTACTTTTACGGCAACATTGGTTGAATCATGATTATCTTGCACTTTTGGAATTAAAATAGGATGGAAGATGTTGACTTGAAGTATTATTTCGATATATATAGTATAATCGTATTGGTAGCCTTGCCTTATAAGCGTGGTTTGAAATAATAAAATTTTATATTTATTTATAATTTTTTTAATTTATTTTTATTTGTTTTGGTTTGGCTATATTAAACAAATTTTAATTTTCCTGTAATGTTACTACACCTCTACGAAAATCAGCAGTCTCTGTGGAATGCAATCCATGGTGGAGGGTATTGCGATCATATTATTACCCCGATGTTCAAATTTGTATTCAATATAAACTAGTAATATTTATAATGAATCATACGTTTCATAAAGCAAAAAAAAATTAAAAATGTCATAGATTTTCTGAAACATTTCTTAGAAACTATGCAATTCAATTCTTCATTCAATGAACTTTCCTCATACCCTTTATTTTTCTCATTTCATGTGCAATAACTCCCAAAAGTAAACGAAATAGACCCACCGTTTATTATACAGATCGGCTTAGAATCATTTGCTGAGTCGATTTAGCAATGTCCATCTATTTATCTGTCCGCTATTCCATCCATCCATCTATTCTTGTAATCAAAGTACTAGTCGCAATTATTGTTCGATCCTTACGAAAATTGGCACAAGTAAGTTTTTGCGGGCCACGGACAGATGCTATTTAATTTTGATCAAATCAGTTATGATTTAGATATAGCCAACATACAAATTTCGCTCCCGATTTGACATTTTGCACTCTCGATACCATATCTTTTTATCGATTTTCTTCAAATTTGGCACAGCAACTAGAAACATTTGTGATGAAAGTGGACAAGATCGGTTCAGATTTATATATGGCTGCCATACAATTATCGCTCCTGATTTGACTGTTTCTGCTCTAGAAACCACACATTTTGAACGATTTTGTTCAAATTTGTCAGAATCATCTTTGTTGGTCTTAAAGTTGGTCAGATCGGTTCAAATTTATTTATAGCTCCCATACAAATTTCGCTCCCGATTTAACTATTTCTGCTCTATACCTTATATTACAAATTCACTAAATTTACGAAAAACATATATTTTTCATAGCGAAATGTTTCTAAGAAATGTGAGTTTTAGTTGTCACTTTAAAAACCCACAAAAAGCAATATAAACGTCCAATAACACGACCAATGAGTTATTCTAAGACACGAATAAAAATTTTTATTTAAAGTGCTTCCAAGGATCTATTAATTCAGAAAAAAATTGGACAAAAATCCAACACAAAAAAATTACATGGGAAAACATGATTTTTAGAGGTGTTTTCAGGAGCGTTTAGCTCACAGATGGCTTGACCCAGTGATGAAATATTTTGCAGATCATCATTAAACAATCCAATCTTCATTTCAGGGGGGGTGACCGATGCAATTTATTTTCGAGACCCAGCCTAAGGTTTATACATTTTGAAAATAAGCGTAATCCAGAAAATCAGTAAAATGTTTCCAATTTTCATGAAATCAATTAAATTTATTCGCGAAACGCAAAGCACCATAAACACAATTAAATATTTATTTGTATACTTAGAAAAAAAGCCAGCTATAAATAGCAACAGACTTTCTGCTTTCTTTTACTGAAAAATTTCTTTGGGTTTATTATTAATAATATTTTTTATGATCCGAATTCGAAGATATATATATATATATATATATATATATATATATATATATAAATTAGAAAATTCCTAAAACGGAGAAAATAAATCCCAAAAAAATGATTCTTTCATTTCGTTCACGGATCAGAACAAAAAAGGAATCACCTTAAAAGTTTCTAAATTTTGCACAGTGACCAAGTCTCAAGTTACAACGTCTAATAACTTTAGATCCAGTAAAAATTTTGAGTTTTGAACAAAAAACAAAAAATATTTTGAGTTTTGAGAATCGGTCAGCCGGGAATATTTTAGAAATCAGGCTACAGTCTACTACTTATCCTATTTTTTATTAAAAAAAAATATTTTTCTGTTTTTTTTTTTCATGTTTTTGTTTGTTTTGTACAATGAGTACTTGGTACTGGTACTTACCCATCATATCTCAGTTGCTACTACCCTAATGTACCACTCTAATATCAGAAAATTTAAATAATTAAAGCACGCATAAAATCATGAAACTCTTCTGACTTCAAAGACAAAAAAATCGGCCTCGTCGAGACAAAAACATCGATGTATCACACTTTAAAATCCGTTTATAAATGCAGAAGTTATATAGAAAAATGTAAAAGCATAGCGTTCGTTCGGCATAAAAAAATAAAAAAAAATTTTTTGAAACTACCTTTCAATAATACTTCATATTCGAAGGTGTACGGCGAACTTTTTTTTTTACTTGTAACCTGGTACGCTCTATTGTACATTTATCCATAGATATTTCCATTGTTTACGATTTATTTCGTGGCAGCAAAAATATATTTTTTTGAAGAACAAAAAATAATTTCCCCATATTTTTGAAGACTGTTCCTAAACCACTATTTCGATGTGAAAGTGTAATTCGCGATATTTGTAGCCATCAGGAATACCTTTAATTTAACATATCACCGGGTGTATCGGACTTATATTTCCAAAATGAGAATACAAATACTTAAGGTAGACTAGTGTCTTTCTATAATTCCCTTCTGATTGGCTCCATAATTTCTAATAAAAAAATTAAAGCAAAAGCTCATAAAATATATGATAATGAGATCGACAAAGTCGAAAAGTTTCTTTCAATTTTCAAAATATTTTTTTGTAAATTCGAAAAGAAATTAGTCTAAACTCAATTGATTTCCATCCCTTAAATTTTCTCACCATATTCAGCTCTTTGGCAGCCACCAGAAAAATATCCAACAACGGCGAGGGAAAACGATAATTCTCCACCGATATAGGCCCTCCATGGCCATGATAAGGATCATTTTCAAAACCCGGCACACGCATATCCTCCAGTTTGCGAAAATAATGCAAGACATTGTCATAATTCCAACCGGGATTACCAAATGCCGCCCACTGATCGTAATCTCGGCGATTACCACGCACATACATCATGGCATTGATGGAACTACAACCACCCAATACTTTGGCCCGGGGCCAATAGCACTCTTGTTTCTGCATGGCCAGACAATAACGATCCGACTTTTCGGTCCGATACTTCCAGTCCCAGGGACTGCGCTGGAATACCGGATACAACATGGGTATATCGGCTATCAAGGGCTCGTCACCGCCCGCCTCCAGCAGTAGCACATTCCAATGGGGTATTTCTGACAAACGGGCGGCCAACGCACAGCCGGCCGAACCACCACCGATTATAATGAAATCATAACGATCGCGCAAATCATTGATATGTATGGGGCGGACACGATTGTGAACATCGACAATATCCGGTCGATATTGTTTAATGCCATCGATAAGCATAAACAGGACTAAGGCGCTGGGTACTACCGTCAGTAGGAAACGGCCGAAAGTCACCCAGCCGTCGTACGATGACACCATTGTTGTACCGGCACTTTTTCACTTTTCGTTTTTTTACGATTTACGAATTTAACCGTTTTTACGCTTTGAATTCTCGCTGTAAACTGTTTTATTGAATATTTGTATTGACTGGTGGATGTCTCTAGTTTTGTCAGTTTTTTTTTTGTTGGATTTTTTTCTGTCGACTGGACACTATTTATTTGGGTTTACATGATATGGGTCATCAGCGTTGATATACATTTCTTTTGAGTTGTTTACAAACTTATTTTGCCGTCATAAACGCCAACATCAGCGAAATATTTTTGAAGTGAAGCAATTATCAACAAAAAAGATAAATAATGATGGTCAGGGATGACTTGTGTAGGTTGACTCATTGGCCTGAGGTTGAAATACGTATTATCAAAAATTACAAAAATAATATAGCATTTGATCTGTTGACCGGAATAAGGAAGTCTCTAAAGCCTTAGCTTTAATAAGACAGAAATTTATGTGCGACAGTCCAAAAACTCTGAGAAGTGATATTATTTTTCTGGTAGGTATTGTCGTGTAGAACAAGAGTCTGTATTGGAAATTTCCCGGATACCCCCAAAATCTTGAGTTATCCGGTTTTTCGTACCTTTGCATTGTTGTAAGCCTGTAACTTAGTTGGTTATCAACAGCTTTTCACTTTCTCATCGGATTTGAAATGAAGAAACCTCGAGCTTTCGTTCGATATATAGCTTAAACAGAAAGAAAACTTAAAAAAATTGCGTGCTTTTGTCCAGTAAACACAAGTTTTTAAACAATTTTCAACCCTTTATATCTTTGACAATGTTTTTGCAGATTATTTTGTTTGGTAACCGTACCACATGTAAATTTATTTAAATAACACACTTAGTAAGGAGTAAAACGCCGATTTGTTTTTAAAAATACGTAAATAATTGACTGAGTTATTGAAGTTTTTATTAATACTATTTTTTTTGCGAAAATACAAGTTTTGGCCATTCCAGTGCACATCTCTCATTCCAGTACGAATTGAAGTCCAATAAAAATACCTAAAATTCATAAAAACATATAAAAATGGCAAGAAAAAGCATGACGAAAATTAAAAAAAAATCCCAATATTGGAACACATTTTCCCCACTTTGGGAATTCGGTTTTTTTTGAAAACATGGAAAATTTAGTAATTTGTTCATAGATAAAAATCTTTTTGATAAATTTTTGGTATTTTATTGGACTTCGAGGGTGATAGGGTATACAAGGGTCGCACAGTGGTTTCAAATCGATTTTATTGAATTAATTTTATAACTTTTGTATATTGTATAATTTATGTTTCATACTTATAAAAAGATTTGCCATCAACAACATATCAAAATCTAAACCGTTCTGTCCAATTTTTGCTCCATATAGTTAGAGTGCAAAAAAGAGTACGAATTTCATTAAGATCTATTGAAAAATATGGGTTTTGGCGATAAATTAATTGTAATGAAATATTTCATTATATATCCTTGTATTTCAACAGACTTTGTCTTACCTACAAAACAAACCCTACAGCTGCAAAAATAGTTTTTTTCTCTTCTGATTCTCGTTAGAAATTAACGGATGATGGTTATTTTTCTAAAAAAGAAATTTGTTGGATTTTTTATTATTTATTTTTTATTATTTATTATTTATTTTCCCCGTTTTGGGAATTGTGGAATTTTCACATGAGACGTAAAAAAATGTTTTTCATAAATAACACGATTTGAAAGCGAGGATATTTGTTAAAACTAATTCGAAATTTTATGATTGTATCTGTATTAATTTACCATTTCAAGTTTTCATCCATATTTATTTAGTTTGTTCGCGTTTTACATTTTAAGGGGGGATATTTGAAATGCTTGTTAATGCTAAACCGGTACAGATGGAATCATAAAATTAAAATTATTTTTAGCAAATATTCTCTTCTTTCATGTGATGTTAATATCGCCATTGTAGGACTCACATTAAATTATGGAAACATCAACATGTCCTTTGGAAATGAAAAAGTTTAGTAGAAGTTTCACTTCAATATTGTCTCTTAGTTACGAGGAAAATCGTGTCTCACGGTGTTATAAAAACATTTTCATATATCAAATTGTAACTGATGTCGACAATAAGTTATATCAGTTTTAACCAAAGTTTATGTCAATGTGTGTGGCACCCAGAAGGGGTGTGTCAATATCGCTCATATGCCACGAGGGTACACCACCGATCAAATTTCAGACGATTCCGATCATCCGTATGAAAGTTTTAAAAGCTTTAATTTTACGAAGGGGCGTGGCAAGCTTTTCCAAATATCAAAAAAAAATATTTAGAAAATAGTCATCAGTTCAAAAGTTAAAAAACAATTTATGTAATCATTTCGAAAATCAAAATAAAATTGTAAAAACTTTAAGAAATATAACGCGGCTATAACATTCCGCTTTAATATATTAAAAGTAATTGAAATCAAGAATTTCAGGAGTTACAGGCCACCGGGAAAAAGCTAATGTTAGAATTAAAATCAAGTTTCTTATTGATTTTTATCGTGGCCAGTAATATATACGTTCCAATTTTCTGCCTTCTAGCTCAATAAAAAACACTTTTGCCACGCCCCCACCGCCCACGAAACAAAAATCCAAATTTCGGCATCATATTTATCTTTCTCGTGAACAGTAATATATGTACCAATTTTCAGCCTTCTAGCTCACCACAACACTTTTTCCACGCCCCCACCGCCCACGAAACGAAAATCCAAATTTCGGCATCAAATTGAACTTTCTCGTGGTCAGTAATATATACGATCCAATTTTCAGCCTTCTAGCTCTCCAAAACACTTTTGCCACGCCCCCACCGCCCACGAAACGAAAATCCAAATTTCGTCATTAAATTGATCTTTCTCGTGGTCAGTAATATATATGTACGCATTTTCAGCCTTCTAGCTCAAAGAAACACTATTGACACGCCCACTCCGCCCACAATACGAAAATCCAAATTTCGGCATTAAATTGATCTTTCTCGTGGTCAGTAATATATATGTACCCATTTTCAGCCTTCTAGCTTAAAAAAAGCACTATTGCCACGCCCACAAAACGAAAATCCAAAATTCGGATTCATATTTATCATTCTCGTTCGTCATTCTCTTGTACGTCGAACAAATAAGTTAGTGTAAGTTATGCCTTATTGGCGAGCGCCCAATCAGCTGTTCAAGGAAAGCACAAAGTCCTTAAAGTTATGAAAGCTGCGGTGTGCGCCATCCACTGAAATATTTTAGTTGTAAAAAGGCTTGCGTACACCGAATGTCAACAATTTTAGTTAACATAATTGGACTCTTTAAAATAGCAATTTTATTTTGTTAAAATTTTTGACAATAGCTGATCAAATTTAATCAATCAAAGGATTTTTAATCAACAAAATAGTTAAAATCGATCAATTAATACAAATCGTCAACTTCCAGCAATTATTTAAATTTGTTTATATATTTCTAAACCATTAATCTCACATTTACACATAAATTTCTCTAATTAATACTTATTTTCTTTATTTACAGGTAAACCACAAAATTACGCTCCCACAGTACTACTCCACGCCATAAGGGTAAGTTTTGCGGCCTTCAGCTGCCCAGCGAATTCCGCCATTCATCTTTGATCATCTGGGCGCCTTTTTCGGCAATCATGATGGTGGGTCCATTCGTATTGGCACTAGTTATATTGGGCATAATGCTGGCATCGATCACCCTCAAACCCATGAGGCCATGCACCCGCAACTGGGGATCCACCACAGCCGTGGGGTCCGAGTGGGGACCCATGCGACAGGTGCCCACACCGTGCCAGGCACTTATCAGGAAATATTTCACATAACACAGCCAATAATCATCGGAATCGTAGACAAGGGCGTCACAATCTGCCAGAGGTATACGGACAAACTCCAGGCCGTAGTAACGGAAGGCGGTAGTTTTTTGCAGTTCCTGCATGAAACGTACAAAACGCAGCAGCGTTTGACGATCTTCTTCGTCTGTGGCATAATTGTTGTGGATTATGGGACCCTCTAAGGGATCGCGAGATTTGAGCTGTATAAATCCACGAGACTTGGGTTTAATGAGAAGACCCTGCACCTCCAAAGTGGTTTGATTTTCGGCCTGTTCCAGAAGACCAGCCACCAAATCATCGCGGAATTGCAAAAACTCAAACATGCTGGAACCCTTTGCAGGTTTGCTGATGCCCGCCACCAGCATTAGATCGGTTCTATTCCGATTTTGCTTGGCCAACGAGTTAATGAACCCCACCAGATTTTTATGCGAGGCCAAGGGGCCTTTTTGATAGGCCAAATATTCAAAAGTATTGGTCAGCGAATCACTGGCCGGCATGAGCGGTATATTCTGGTTGAATTTCAAGGTCAACGACATCATGCCGTGATCCTGCAGATTTTGGCCCACCGGCAGATCCTTCAGGCAGGGTATGTTAAGAGCTTGCAAGTGCTGCAAAGGTCCTACGCCGGAGAGCATTAGCAGCTTGGCCGAATTGAAGGTGCCGGCACTCAGTATGATCTCTTTACGGGCTTGGATTTTTAAAACCCTGCTGCCGCTCAGTACTACCTCCACGGCCACTGCTCGTTTCCTATTGTTGAATAGTATCTTTCTGACCTCGGCATTTTTGGCAACTTTTAAATTTGTACGAAATCGATCCACTTTGCCCAAATATGTCTTGCCAGTGCTCATGCGTTTGCCGCGCTCCACCGTGGCCATTATGTCCTGCACGAAACCTAGACTTTTGACCGCCAAACCAGCTTCGACTTCGTTGGTGGCATTTGCCATCAAGTCATTTAAAACATGGAAATCGGCCATACGTTGGAAAGTATTCAAGACCAGAGATCCCTGGGGATTTTCCGGTGTACCCTGATCTTCCGTGGCCTTGACAAAATATGGGTAAATGTCCGGCCAAGACCAGCCTTTATTGCCCTGGCCATGCCAATCATTGTAGTCATCGGGACGGCCTGGTAGGAAGACATTGCCATTGATGCCGCCGGTACCGCTGATCATTTTACCGCGCAGCCAATAGCAACGACCGCCTTTCATGGCCTGACAGCTGGTGGGGTTTGGCTCCGCATAATCGTTCCACGTGTAGGGGGTATTCTTCAGCAGCGAGGAGAGCATGTAGACCTGGGAAAGGGAAGAAGGTTTGGCATTAGATTGTTAATTAACAGAGAAACCTTTGGAACATTTCTTAGATGCCCCCACTGTGCATCCCACAATAATTAAAATTTTTCATAGGATTCTAACTCACCTCGGAAAGCGAAGGCGGATCAGCTCCCGCCTCCAACACCAGAACACTAACATTCGGGTTTTCACTCAGACGACTGGCCACCACCGAGCCGGCGCTGCCCGCACCTATAACAATATAATCATAAATAAGTGGTCGATTATCCGCCAATTCTTCGGCATAATCTTTGGGCCACAAAGCGGGATTTGACAATTCATCTCTGGCTGTGGTGAGATTTTGAAAAAGTTGAGCGATAAAGTTGTCCACCAAGTCGGGGGGATTAGAATTGGCCGTCAGCACAAAGCTTGTGGAAAACACCAGCAGAAGCGTTAAACTGAAAACTATGAACAAAATTAAATAATTAAATTCAAATTAACAATTATAATTGAGAATATCTGTTAGTTAATAGCTATAGCCCTTATGGCGTTGGCTTTTTGGTGACTTTTTTGTAGAAATATATTTCTATAGAAATACACGAATATTACAAAAACAAGTAAAAACTGCGATAAGTTCGGCCAGTCCGAATTTTATGTACCCTCCACCATGGATTGCATTCCTTTCCAACATTACAGGAAAGTTTTATTTTTTAATATAGCCAAAGCAAAACAAATAAAAATATTGTAAAAATTATTTAAATTTTATATTTATTTATAAAATTTATATTTAAATTTCTAAACCACGCTTATAAGGCATATGCTCATACTATATATATATATATATATATATAAAGAGCGCAATTTTTTAATTTTAAATAAAACACAGATATTTAAGAAAAAATCGTGAAACTTTATTATATCGTAAAGTAGACAGAATGAGGTTATGTATGGAACAATATATCGTGCAGATGGCCGCCGCGGCTTTGCTGGCATGCACGCGATCTTTTAATGAAATTTTCAATGACCGTTTTGCATGAATGCTGCGGTATTTCATTAATGCAGCGTCCAATTTCGTCTTTTAAGGCTTGAGTCGTCGTCGGCTTATTCGCGTAAACCATCGACTTCAAAAAACCCCAAAGAAAAAAATCTAATGGTGGTAAATCGCACGATCTAGGCGGCCAATTCTCGGCCTCGTCACTGAAGATGATTTTATCGGCAAAATCAGCATTTTCATGTTGTCTCTCCAATACCCAATTAACGAACTCCCTTCGCTGTCCATGGTCGGTTGGCTTCAGTTCCTGAGTCAATTGAACTTTGTATGCATGAAGATGCAAATCTTTCGTCAAAATTCGCTGCAAAGTGGATTTGGAGACACCAATTTGCTGAGCTCGGTGTCGAATTGAGGTGGATGGAGTTTGAGCGACATCATCACGTACAGCTGCGACATTTTCGGTCGATCGTCCTGGTCGATGGCGCGTTGTTGTCTTTACACCACTAACAGACCCAGTTTCGGCAAATTTATCCATTAATCTCTTTACAGTTGACTCTTTTGGAGCATTATTGTGACCCCAAATTGATCGCAATTTGCGAACTGTAGCCGCAAAACTTTCACCATTTTGGTAAAACAATTTCACAATGAGAATGCGTTGTTCATTCGTGTAGCGCTCCATTTTTACTAACCTCGTACCTTCTACTAACAAACAATGACAATTGTTCAAATGTCAAACAATGACACTTCGAATGTTGCCAGATTTAAAAATTGCGCTCTTCTTGGGACACCCTTTACATGTCCATGCAATCAGAGGAATGTATACACCGAATTACATTATTCTAGGTGCTGTCGTTTGGATGGTACCATTTTTATCCCTCTATTCTCATTTTACCCCTTAAAAGTACTAATTTGGAAAACATGTTTAGGCTGTGTCGCCGTCCATACAAATGGAAAAACAAGTTCCAGTCACCCCATGAAAATAAAGTTTGGATTGTTTAATGATGATTTGCAAAATATTTCGTTCCTGGATCAAGCCATCTGTGAGGCTTCCTAAAAATTCCTGAAAATAACCCTAAAAATCATGTTTTCCGGTGTACTTTTTTGTGTTTCATTTTTCCCAATTTTTTTCTGAAATAATAGACCCTTGAAAACGCTTTTAAATAAATCATAAATAAATGAACAAATTTTAATTCTTGTCTTAGAGTAACTTATTTGTTGAATTATTGGACGTTTATAGTAATTTTTTGTGGATTTTCACAGTGACTCTGAAAACTTTTTCGTATTTGGTGGTAGTATTTTATAAAAACTAAATAGCCTTTCGAATGATGCCTAAATGATGAACATCGAAATTAAATTGACGCAGCTGCGCTAATTTTTGTAAAAAGAGTTTAAATTTTTTTGCTCTGAATGCCTAAATTATGAACATCGGAATGAATGACGCCGCAACGCTCATTTTTGTAAAAAGCGTTTGAACATTTTGGCTGTGAAAACCATCTCCTGCATTAAATTATTTCACAAAAATGGAGTCAGTGACGTCAGTTTTTGTCCGTTATACATCATTTAGGCATCATTCGAAAGGTATTGATTCCTCCTATTTATTTTTCATTACAGCTTTTACAAAATGTTTCCAAGAAATATGAGTTTTTAGCTGTCACCTAGAAACCCCGTAAAAAATCAGTATAAACGCCCAATGATTCTACCAATGAGTTATTCTAAGACAAGAATAAAAATTTTTATTTAAAGTGCTTCCAAGGGTCTATTAGCTCAGGAAAAATGGAAAAATGGGAAAAACATAAATTTTAGAGGTGTTTTCAAGAGCGTTTAGCTCACAGATGGCTTGACCCAGCGACGAAATATTTTGTAGATCATCATTAAAAAATCCAATCTTCATATCTGGGGGGTGACAGCAGCAATATATTTTCGTGACCCATCCTAATGTATATACGCAATTGGTGGCATGTGCACACCGAATTTCGTGCTTCTAGCTGTTGTGTTTGATAAGTGCCATAATCAGACATATTCAAAAAAGATTCTGAAATACTCGTAATATTAGGGGTTATTGGGGGTATGTCATTGTGAGGGAAACTGTTTTTCTTGTGGACCGATTCGACGTATCCATGCAAAACTGGGATGTCGTCATAGCTTCTTTCGTTTACATGCTAGCGCGATTTCAACAGACGGATGGACAGACGGACATGGCTAGATCGTGTTAGAATTTTATGACGATCAAGAATATATGCACCCCATCCTGTGGTGGAGGGTATAATAAACATATTACCAAATCATTTTATATATCTGTTATAGACTAATGCCTCTACGACACTGGCTTGTTTGCGACTTTTTATTCTTTTAGCAGAACAGCGAAGATGACTGATTAATTTTGCAAACATATGTAGAATAATCCATTAAATTTAAAGGTCATATGGACTCAACTAAATGATACTGGAAATGGAAGATTTTTTTTATCAACAAATTTTTCATATGGGAGAAAGGAAGTTTGTGACGAATGTGTCTTTTGCATAAGAAATGTTCGTAAGATAATTTGGACATGAATCTAGAAAAAGTAACAAAGAAAAGTCAGTATCGTATGAGCTTGACTACATGAAACTATAAGCTGGAAGATTTTTAAACTGAATACAATTTCAAAACTCAAATTTATATCTACAAATATTCCATATGGGTGTTAAAAAATGTTCTTATTTGAATTCGACAGGAATCGAGAAAAGTCACAAAAAAACAGTGTTATATGGACTCAACTAAATCAAACTAGGTCAGGAAATATTACGTATTTCATATGGGGAAAGAAAAAAGTTTGTGGCGAATGTGCCTTTTCCATAAGAAATGTTCGTAAGATAATTTCGGCAGGAATCTATCGGAATCGGAAAAAACTCAGTGTCATATGAGTCGAATTAAATGAAGCTCTAGCTGCAACATTTTTAAACTGAACACAATTTCAAAATTTCAATGCATATCTATAAATATTCCATATGGATGTTAAAAAATGTTCGTAAGATGAATTCGACAGGAATCGAGAAAAGTCGCAAAAAATCAGTGTCATATGAGCTTGCCTAAATTAAACTCTAGCTGCAAGCAAGAAGCACGTCGTATTTTTTATAATTTATATTTAAAAATATTTCAAATGACAGAGAGGAATGTGTCTTTTCCAAAAGAAATATGAATTCGAAAAGCCATATTTTTGTGTTGAGGATCTTACGGAGCAATGTGTCGGTCACATTTAAAGTTAGAACCTAAAGACAATTGTGTCAATTGTCTAATTTATTTTTATTTGAATATCTTGTGAGAGAGATAAATTCATCATTAACCTTATATCACTCATATCAACTGCCTGCAAAAATATAACGACTAGCGTTATGGTTGTGTTTAAGTCCTAACATGAACTTCAGTCGACAATATCATCATCTGACAGATCCTGAACACAACCCAGACGTTTGTCGAATTCTTCTTTGCAAGTATTTTATATTGGTAAGAAAATGTATATATTCTCGCAATTATGTATTTATTTATCTAAAAATACCGTTCAAGATAAATACGAGTCTTCCGAGTCTTCCGACATCAAAGTGTCAGCTGAAATTCACATCTGCCAGAAATCTTAGAAATGGTTCCACCACCACCTTGTTTTTCCCCATTGGCACAAGTTCACTAAACTTACCGTATTTGCCCAGCATTTTCAGCCGATAACGATAACAAAATTGCACTGTTTTACTTTATATATATATAAATATATATACATGGGAATATTCACTGTTCCCTATGAAATCTCGCACGTTACTGAAAAGAAGAATTTAAATTTCATTTATTATTTGCATCAACAACAAACAACCGATATTCGACATGATGGCATTCACAAAAGCCGTATACTCGAGTTTTATTAACAAAATTATCTTTATTGTTGATTTTTGTTTAAACTGTGTTCAAGAAATGCCTGTGCTATCACTTTTTGATGCTTATCGTAGTACTATATTTCTGGTATAAAAACAAAAAACAATATTTTACTTTCCCTTGTTCTGGCTTTTGGCATTTTTTGTTGTTGTTTCTTTATTATATTGAGTTTTATTCAAATTATATCGGGGTGTCACACAATGATTTTATCCGAAAATGTTAAACACTTTAGCCACTGTTAAAGTTCGCCCACAATGTTAAGTTAACATAGAGCTTTTTCGTTTCGCACAATGAAAGCTTTAAGCTATGCTAGCGACAGCTACAGTAGTGGCGGGTGTTAAATGTTAACATGTTTGGTCAAAGCAAAAAGCGTTATCATTCAAAATGGTTTCGAATTTCTTTGAAATGTGGGAAGCAGAAAATCCTGAATGAATTAATATTATTTTGAAATAAATAGTTAAAAACCATTTTGTCGAAAGTTGGATTACATGGGAAATTGGATTACATGGGATACAAATGTCCCTCCCGATTTGATCAGATGTTTGACAACTTCTACTTCTATCCATAGATTTTTTACATAGACATTCGATTATTCGTTAGGTTACTAGATTTTTAAAAAATAATAAAATATATATTTGTAAATATTTAAACAAAAATAAAAAATGGGTTACTTCATACCATGGTTGGATATCCACCCGATACAAATATTCTTCTCGATTTGACAATTTGGGTCAGGTCATATCAGTCTATGATTATGACACCTTTTTACCGAATTGAATTGTATTCGGACAGAAAGTGGAGTGTATCGTATAGTCGGCCCCGTCCGACTTTAGTTTTTCCTTACTTGTTATACCCTCCACCTCCAAGTTGGGGGTATACTAACTTTGTCATTCCGCTTGTAACACCTTGAAATATCGACCTGAGACCCTACAAAGTATATATATTCTTGATTTTTGAAAGTGGGAGATTGATTTGGATTGAAAGTGGGAGAAATCGATGCAGAAGGAAAAAATCCCTCACAAGGACTGAAAATATCCCTAATATTTCGAGTATTTAAGCATGTTTTTAAATATTCGTACTTTTAAGGGGTAAACTGGGAATAAAGGGATAAAAATGGTACCAACCAAACGACAGCACCTAGAGTAATGAAATTCTGTGTACACATTTCTCTGTTTTCGCAGACACGTAAAATAAAGGGATTTTTCGTACTTTCGTACTTTTAGGGGGTAAAATGGAAAAAGGGGATAAAAATTGTACCAACCTACTGGCAGCAGCTAGAGTCATGAAATTCGGAATATTCATTCCTCTGACTGCGTAGACAGGAAAAACCTGGGAACAGAGGGATAAAAATGTTACCAACTAAACGCCTACATCTAGAATGATGAAATTCGGTGTGTACATACCCCTAAATAAGTAGACACGTAAAATAAAGAGATTTTAGAAAGTCGTACTTTTAAGGGGGTAAAAGGTGATAAAAATGGTACCAACCAAATGGCCGCGGCTAGAATCATGGAATTCGGTACACATTCCTCTGACTACATAGACAAGCAAACTAAAATATTTTTCCTGATTTAAGTCAAATACATACATTCGTTGCGAATGTTCTGACGAGATGGGGTAGCGTCCATTAAAACTGCGCAGTCAACTTTTAGCTGCAACAATAAAGGTCTCATTTTGCCTTTTTGCTTATTTTGGGTTCTGCTGAAGACTTCAGCACAACCTTTGGTCTTAAAACAAAATAAATGACAACACATTTGAATTTTACTATTTTTTTGAGTCATGAAGTTATGTTGTCTTGCACTGTGTACGTTAGAGATAATGGATTTTCAAAATTTGTACTTTTGGAATTAAAATTGGATGGAAATACAACCAACTGCAGTATTTAAGTTTTTTTTTTCAAGATTGCTGTCTTATATTTACTTTTTGAATTGACTTGACTTGGTAGCCTTGCCTTATAAGCGTGGTTTGAAATAATAAAAAAATTATATTTATTTATAAAATTATTTTTTCAATATTTTTATTTGTTTTGGTTTGGCTATATTAAAAAATTGACATTTTCCTGTAATGTTACGGCATTTCTACGAAAATCGACAGCCTCTGTGGAATGCAATCCATGGTGGAAGGAATATAGAGTTCGGCCCGGCCGAACTTAACGCCTTCTTACTTGTTTTTATTTTGTTTTCTATTTTTATGTTTTTTTTTGCTTATTTAGGGCGCGTTTCGATTACACTATGCAACAAAGTAGGCTAACAGGATAAAATTTCAATTTTCGTCGAAGATACCTTTAATATTTTTACTATCATTTTCGACGTAAAAACCCTGTCATGTACTTTAAACAGAAGATTGGAGTATAAATGTATAACATTCCATAGAAACATTGGTTTAAGAACTGTCGCTAAAATTGAAAAAAATGTTTTTTTTTTGACAACGAAACCTAAGGAAGAAAACAATGTTTTTTTTTGAAAACTATTAATGGAAAAAAGTTATGGTAGAATTTAAAATAAATAATAATGTTTTTAAAGCCATTTTTGTATTCAGTTTCATCCATCTCTGTACTTTGTATAGTATTTATTCAATTTTCTTTTTGGTGCGAATTCCAACGAATTCCATAGACTTTTTTCTACGATTTCCTGCTGCATTTAAAATTTAACATTTCTAGGTGCTTTCAAAGTCAAGTTAAACACTCTTGTGCACCATATTACACATTTGCTCCACTGTGTCACGATAGCGTCACCGTTTTAATTCCCCTTCGCTTTAAAAGTAACAAATTTCGAAAAATCCATTTATATTACGCTTCAGAGGAATTTACGCACCGAATTGTAGTATTCTTGTTGTAATACTTCGGTTGGTATCGTTTTTATCCCGCTCCCCTCTTAAAAGTTCGAAATTAACAATATGTTGCGTGGTCACAAGAAAGTACACACAAAATTTCACGATTCTAGCTGCAATACTTTAGTTGGTACTATTTTTATCCCTTTTTGTCCCGCTTCGAAAAATCCATTTATATACGTGGTCAGTGGAATTTACACACCTAAAGGGTGATTTTTTAGCTATTATCTTTTTGGCAACACTGGTTTAAGCAGCTGACGCACGTTTCGTGTTTTGTTTCACTGTCAAACATCTTCAGTTTGGTCTATAATTTAACCATGAATCGTCTTACAAACGAACAAGCTTGAAAATTATTGAATTTTATTATCAAAATGCGTGCGCTCTGTTAAGAAAGTTCATCGCGCGCTTCCATTTTATGGTCAGCTTAATCGACCCACTATAGCGGCTATTCGGGCTATTGTGACTAAATTTCGCACCAAATTTACATTGTTGGACATTAAACCACCAACACGCTTACGTAGAGTGCGAACTGAAGAAAATATCGCAGCTGTATCGGCAGGTGTTAATGATGACCATCAATTATCGAATCGTCGCCGTTCGCAGCAATTGGGCCTCTGTTACTCAAAAACGTGGAAATGCCAAAATTGGACTAAGCGGATAGACCATTTGAGGCGCAGTCAAGGTCAACATTTGCATGAAATAATCTTCAAACATTAAATTATATGGGCCGTACTATCGATTCAAATAAAGATTTCATGCATTTTTCTGAATTTTATGTGCTTTTTTTGAAAAACTTTCCTATAGCTTTTAAAAAATCATCCATTAGTTTCACTATTACCTGTAATACTTTAGTTGGTACCAGTTTCATCCCCTTTTGTCGCACTCATCCCTTAAATATACAAATTTCGAAAACAAATATTTATTTTCCATGTCTACGTGGTCAGAGAAATGCACACACCGAATTTCATGATTCTACCTGTAATACTTTATTTGGTACTATTTTTATTCCTTTTTGACCCGCTTCGAAAAATTCATTTATATTGCTCTTCGACGTGGTGAGAGGAATTTACACACCTAATTTTTATCCCGCTCCCCTCCTAAAAATTCGAAATTAAAAATATGTATGTTGTGTGGTCACAAGAACGTACACACCGAATTTTACGATTCTAGCTACTACACTTTAGTTGGTACTATTGTTATCCCTTTTTGTCCCGCTTCGAAAAAAACCATTTATATACGTGGTCAGTGGAATTTACACGCCTAGTTTCACTATAGCCTGTAATACTTTAGTTGTTACCATTTTCATCCCCTTTTGTCGCACTCACCCCTTAAAATATACAAATTTCAAAAAAAATATTTATTTTCCGTGTCTCCGTGGTCTGCGAAATGTACACACCGAATTTCACGATTCTACTTGTAATACTTTAGTTGGTACTATTTTTGTTCCTTTTTGTCCCGCTTCGAAAAATTCATTTATATTGCTCTTCGACGTGGTGAGAGGAATTTACTCACCGAATTTCACAAATCTACCTGAAATACTTTAATTGGTACCGTTTTTATCCCTTAAAAGTACAAATTCCGAAAAAAAATTATTTTGCGTCTCTACGTACACACTACATTTCATGGTTCTGACTGCATTACTTAAATTGGTACCATTTTTATCCCCTTTTGTCTCGCTCCGAAAAATTAATTTATATTATTCTTCGACGTTGTGAGAGGAATTTACACACCGAGTTTCACGATTCTTTAGTTGGTACCATATTTATCCCCCTTTGTCCCACTCACCCCTTAAATGTACAAATTTAAAAAAAAATATTTATTTTCCGTGTCTACGTGGTCTGAGAAATGTACACACCGACTTTCACAAATCTACCTGTAATTCCTTGGTTGATACCGTTTTTATCCCCGTTTTTGTCCCGATAAGCACTTAAAAGTACCAAATTTGAAAAAAAAAAATATTTATTTAGCGTTTCCACGTAGTCAAAGGAGAATGTACACCCTAAATTTCACGGTTCTGGCTGCATTATATAAATTGGTACCATTTGTATCCCTTTTTATACACTCCACGAGAGTATTATGGCTTTGTGCATTTGTTTGTAACACCCAAAAGGAAGCGAGATAGACCCATTCTTAAGTATACCGATCGACGTAGAATCACTTTCTGAGTCGATTTAGCAATGTCCGTCTGTCCGTCCGTCTGTCTGTCCATCTATTGTTGTAATCAAATTACAGGTCGCAATTATAGTCCGATCTTAACAAAAATTGGCACAAGTAAGTTTTGTGGATCAAGGACGAACGCTATTTAATTTGAGGCAAATCGGTTCAGATTTAGATGTAGCCCCCATACAAATGTCGCTCCCGATTTGACATTTTCCGCTCTAGAAACGACATATTGTACCCGATTTTCTTTAAATTTGACACAACATCTTACAATCCAACTAGAAAAACCTATGCAGAAATTAGGTAAGATCGGTTCAGAGGTAGATATAGCCCCCATACAAATGTGAAATTTCGTCCCTCCTAGTTTCTTGCGTCTATATATTAGTGCGTTTTCAACTAGATCGTCTTGGAATTTTATGACGATCAAGAATATACACAATTTATAGGGTCTCTGGTAGACATTTCAAGGTGTTGCAAACGGAATGACAAACTTAGTATATTCCTTTTTTTGAAAATGCTATAAAAAAACTACTGAATATTTTCTCAAATTTCTTTTTTTATTTGAAAGTACAATCCTTCCGGTTAATAATGGAAAATAATTTCATTCAAATGGCTGCCTCGGGCACCCCACAAATAATAGTCCAACGGTTGAATAGTTGAAAAAAAAACGTTAGATGGCGGACCCTATATTAGATGAGATCGCTTGTAAAAAGGTTGTCATCAAGAATTTGTGTTTTTTTGTTCAGTGTATTACACTATGATACTTTCCAACTGCTCTACGAACAGGGATATTCCTTTCAGTTGTATACTAAAACCCTACCCCTAAACCTTATACACTTTCCCTGTTTTTTCCAAGTTCATATCCCTGCGTCTGTAACCGGTTTTCCAAGATTGAATAGATCACTTGATGTTTCACTGTTTAATATTTACTTGTATTGTTTGTATTTTGTTTTATTTGAGCACCGAATAGACCTTATCACGTTCACATTGAGATCTTTACTGATTTAAATACAAATTCTGAATTGCAGTTATAAATTATTTGCAATTAATTAACAACAATGCACTCGAATCTCAATTTTATCACACCTCATAAAGAATGTGCTGTAGTTATAGATAGATTGTTTTGTATGGAAACATTTGGGTTTTGGCAATTAGCAATTATCGCTCAGGGCATGGCAATTTTGCAGAACGGGGTTACCAACAAAAAAGCAAAAAACATTGGCGAAGCTATGTTAGCTAACGCTTGACTACCATATATTTGTTTATTTTTAAATAGGTCAACAACCTGAGCTGTTGTGCTGTGACGCTTTCCACTTATCTTACTTTTATGAAAAAGTTAATAATCTACAAAATGAACAAAAAAAACACCGCTGTGCAATATAATAGCACAAATGCACAAAATTAAGTGTAGAACTTGTTGAACTTGTGGTTCATTCACTTTTTGAGTCATACCATAGATTTTTCTGGAAAATACATTAAATTCGTCAGAAGAGTATAGACTACATGTACAAATCCGATTTCCACTGACGACTTGTATTAATTTCAACTCGGATATTCTGACTGACTCTGAATGCAAATGTATGTCATGATATCAACGAAATACTCGAACTCTTTAATTAAAATGTTTTCCCAAAGGAATGAGAAGCACAACTCACAGTTTACATACCAATGAAAAAACAAAGCAGCACCTCGAAGTACATATAACGATTTATTACTTTTCAAAAATAGCTTGTAAGAATTTTATAAAATATTTCGATTGATATATCACAACTGAAAATCGATCGTCTGATCTTCAATCTCACAAGATATTTTAAATTACAAAGTTCGTATTTTTCAAACCCAAGATGTGAGTGTCTTCAAACTGGGTAGCCACAAGTTTTATTTTAACCCTGTCTCTACAATATCTCCGACTAGGTCATTTTATTCGGTTAAGCGGGCTAGAAGAAACATAATAATTGTTAGTTTGATTTCTTCGATATATATTTTGGTTTATTGACATATTTCCTTTCCGGCAAATGAACTCCGATTGTTATAAAATTCAGCATGAGGATATAGGATATTTACTCACCTTTTTATCCGCGTACATACTTTTCAGAAATTTGCGTTTTTGTATTAAAAAAAATCTGACTTTTTGCACTAAATGTATCCTACATTCCAAGGGTGCAATTTCGTGCAGAAAAAAGTTACCCCACAAAAGCGGAGAACCCTTCAACCTTTCCAAATATGCTAATATTTCGTTAAAGGCTTTTGAAGGAAAAAAAGTTGTGTTGGTCCAAATTCAGACATTTGTTCAAAAAGGATATTTTTTAAAATATTTATTACAAACGAACTACATTTGGCACAAACATAGTTTTGACGTCATAGTAAAGCTAAGAAACTACAATTTAAAATCTCTTAAAATGTGTGAGAAACAGTTCGATAAAATCAAAAAAATAAATTAGGTTTTTTCAATTTTCAAAATCTGAAAAACGTGAAAATCTGTAAAACAAAAAAATTAAAATTGTTTCTTCGCATTATGAACAAATACGTAAAAATATGTTAAAAAATATAAACACAAAAAATAAAAATTTTAATTTTCTTTAAAATCGAAAAATACAAAAAATAGTCAACTTTGGGCCGATTTCTAAAATATATTCGATTTCCCGATTTTTAATGTTAATATCTGTCTAATTTTAATTTTTTACAGAACTCAAAAATGTCTACTAAAACAAAAGTTATTGAATTTTGGCCGATGGATTTTAATTCTGAACCACTTTGCGACGTGTCATTCAGATATTTAAAACAGAAGTCAACAAACACTAATCCCTCTTTCCTCCATTTTGTAGAGGACATACTCCTGAGTGTTGATTCAGCAAAAAAAGTCGATCATAATTTCAAGATGATGATTGGTCTCATCTTCATCCAAACATCTTCTGCACAAGTCATGTTTTATAGTCTTAATCGTCTGACATGTTTTGTCGTAAGTACAACAGTACCTCTGGAAGGTGATTCATTAAAATCATGAAGAACCTTTTGCTCTCAATATTTCGTTAGAGGGGCAAAATCTAAATCATCTATATTAATATCTTGCAGCTCCAAATTAACTAGGTTGTCACGAAGTAACTAGTTCTTATGATATTCAAGTCCCCACACAAATCCACTTCTTCAGAAGTTGTAGAGTTGCAGTCATAATCATCAGGCTTGATCGTCAAAAACGCCGTTCCTAATAAATGCCACCGCATCGGTTCTGTTTCTTAGAAGATCCTTTGCCCTCAGCATTATGTAAGAGGCTCAAGTCTTCCGTTCAATTTCGCATCCCCTTCTGAAAGGTCGGCCGAAGTGACAAGTTCTTATGAGACTCAAAGTCAGACATAAGTCTCTCTTCTTTTTCATCCTGATTCCGCAGAAATTGTAATCGTAACCATCAGGCTTCGTCATCAAAATAACCATTCCTCAATTTGACGTCTCGGAGCTGTTTCTGTTATATACTTAAGACTCATTGTCGTCAACATTTCGTAACCGAGTCAAGATGTTCGAACAATTTCGCATCCTCTTTTGATAGTAGACTAAGTCTTTGAGGAGAGCTCATCTTCTAGTAAGGTTTATCTTCAAGTAGAGTATCTCTTGGGATATAGTAGCTCTTCGAGTACTATGTGTCTTCGAGTACAGTATTTTTTCGGGTAGAGTAGCTCTTCGAGCAGAGTTTTTTTGAATTGAGTTCAAGTATAGTTCCTCTTCCAGCGGAGTATCACTTCGAGTAGAGTACCTCTTTGAGTTAGTAATGTAGCACCCAAATCATACTAAATCTCGAATTAGTGACTATCCCGATAACATTCGCCTACTGTAGTGGATGTAGGAATTGTAGTGGAAGAGGAGGACATTTGAGAGCTTTGAACATAGTAGCGTAAGTATTTGAGGAAAGTTCATCTTCTAGTAAAGTTCATCTTCAAGTAAAGAATTTCTTCGGGAATAGTAGCTCTTGAAGTTGAGTACATCTTCGAGTACTGTATGTCGTCGAGTAGGTTATTTCTTCGGGTAGATTAGCTGTTCGAATATAATTCATTTTCAATTAGAGTTCCTCTTCCAGCACAATACTTCTTCAGGTAGAGTACCTCTCAATCTCGAATGAGTAACTATACCGATATAATTCACCTACTATGTTGGATGTGTAGGAACTGCAGAGGAAGAAGAGATTTGAGACCATTGAAATCATTCCATTTCTCTCTGAATTCTGTGAGGGTCAAGTTTTTCGTAAGTCTTTGAGGGGAGTTCATCTTCAAGTAGAGTATCTCTTCAGGAATAGTAGCTAGTAGAATTCGTCGGATATTTTAGTACCTCAAGTAGAATATCTCTTCGAGTAAAATATCTCATCGGGTATTTTAGAAACTCTTCCAATAAAGAACATCTTCTAGTAGAGTAGTTTGTCGGGTAGAGTACTTTTTTGCGTCAGTAATACAGTTGTCTGTAATATCCCTAATACCAGCACTCAAATCAATCCCCTACTATCTTGGATGTGTAGTTAATCTTCTAGTAAAATTCATCTTCTAATAGAGTATCTCTTCAGGAATAGTAGCTATTGGAGATGAGTCCCTCTCGAGTACTGTATGTCTTCGAGTAGAGTATTTTTTAGGGTAGAAGAACTTGTTGGATATTTTAGTATCTGTTCAAGTAGAGTACCTCTTCGAGGGTATTTTGTCGGGTTGAGTGCCTCTTTGAGTCAATAATACAGTTGCCTGACATATCCCTGAGAAAAACACTCAAATCAATCTCGAATGGGTGGTTGCCCCGATAACATTCGCCTACTGTATTGGATGTGTAGTTAATCTTCTAGTAAAGTTCATCTTCTAGTAGAGAGTCTCTTCAGGAAAGTAGCTATGGGAGTTGAATACCACTTTCGAGTACTGTATGTCTTCGAGTAGAGTATTTTTTAGGCTAGTAGAATTTGTCGGATATTTTAGTACCTGTTCAAGTAGAGTACCTCTTCGAGTAAAATATCTCATCAGGTATTTTAGTAACTCTTCCAATAGAGAACATCTTCTAGTAGAGTATCATAACCCTGAGAACAGCACTCAAATCAGTCTCGAATGAGTGGTTGTCCCGATAACATTCGCCTACTGTCTTGGATGTGTAGGAGGAGATTTAAGACCATTCTCTCTCTCCGTCCGGCTATGGCTAGAAGACGTTCAGTGAGACTGGGTTCAGCTTTCTTCGAGTCGTACAGGTTGGTTCCGATGAGCAAAGACCTCCTCCAATGCTTAATTTGTGACTGCCACCACAACTTTATGACTGCTACCTAATTTTATGACTGCCTGTTGTGCTATATATGCCTATTACAGATCCAATTAGTCGCTTCATTATGGGCTATAATGTCTGTCTGCAGTACGTTGAAATTCTACATTAAATTTGAGATCCCATTACAACCACTTATCTCTGCTAGAGTCTCAACTCTTCTAGATAGATACTAAGTATTGCTGTGGTCTACGTATCAAAGTATTGCGCATTCCTAGTCCAAGGAATATTAATTCTTTCAATCTCCTACTTTTATCTACCCAAGTTCCAGTGGGCTTTTGGCTGATGTCTGTATTGTCCATAAATATGGATATAAATTGCCCGAAAAATTCTTATGAGAATCTACTTTGTTCAAAATATAATTTTCAGGCTCAGCGCAAACTTTTTTAAGAACAGATGCAAATTAACTTAAACTCAAACATTCTTTCTAAAGAAATCTACCTTAACCGGGGATTGCATAGCGATATTTTATAGAACGAATTCCTATAGTACGAATTGCTCATAGCTTCACTGAAGAGCCTTTTTATCGATCATAGAATAATCTTTCAGACTGGACAACATACCGAGAGGTTTGATCCACTCAAACTCCTTGGCTCTCATATGATGGTGAGCGGCCAGCAGATCAGATTTGTTATCAGTACTAAACTGTCATGTTAACCCCTACTTTCTGTTCATTAGCCTTTAGTCTCGCATAAATATGTGTTTATTGATCTGCTCCTAACAAATCCACATCACTATTTTGAGTTCAGCCAGCATTTTGAATTATTTCATATGTGTTTTGAAATATTTATTTTATTTAATATTAATATTTTATTTATTAATTACATAATAGCTAGACTTACAATAAATATTATATGCATAATCTATTATTAAGTATTAACTTATATGGCTAAATAAATTATTAACTCTCTTTTGTCGTCAATTAAAATAATTTCAAAATTAACATAGTCTATAACAGGCACACTAAATACGTTTTAATTTGGTTTCACATAACACTAAAATAAACTTATGTTACTCATACTCCTCGCACTTCTCCAGCATCCGCTCCTGCTCTCGCTCGCGGACTCTAGATCACATTGTTCTTAATCCAAAATTCCTTGATCATATCGGAGCCCTTTTCGGCGATCATTATGACGGGGGCATTCGTATTGGCGCTCACCAACGTGGGCATAACACTGGCATCGATCACTCGCAGGCCCCTAATGCCGTAAACCCGCAGCTGGGGATCCACCACAGCCTCGGGATCCCAATAGGGACCCATTTTACAAGTGCCCACCGGATGGTAAATGGTCACGGTATACTGCCGTATCATGCACTCCCAGTAGGGATCGGTGAACATTTGCAGATGCTGACAACCCGGCCATTTTATGGCCGATAAACGGGAGCCAAATCTCTGCATGGCCTGGGTTCGCGAAAGCGCCACCGCTATCTTGACACCCTCCACCAAAGTCTTGGTATCAAAGTCATCTGTCAGATAGTTGGGTATAATGTAGGGATAGTCGAAGGGATTGCCCGACCTCAGTTTTATGGAGCCCTTGCTGCGGGGCCTCAACAACATCGGTATGATGCTCCAGACATCGTGGTTGTTGATTTTCTCAAAGACCGTGCGATAGAAACCATCTGTAAGTCCATGGGCCTTGCGTAACTGGTTGCCACCATCCGAGTTGGTGGAACCCGAGACGAAATGGAATTCGATATCCGGCCAATCTATGGAGGTATTGGCATATTTGGTGTTGACAAAGGCCAGACCTTCAACACCGCCCAGGATGGTAAGGGGACCCTGGCCCAGGACGGCATATTGTAAAACCGTGGACATGGTATGGAAGCGACTCTCCACAATGGAAACAGGTTGGTTGACCAGGAACGTCAGGCCGCCTAAGCCAATGTGATCCTGCATATTTTCACCCACATTCAGTTCTTTAATAACCGGTATCCGGTGTTTGGTCAACTCCTTGCGCTGACCAATGCCCGACAACATCAGAAGTTGGGGAGAGTTGACCGAACCTCCCGACAGGACAACCTCTTTCTTGGCTCTCACATGATACAGCTTCTGATCTTTGACAAATTCTACACCAAAGGCCAGTTTAGTCACAGGATCTATCATTATGCGGGTCACATGGGAATTCATGGAGATGTGCAGATTGGGTCGTAGACGGGCTGGTCTCAGAAAAGCCTTGGCTGTGCTGCAGCGACTGCCACGGCGGGTGGTGCCCTGGGCAATCATAAAGCCGGCTTGCTTCTCACCATTTAAATCACGATTTTCATAGCCCATTTCCACACCAGCCTCCACAAAACTGGCCGCCAAGGGCGTGTGGTAAGGGGCCTCGCCCACAGTGAGATAACCGCCAGTGGAGTGATAGGGCGTGCTGGCCAAATAGGGATTGGTGTTGTCCTCAGATTTCTTGAAATAATACAAAGCATCACGATAGCCCCAACCGGGGTTGCCCAGCGATTCCCAGGTGTCGTAGTCATGTTTACTGCCTCGTAAATACAACATGTAGTTGAGCACACTGGAGCCACCCAAAACCTTGCCACGAGGCCAATTACAGCGACCGCCATTCATGGCTGTGCGGAAGAGAAGGGTATTCAATTAATTCTGGGTTTGAGGGTAAATAATAAATTTCCTTTGACTTACCCAGACACGTGGTGCCCGACGGTTCCGTTTTATATTTCCAGTCCATTTTGCTCAATTGCAAATAGCCCGCCATCAGAGGGACATCTGAGATCTCCGTTTCGTCGCCACCCGCCTCCAACAGCAAAACACTCCAATTTTCCACTTCCGTCAAACGATTGGCCACCACAGAGCCCGCCGACCCGGCCCCTATCACTATGAAATCATAGTGATCGCGTATTTCATCACTGCCCGTGTCGATGGGCTTCGATTCGGGATCCATGATCTCTTCATATTGAAAATAGGCTATGGCAGCCACTAACATGGGTATGAACCAGCTGTTGCTGGTGGCAACTGTTACAGCGCCGCCTATTACGGCGGCCGTATTGGCTAAAGCGCTCATTGTAGCGGCTTACACTCGAAGACGACTCTAACTGCTGGTCAATATTAAAGATGTTTGCAACACATTGCCAAATTTAATCTGAAAGTGAAGAGAAAATATCAGTTTTGTTAAGTTCTTTAATTTTTTAATTGAATATCTCTGGGGAAGATCAACGAAAATGGTCAATATATACGAACATTTTTGTTACGAATAATACAACATCATGGATACATTTTTTTAATAAATTGGATTTTGTATATTGTCGAAGAACATACAACAATTCGGAAAATAGAAATGTTAGAAAAATAGAAGACAAATAATCTACGAAGAAATTTGACAACTCATAAAAATTGGACACATATCCAAAATTTCAGTTTTTAGAAAATAAGGTTTAGATTAATAGCTTCAAGCTACATTCATTAATTGAAACAAATAATTAAAAAAATCAACACAAACATTTTTGATGGATACATTTTTATACCCTCCACCTCCAGGATACTAACTTTGTCCTTCCGTTTGTAAAACCTTGATATATCGATCTGAGACCCTATAAAGTATATATATTCGCGATCGTCATAAAATTCTAAGACGATCTAGACATGTCCGTCTGTTGAAAGTACGCTTTCCATAAATGTGTCTTATACTCGTAGACCGGTTGGTATTGAAACTGGGCGAAATCGGCCCAAAGGAAAACATTTTTCCCTCACAAGGACTACAAATACCCATAATAATCCCTAATATTTTAGAGTATTTAAGCACATTTTTTCAATATGATGTTGGGTATGCGCATTCCCCCTATAACAAAAAAGTGATTATTATTCGTAGGGGGTGAAATGGGGCAAAAAGGGATAAAAATGGTACATATCAAATGACAACAGCTAGAAACATGAAATTCGGTGCGTACATTCCTCTAATTAAGTAGATACATAATATAAAAGTATTTTTTCCAATTTCACACTTTTAAGGGATAAAATGGGAATAGAGGGCTAAAAATGGTACCAACCAAACGGCTGCATCTAGAATAATGAAATTCGGTGTATACATTCCTCTGATTGCGTAGACACGTAAAACAAAGAGATTTTTCGAATTTCGTACTTTTTGGGGTTAACACGGAAACAAAGGGATAAAAATAGTACCAACAAAATGAAATGGTTGAATAGTACCAAATAATGAAATTCGGTGTATACATTCCTCTGATTGCATAGACACGTAAAATAAACAGATTTTTCGAATTTCGTACTTTTTGGGGTTAACACGGGAAAAAGGGATAAAAATAATACCAACCAAATGACCGCAGCTAGAGTCATGAAATTCGGGGTATACATTCCTCTGACTGCGTAGGGACGGAAAATGAAAGGTTTTTTCCAAATTCGTACTTTCAAGGGACATATCGGGAACAGAGGGATAAAAATAGTACCAACTAAACGAGTACAGCTAGAATAATGCAATTCGGTGTAGACATTCCTCTGATTGCGTAGAAATGTAAAATAAATAGATTTTTCGAATTTCGTACTTTTTGGGGTTAACACGGGAAAAAGGGATAAAAATAGTACCAACTAAATGAAATGGTTGAATAGTACCAAATAATGAAATTCGGTGTATACATTCCTCTGATTGCATAGACATGTGAAATAAACGGATTTTTCGAAATTCGTACTTTTTGGGGTTAAAATGGAAAAAGGGGATAAAAATAGTACCAACCAAATGACCGCAGCTAGACCCATGAAATTCGGGGTATACATTCCTCTGACTGCGTAGAGACGGAAAATGAAAGGTTTTTTCCAAATTCGTACTTTCAAGGGATACAATGGGTACAGAGGGATAAAAATAGTACCAACTAAACGAGTACAGCTAGAATGATGAAATTCGGTGCGTACATCCCTCTAATTTCGTAAACACGTAAAATATAGATATTTTAGAAAGTCGTACTCTTAAGGGGGTAAATAGGAAAAGGGGGATAAAAATGGTACCAACCAAATGGCCGCAGCTAGAATCATGGAATTTTGTGTATACATTCCTCTGACTGCATAGAAGATAAAATAAAGAGATTTGTACAAATTCTTACTTTTTTACTTTTTCGGCTCGGCTAAAATTGGTTGAATCATGAAGTTAGGTTATTTTGCACTATGCACGTGAGATAATGGATTTTCAAAATTTGTACTTTTAGGAATTAAAATAGAATGGAAATACACCCAATTGTAGCACACCCACTATCTACCAATATTAATGGTATTTAAGCTTTTTTGCAAATATATATAAGAATATTTATTTTTTGAATAGACTTGAAGAATTATTTCTATATAAAGGGTGATTTTTTTAGCTATTATCTTTTTGGCAACACTGGTTTAAACAGCTGACGCACGTTTCGTGTTTTGTTTCACTGTCAAACATCTTCAGTTTGGTCTATAATTTAACCACGAATCGTCTTACAAACGAACAACGCTTGCAAATTATTGAATTTTATTATCAAAATGCGTGCTCTGTTAAGAAAGTTCATCGCGCGCTTCCATTTTGTGATTAGTTTAATCGACACACTGAAGCGGCTATTCGGGCTATTGTGACTAAATTTCGCACCAAATTTACATTTTTGGACTTTAAACCACCAACACGCTTACGTAGAGTGCGAACTGAAGAAAATATCGCAGATGTATCGGCCAGTGTTAATGATGACCATCAATTATGGATTCGTAGCCGTTCGCAGCAATTGGGCCTCTGTTATTCAAAAACGTGGAAATGCCAAAATTGGACTAAGCGGATGGATCATTTGAGGCGCAGTCAAGGTCAACATTTGCATGAAATAATCTTCAAACATTAAATTATATGGACCGTACTATCGATTCAAATAAAGATTTCATATTCATTTTTCTGAATTTTATATGTTTTTTTTTTTGAAAAACTTTCCTATAGCTTTTAAAAAATCACTTTACCTTTATATAGTGTAATCGTATTGCTTGCCTTGTAAGGGTGGTTTGAAATAATATAAACATTAAAGTTATTTATAAAATTATTTTTCAATATTTGTGTTTGTTGTGGTTTGTCTATTTAAAAAAATATATTGTAAGTCGTTTATCGAAAGTAAAAAATAAAATTTTGGTCGAAGCGAGTACCGGGATCTTAGGTTTGTAGTGGCGCATTCTTACCATCGCACCACACTCGGTATACTTAGACTTAAGTTAAAGTTGAATATGAATATGAGGCGATGACGCGCATTTCGCTTGAATTTTATTAATTCTACGAAGTGCCAGAAAATAATTTCCAATTAAATGTTTAATTAGAAAATGTTGTATTTTTGACGAAAGTTTTATTCAGATATTTTAATCAGTGTGTTATTTTAGGTGTTTTTAATTTTGACTAAAATTTCATATCAAAAATGACTAAAATTGTTTGGAGATTTTGTCATTTTGGGTCATTTTTTATAACATGGGCGATTTTTTATATAACCGTTCATAAACGTCGGACACTGCTCCGTTTCATGTACAAAAATGAGAAAACTTACTTGCTTCGAATTTAATTTTTTTGGTCCGTTTTAAAGGTAATACAATTCGCCAGGATTTTTTTATAGAACTAGTTTTTTGGCGACTTTCATGTAAAAAAAAAATGATTTTGTAGTGCCGCTCGTGAATAGTTGAAGGAAAATATTTTTTAAAACTACATTTTTAGACGGAATTAAATACTCCTATACTTTCTGAATAGCTGAGGAGAGGTGCGAATTTTGATTTTGATCTTAAAAATATGTTTTCAATTATCAATTATATTTAAAATTTAAATGTGTATTTGTGAAAAATTCCCAATATTTGATGATCACAAAACAAAAACATAAAATTCTAAATCTTAAAAATATTAATTTTAATTATAATTTATATTTCTAAATTTTAAAGGTCTATATTTGAAAAATTAACAATATTTGAAGGACCAAAAATACATCATAAAAGTCTAAATCTTAAAAATATTATTTTTAATTATTTTTTATATATGTATTTAATTTTTAAAGATCTATATGTGAAAAATTTGCAATATTTTATGGCCAAAAAAACATTCATAAAATTCAGAGAAATAATTTTAGTTTGAATTTTAATCTATTAAAAAAACAAAATCTTATCTTCTACGATTTTTTCGATTCGGTTATTTAAATTTAAAAATAAAATTTGTTACTCGTTACTCAAATTTGACTTACTATTTTTTGCTGATTTTTTTCTTTACTTAGTTAATTTAAAGCTATCTTAAGTATTTACTATTAAAAATAGTTCCTGCTATTACTTTTTCGGAGAAATTTTCTGAAAACAGCTTTAGTTAAACAATCCATTGAATCAATAAAAAATAAACAAAAATGGTTTTATAAACCCTAAATGGTACATAATAATCAACACTATTTTTGAAATCAGCGTATCATAATCCATGACAATATTGTCTTCAGAAAACCCCTAATTTTGTCCAATTCTACAGGGTGGCCCATTTAAAATTTTAAGTTTGAACTACCGATTATTTTAACATTGAAAACTTCATTTTTTTAGTTTTATTTTCAGGTTTATGTTTGACATTTGCAAAATGGGACGCTATACGCTCGAACAAAATTAGGAAACATTAAAAACTTAGTAGTGAGTCTTAATCTCTCAAGTCTTAAGAGATCGACCTTCAGTTCAGCCTTCATGAAGCTCATTTTCTTCTCGGTGGCTATGTCAATGAGCAAAATTGCCGCGGTTCAGAGAACCCATACGTGACTATTGAGAAGCAAATGCATCCTTAACGAGTCACTCTTTGGTGTGGATTTTGGACTGTACTAAAAAATTGGGTTGATCGGATGAGCCAGTCGTCGTAGTCATATGAATGATAAATGACAAAGTTCAATCTTTCCCATAAAACAAGAAATTTAAAAATATAATCAGTACTCTTTTATAGTCGATTCTAATTTAAAAATTTAAATGGCCCACCCTGTAGTATGGTTACGTAGCAGTGTGCGGCTCTACGAAATACGCCCTAAAGGACAAAATGATATAATCCCAAAAAAAAAAATCGGGTTCATGCGTTGCTCCTGGATTTTCCCCTGGGTATGTTTCTTTGGGTTATGTCCAAAGTTGGCTACACAGTCTTAAAGATTTTCTCTTTGGGTAAAGACTTTCTGCGTTGACGACCTTCGGCCAGGCTTAAAGATTTTCTGCTCTGTGACTACGCATAGAAAATGTTTCCTGCGTTGCATGTAATATTTCAACTAATTTGGAGGTTATTTTATTTGTTTTAGGGGATTATTTAATTATCAAAATAATCTGTAAATTTTTGTTGTTTTTATTACCAATTTTGGGGTTATTTCATTACTTTGTTTGGGCATTATTCGTAACACCTTCGTATTCTGATTCTGCGTGAATATATCCAGCAATTCTCATTGGTACTATGTTAACTCTGACATAAATATGAACCCTGATTTAGGTGAAAGACAAATTCATTGCAAAGACTCTCGCAATGGTGGTGTATGTTGATTGGTTAGTCAACGAGTCAGACCTTTTTTGCTATTTTTGTTTATATTGGAAACTTCAGCATAAACTATTACTATTTATGAAACTCTTGCATAAAATTAATGAAGGTGCTTCATAAAATCTATGAAAACTTTCATAAATCATATTAGGAAAAAAATGAATTTTTATGAAAAAATTTCTTCGAATGAAGAACTGCTTTTCATAGTTTCTAAGAAATGTTTCATAAATTCGATGACACTTTTCATTGATTTGTGCTTTATGAAACAAGTTTACATACATTTTATGAAATGTTTCTTTGGCGACTTTTTAATGAAAATTTCCACTGAGTTTAAGACAAAATCATAAATATTATGAAGATAATTCTTTCAGTGTAGGAGTCAACTTCCAAAAATATTTTCCTGTTAAACACAGAATCCATGGTGCTTGTCGCAATCATATGTTGGGCAAAATATTCAGCAAAGGTTATTTTTATACACTCCACGAGAGTATTATGTCTTTGTGCATTTGTTTGTAACACCCAAAAGGAAGGGAGATAGACCCATTGTTAATTATACCGATCGGCTTAGAATCACTTTCTGAGTCGATTTAGCTATGTCCGTCTGTCCATCTGTTGTTGTGATCACGATACAGGTCGCAATTGTAACCAGAATCAAACGAAACTGTGCACAACGAAATTTTTCGGGACAAGGACGAACGCTATTTAATTTGAAGAAAATCGGTTCAGAATTTCATTTCATACGAATTTCATTCCCGATTTGACCCTTTTCACTCTAGACACCACATTTTTCAAAAGATTTTCTTCAAAATTGGCAAAACATCTTATAGTGCAACTAGAAACACCTGCGGTAAAAATGTGTTAGATCGGTTCAGATTTATATATAGCTCCCATACAAATTTTGTTCCCAATTTGAAGTTTTGCACTTTAGAATCCACATATTTTAACAGATTTCCATCTAAATTCGCAAAACATCTTATATTTCAACTGGAAACACCTGTTGTAAAAACGTGTTAGATCGGTTCAGATTTATATATATGTAGCTCCCATACAAATTTTGCTCCCAATTTGAATTTTTCCGCTCTACAATCCACATATTTTAACAGATTTTCTTCAAAATTCGCAAAACACCTTATATTTCAACTGGAAACACCTGTGGTAAAAATGTGTTAGATCGGTTCAGATTTATATATAGCTCCCATACAAATTTCGTTCCCCCAGAAACCGCGTATTTTCAGAGAATTTCTTAAAATTGAGCATAACACGTTATACTTCAACTGGAAAAACTTATTTTGAAAGTTAGTCACTACATTCCATGTTTGGATATAGTCCCAATTTGGATATAGTACAAATATTATTCTCGATTTGACAAGTTGGGTCAGGTCATATTAGCCTGTGATTAGGAAACATAAAAAATTTTTCCCGTTTTCACTTTTTTACAGAATTGAATTGTATTCCGACAGAAAGTGGAGTGTATCATATAGTCGGCCCCGCCCGACTTTAGCCTTCCCTTACTTGTTTAGACCTGTGTGTGATCGACGCCAAGAAAATAGAAAACAAATCGAATTTTGTGATATTGACGTCAATGAGCTTCGTCAGGTTTACGCCACAGTTGTGGTTATACACTTAGTGTTCTATTCTTACAGGTCGTCGAAATAGTTGTTCAAGATAAAACGCAGCGTCATCAATAAAAAGCTTGTCATGTCTTTACTTAACTGAAATAGTCTCCCCCCCCTCCCTTGAGTAAAGAAAGTCAATTCATAATTATTGAAATGTGACGTGTATTTCTTCTGCTAAATTTCGTAATATCTCGCATAAAACTTGAAATCATAATCATGATCATCGTCGTCGCCGCCTTCATCATCATAATCGCCATTAAGGTCTATCTCTTTCGTCTGAATGATTAAATATTCCGCTCACACCCTTCACAGTGGAGTGTCAGTTACAAATTGAATGCGCAGGGAATGCTTCCGGAATTTTAAAGTGCCAACTTTGTTTTCATTTCATTTGTGCCATGTTCACCTACATACATTTAAGAGGCCACTCTAGGTTTTAATAACGAAATTTAACCAAACAATGAAAAAACGGACATTGCGTTTTTTTCGAGTTTTTCGTTTTTCGAAAATGAAATCAAAACTTATGTGAACGACGTGTAACCGGTAGCGTAGTTCGCAAAGTTCGTATCGTATTGATTAGATTTTCTTATTAATATTCACTTGGCATTAGGATTTGTCATTCAACGCCGCCACCACCAATCATGGCGTATTTGTTGTTGTTGTTGGTGGTGGTAAGGCTGCAATTTGAGCTCTTGTGTTTGTGCGTGTAATCATGTTTCCATTGTACAAAACCAAACCAAATTTGAACCCAAACCCCCACCAAAGAAAGAAGCAAGTAAGTGTAAAAAGACACTAAACTTTTGCTTATGGCCTGGTTATTTAGTTCATACGGCAGTATGGCCAGATTGCCAAAAAAATATTGGGGTAGACATGAACATAATTTATTGACCTGGCCATTTAAAGGATTTTTTAATTTTAGTTCTCTTATAAATTACTCTT